>JAIEZT010000158.1:368996-416714 GCA_019594935.1 Periophthalmus modestus | reverse complement strand
AGAGCCTCAGAGGGAGCAGGATCTGAGAGGGAGGACGCTGGGAGCTAGGAGCCTCAGAGGAGCCTCAGAGGAGCAGATCAGGAGTTAGGATTTCACACTGTGTTGTGTCTTTAGGCAAAAACACTTCACCCTTTCACCTCCAGAACAACAGCTCCGAGCGACGCCCCTGGTGTTTACAGCAGGTGTGTCTGAGTCTTCATCATTCACTACTCCCTCCTCCTCCTCCATCCTCTCTCTATGGTCCTTGCGTCTACTTCAGTTTACAGCATGGTCCCATCTCTCCACATCTTGTTTACCAGCCTCTGTTTTGTCCTTGTTTGTTTTTCTCTTCTTCTACTCTTCCTTTTCCTCTTCTCTCTTCGCTCCTCTGGTTACGAACATGTCTGCTGCGCACTCCCCTGAGCCTATCCTTTGTTTCTCCTCCTCTCTCCCTTTCCGCTCTCCTCTCTCACTCTCTTGCCTCTACCTCCCTTTCCTCTCTTTCCTCTCTCTCTCTTCTCTCCTCCTCCCCCCTCCTCTCTCCCTCCCCCCTCTCCGCTCTCCCACCCTCTCCTTCTCTTTTTCTCTCCTCCTCCCTCCTCTCTCTCCTCCTCCTCTCTCCCTCCTCTCTCTCTCCTCCTTTCTCCTCCCCTCTCCTCCCTAATCCTCTCTCCCTCTCCTCTCTTTCTCTCTCCTCCCTCTCCTCCCCTTTCCTTCTCTCCTCCTCCTCCTCCCTCGTTCACAGATGCAGATCTCTGGAGCATCACTTCTCATCAGTGACGCAGAGTCTCTGAGCGTAAACACATCTCCACATCTCCTCTGACCCTCAGACAAACGCTTTGGATCTGTTTTTCATGTTGTACTTTATATTTACTGGAAGTGTGACGCTAACTGGTAGGAACTGCCTGTCTGAAGTTCTGTCAGACTATAATTGAGCTTTGTTTTAACACAGTATGACCATAAAGACGTGACTGATTGAACTAGAACAGGTGAGTTTGTGTCGTTAAATAAAGTCTCTCACGAGGCTCATCGAGGCTAGAGCTGTTATACGGGATCAATTCTGTGAGTGTCATAGCAACCAAAGAGCCAATCAGGAGCGGAGGGGGCTGTTGAAGGTAACGTCCCGTCCCGCCAACAGGGAGCAGGTACTTAAACTGTGGTTCATCTGGAGGTTAAATGCTCAAGTAAATCTTTACAAGTGCTTCAGAGACAGGAGCAGAGATAGAGACAGGATAAGAGGTGAGACAGAGACAGGAGCAGAGACAGAGACAGGAGGAGAGACAGAGACAGGAGGAGAGACAGAGACAGGAGGAGAGACAGAGACAGGAGCAGAGACAGAGACAGGAGGAGAGACAGGAGCAGAGACAGAGACAGGAGCAGAGATAGAGACAAGAGGGAGACAGAGGCAGGAGGAGAGGACAGAGGCAGGAGCAGAGACAGGAGCAGAGGAGAGGACAGGAGCAGAGACAGAGGACAGGGGGCAGAGACAGAGACAGGGGGCAGAGACAGAGACAGGAGGAGAGACAGAGGCAGGAGCAGAGACAGGAGCAGAGACAGAGACAGGAGCAGAGACAGAGGACAGGGGGCAGAGACAGAGACAGGAGGAGAGACAGAGACAGGAGGAGAGACAGGAGCAGAGACAGAGACAGGAGCAGAGACAGAGACAGGAGCAGAGACAGAGACAGGAGGAGAGACAGAGACAGGAGCAGAGACAGAGACAGGAGGAGATACAGGAGCAGAGACAGAGACAGGAGGAGAGACAGGAGGAGAGGTGAGGCAGAGAGACAGGAGGTGAGGACAGGAGGAGAGACAGAGACAGGAGGAGAGACAGAGACAGGAAGGAGGTGAGGACAGAGACAGGAGGAGAGACAGGAGCAGAGACAGAGACAGGAGAGAGAGACAGAGACAGGAGGAGAGACAGAGACAGGAGGAGAGACAGGAGCAGAGACAGGAGGAGAGACAGAGACAGGAGGAGAGACAGAGACAGAGACAGGAGGAGAGACAGAGACAGGAGGAGAGACAGAGACAGGAGGAGAGACAGGAGTAGAATTAAGTCTAAAATGGCTCCAGTGACTTTGCTGTTTTATCGATTCATTTAAACAATTAACCCTTTGATAATCTCATCTTCATCAGCTCAGAGTCTTCCTCACTACAGATTTAAACCAAAGACTGAACCAGGACTAAACCAGGTCTAAACCAGGTCTAAACCAGGACTAAACCAGGACTAAACCAGGTCTAAACCAGGTCTAAACCAGGTCTAAACCAGGACTAAACCAGGACTAAACAGACCTAAACCAGGGACTAAACCAGGGTCTAAACCAGGACTAAACCAGGACTAAACCAGGATAAACCAGGTCTTAAACAGGTTTAAGTCCAGGACTAAACCAGGAGTAAACCAGGACAAACTAAATGTTTGTCCTGTGAGGCGGGACACTCCTCGTATAAAACCTCCTCTGTTCCGTTCAGAGCAGGTGGAGGTGCATCGCATTTGTTCATTAGTTTTTTCCAGTAAAATCAAAGAAAATCGCTTAAAAACTCAGAGCAAAAGGAGAAACATGACACAGCATCAAACTGAACAGACACGGGCAGTTTTACTAATGAAAAACACGGCTCTTTAAGCACAAAACCGATGAAGTGACACACAGGAGTGATCAGTGAAAACATTTGGAGAATACTGACTCCATCTGAGAGACACAAAATCCTGTCTCATAATATGAATCATTTAAATCGCAGGAATTTTATATTTTTTATTCAAGTTTTACAAATGTTTAGGTGGAATTAAACATGATTAAAGTGTGTAAATGATGTTCCAAGTCATTTTTTCGACAACTTTAGTGCAAATCGGGTAAATTTGCAGCTTTCTGGTAAAAAAACCCTAAATCTAAGTGTGTCCTGACTCCAGTGGAGTCTGCAGTTTCAAGTACTACGTGACATCACACAGGACTGGCCTGTTTCTGATACAAACACCTGATTGCAGGGGCGGAGTCTGAAGTGTGGACACTTGTTTGACCAATCGCACTGCTCCTTACACCTCCAGACCCTCACTGTCCCATCACTCCTCTAGGCCCCGCCCTGTTTATCAGATCTATTTAAACGTGTTTGTGGGCGGAGTTTAGTTCTTTAGTTTCACTTAAACTAAATGAAAAACACCAGTCTCCAAAACTGATTCACATTTTTATTTAAATTCAAAAAAACTTCAAACCGCTTTGTTGTAATTTACATATTTACCGTTACTGCTGTTTTACACATAAATCATTGAGCGCTAAAGGAGCACTGTGTAACTTTTCTTTCATAAAGTCTGCTTGTCTCCATGGAGATGTTGTTGCTTTATAATATTCCACAGTATAAAATTAATTCATCTTGTGTCGGTGTTTGTGTTGCAGTGTCGCCTCTCCACAGATGTGACCTGTAACTCGGCCTTGTGGAGATAGATGCTGTATGTATAATGCCATACAGTGGAACATTCCTCACAAAGACAAACATCTCCATGGAGACAAAACAGGTGGCAGACACTTATCCACAAAAGGTTACACAATGCAGCTTTCTGTAAAATCTTATAACAAAGAAAAAGTTCATTTGATAACAGTCACGACGCAAAGGATCATGGTCTATGTAGTTCAGTTTTTTCAGTTAAAAGGCGAATTCGACCAGAGAAAACCGGCCCGTCCCGCAGCTCAGTGTTAAAGCTACAATAAGTAACATTTCTGGGGGAGCGTTCACATTATTTTTCCTCCATGGAGATGCGGTTTTGACTGGAATGCTCCACAAAAACGGTACAAAACTTTGCAATCTCCACGGAGACAAGCAGCGAACAACAACAAACCGACACGGATCGATACTAAAACGAGTATCGAAACTAGAGGAATCGATACTGAAAGAGTCACATTCACAGGACAGAAATGAGTCTTTCCTGAATATGTTTAGACTGATGTGGAGGGATTACACAGATTTAAGGCCACATGGGAAGAGAAAAGAAAGAATCAGAATCAGTATCAAGTATCAAGTATCGAGTCTATTCATTAGTATCGAAATCAAGCTGTACTGTGGAAAATTTTCAAGCAGGTGACGACTCCTACCAGAAAAGTTCCTTAGTGCATCTTTAAA
This sequence comes from Periophthalmus modestus, assembly GCA_019594935.1. Classification (NCBI taxonomy): domain Eukaryota; kingdom Metazoa; phylum Chordata; class Actinopteri; order Gobiiformes; family Gobiidae; genus Periophthalmus; species Periophthalmus modestus. The sequence goes on along the minus strand of JAIEZT010000158.1, from coordinate 412,631 downwards.
CTATCGAGTCTTTTGAAGGTTGTGTGTCATGTGATCTCAGGTCCGGATGCCCTCCCACACGTCTGCGCCTCCCCTCGTCTCAGGGCTGCGCCTCCCCTCGTCTCAGGGCTGCGCCTCCCCTCGTCTCAGGGCTGCGCCTCCCCTCGTCTCAGGGCTGCGCCTCCGCTCGTCTCAGGGCTGCATGCGTATCGCTCCGTCCAGGCGGATCACTTCTCCGTTGATCATGGGGTTCTCCGCGATGGAGGAGACGAGGTGAGCGAACTCCGCGGGGTCTCCCAGGCGCGACGGGAAGGGCACCTGACGAGACAGGAACGATTTGTCGCGAACCTTCTCCGGAAAAGACGGCCAAAGAGGAGTGGAGAACAGGCCTGGAGGAGGAGGAGGAGGAGAGAGAGAGAGAGGAGAAGGAGAAGGGAGAGGAGGAGGGGGAGGAGGAGGAGGAGAGAAAGGAGAGAGGAGGAGGAGGAGAGAGAGAGAGGACGAGGGGGAGGAGGAGGAGGAGAGAGGAGGAGGAGGAGAGAGAGAGGAGATGGAGAGTGGAGGGAGAGGACGAGGGGGGGAGAGAGGAGAAAGGGGGAGTGGGAGGAGGAGGAGGAGAAGAGAGAGGATAAGGAGGAAGAGGAGCAGGAAGAGGAGGAGGGGGAGGAGGAGAAGGAAGCAGGAGGAGGAGAAGAGAGAGAGGAGGAAGAGGAGAGAGGAGGGAAAAAGGGGGAATAGTAGGGTGAAGAGGAGGAGGAGGAAGAGGGTTAGGTCTGTGTTCTTAAAAGAAACTGTATGATTTTTATTTTAAATTTCTTAAACATGATCCAGAGTCGAGATGAACATAAACAATATTAATCCTGATTTATTCTTAATCACAGAATTTTAACCTGTCGTCTCTAAACTTTAAACTCTTTTTGCTCTTGGGTTTCAGATGATGAATTTGCACTGTTGCCATAGCAATCAACAATTTAAACTAAATGTTATATATTTCAAAATGGCACCTAGAAAAAAGTAAGTTTAAGTTTAATTGAGTCTTTGTGATGGTCTTAATCCTTTTGGGGCAAGTAAAAAAAAAAAAAAAAAAAAACACTCTGCTGCCCTCTGCTGGCCATTCACGTTCATGACCAGAACCAGGGGAGGAATAATTGTAAACTAAAGTTGGATGAAATAAATATTTTTAAATGTTGCTTTAGTTGGCAAATACTAGTAAAAAAAAAAAAAAAAAAAAAGTACTTAGTTTGTAATGACTCAAACGTATCACAGCTGTACCTGGAGCGATCGTGACACACTCTGATGCCCATCGGAGCCAGATCTCGTGCGATGGGGAGGGTCATGCCCACGATTGCCGCCTTTAGAGGCCGAGTACGCAGCCTGCCCCACCTGCAACGACGACGACACGGGATCATGGTAACACAACAAAACGACAACAACACAACAATACAAACAACAAACAGGAGGGAGCAGAGGCTTTATGTGGAGGTGAATCTGATGTGTGACTTTGAAGTTGAATAAATAAGGTTAAATATTTAAAGTTGATCTGTATTTAGTAAAGTTTAAACACAACTTCTGAGGTATACATTTGCTCAAAACAAAAAGTGTTCGACTTTTCCTCGTCTCTGATGGTCCGTAGAGCTGTTTTATTTCTAATTTTGGACCTTAATCTGGTTCCGGAGCAGGTTCCTGTAGAGACCCGTCCCGACAAAAAACACATCCTGGTGTCACTAAACACAGTTAACACCAAAATTACCTCATTAACTCACTAATCCAGCTTTGAGTCCAGGCCTTTGAGGTAGAGCCCAACACCTGCACCTCCTCCTGCACCTGTCCTCTGACCTCCTCCAATGCACCTGACAGACCTCCCCCTGCACCTGTCAGACCTCCTCCACACCGACAGACCTCCTCACACCTGTCAGACCTCCTCACACTGTCAGACCTCCTCACCACCGACACAGACCTCCTCACACCCGTCAGACCTCCTCCTGTAGACACCTGTCAGACCATCCTCCTGCACCTGTCAGACCTCCTCCTGCACCTCCAGACCTCCTCCTGCACCTCTCAGACCTCCTCACACCTCTCAGACCTCCTCACACCTCTCAGACTCCTCCTGCACCTGCCAGATCTCCTCCTGCACCTCAGACCTCCTCACACCTCGAACCTCCGCGCTGAGCCCCTCAGACCTCCTCCTGCACCTGCCAGATCTCCTCCCTGCCACCTCAGACCTCCTCACACCTCTCAGACCTCCTCCTGCACCTGTCAGACCTCCTCCTGCCACTCAGACCTCCCGAATCCACACCTCTCAGACTCCTCCTGCACACTCTGTCAGACCTCCACCTGCACCTGTCAGACCTCTCCCCGGCACCTGTCAGACCTCCCCCTGCACCTGTCAGACCTCCCCCGTGCAACTGTCAGACCTCCCCCTGCACCTGTCAGACCTCCCCCTGCACCTGTCAGACCTCCCCACTGCACCTGTCAGACCTCCCCCTGCACCTGTCAGACCTCCCCCTGCACCTGTCAGACCTCCCCCTGCACCTGTCAGACCTCCCCCTGCACCTGTCAGACCTCCCCCTGCACCTGTCAGTCCTCCTCCTCACACCTGTCAGAACTCCCCCCTGCACCCGTCAGGACATCCTCCTCACACCCGTCAGACATCCTCCTCACACCCGTCAGGAAAGCCTCACACACCCGTCAGACCACCTCCTCCTCACACCCGTCAGACATCCTCCTCAGACCAACCCGTCAGACATCCTCCTCACAACCCGTCAGACCTCCTCTCTCACACCACGTCAGACCTCCTCACACCGTCAGACCTCCTCACAACCCGTCAGACCTCCTCCTGCACCCGTCAGACCTCCTCAAACATGTCAGACCTCCTCACACCATGTCAGACATCCTCACAACCTGTCAAGACCTTCTCCTGCACCTGTCAGACCTCCTCAACCTGTCAGACCTCCTCCACCTGCACGGTCAGATCTCCTCCACAACTGACCGTCAGACCTCCTCACAACCGTCAGACCTCCTCACACCCGTCAGACTCCTCCTCACACCCGTCAGAACTCCTACTGCACCGTCAGACCTCCGTCCTCATCACACCCGTCAGACCTCCTCCTCACACCGTCAGACCTCCTCCTCACACCCGTCAGACCTCCTCCTCACACCCGTCAGACCTCCTCCTCACACCCGTCAGACCTCCTCACACCCGTCAGACCTCCTCACACCCGTCAGACCTCCTCCTCACACCTGTCAGACCTCTCCTGCACTGCCAGACCTCCTCACACCCGTCAGACCTCATCACACCCGTCAGACCTCCTCACACTTACCCAGTCAGACCTCCTCACACCCGTCAGACCTACTCACACCCGTCAGACCTCTCCTCACACCCCGTCAGACCTCCTCACACCCGTCAAGACCTCCTCCTCACACCGTCAGACCTCCCACAACCTGTCAGACCTCCTCCTCACACCGTCAGACCTCCTGCACCTGTCAGACCTCCTCACCACCCGTCAGACCTCCTCCTCACACCTGTCAGACCTCCTCACACGTCCGTCCTCTCTCTTCACCTGTCCGTCCCGACACAAAACACATCTGGTGTCACTAAACCACAGTTAACACCAAAAATTACCTCAAAACTCACTAATCCAGCTTTGAGTCCAGGCCTTTGAGGTAGAGCCCAACACCTGCACCTCCTCCTTGCACCTGTCAGACTCCTCACACCCGACAGACCTCCTCACACCTGTCAGACCTCCTCACACCTGTCAGACTCCTCACACCCGACAGACCTCCTCACACCCGTCAGACCTCCTCCTCACACCTGTCAGACCTCCTCCTGCACCTGTCAGAACCTCCTCCTGCACCTCTCAGACATCCTCCTGCACCTCTCAGACCCTCCTCACACCTCTCAGACCTCCTCACACCTCTCAGGACCTCCTCCTGCAACCTGCCAGATCTCCTCCTGCACCTCAGACCTCCTCACACCTCTGACCTCTCCTCTGCACCTCAGACCTCCTCCTGCACCTGCCAGATCTCCTCCTGCACCTCAGACCTCCTCACACCTCTCAGACCTCCTCCTGCACCTGTCAGACCTCCTCCTGCACCTCAGACCTCCTCACACCTCTCAGACCTCCTCCTGCACCTGTCAGACCTCCACCTGCACCTGTCAGACCTCTCCCTGCACCTGTCAGACCCCCCTGCACCTGTCAGACCTCCCCCTGCACCTGTCAGACCTCCCCTGCACCTGTCAGACCTCCCCCTGCACCTGTCAGACCTCCCCCTGCACCTGTCAGACCTCCTCCTGCACCTGTCAGACCTCCCCCTGCACCTGTCAGACCTCCCCCTGCACCTGTCAGACCTCCCCCTGCACCTGTCAGACCTCCCCCTGCACCTGTCAGTCCTCCTCCTCACACCTGTCAGACCTCCCCTGCACCCGTCAGACATCCTCCTCACACCCGTCAGACATCTCCTCACACCCCGTCAGACCTCCTCCTCACACCCGTCAGACCTCCTCCTCACACCCGTCAGACATCCTCCTCACACCCGTCAGACATCCTCCTCACACCCGTCAGACCTCCTCCTCACACGTCAGCAGACCTCACCACCCGTCAGACCTCCTCACACCGTCAGACCTCCTCCTGCACCCGTCAGACCTCCTCACACATGTCAGACCTCCTCACACCTGTCAGACCTCCTCACACCTGTTCAGACCTTCTCCTGCACCTGTCAGACCTCCTCACACCTGTCAGACCTCCTCCTGCACGTCAGATCTCCTCACACGTCAGACCTCCTCCACACCCGTCAGACCTCCTCACACCCGTCAGACCTCCTCCTAACCCCGTCAGACCTCCTCCTGCACCCGTCAGACCTCCTCCTCACACCCGTCAGACCTCCTCCTCACACCCGTCAGACCTCCTCCTCACACCCGTCAGACCTCCTCTCACACCGTCAGACCTCCTCCTCACACCCGTCAGACCTCCTCCACACCCGTCAGACCTCCTCACACCCGTCAGACCTCCTCCTCACACCTGTCAGACCTCCTCCTGCACTGCCAGACCTCCTCACACCCGTCAGACCTCCTCACACCCGTCAGACCTCACACCCGTCAGACCTCCTCACACCCGTCAGACCTCCTCACACCCGTCAGACCTCCTCACACCCGTCAGACCTCCTCACACACCCGTCAGACCTCCTCTTCACACCCGTCAGACTCTCCTCTCACACCGTCAGACCTCCTCTCACACCCGTCAGACCTCCTCACCCACCTGTCAGACCTCCTCCTCACACCGTCAGACCTCCTCTCACACCTGTCAGACCTCTCCTCACACCCGTCAGACCTCCTCCTCACACCCGTCAGACCCTCACACTCAGACCTGTCAGACCTCCCCACACCGTCCGTCCTCTCTCACCTGTCCGTCGAACGCTGCGACGCTGGCTGTGTTGATGATGCAGCCTCTGTGTCCGTCTGCGTCGGGCTCGTTCTTCCCCATCTCCCCCACAGCCAGACGGATCACGTTAAAGGTCCCTGCGATGTTCACCTGAGGAAAAACACACAGCATGAAAACTTTTTAAGTAACTCAGCTCATTACAGTCAATCTAAACTGTTCATTCCTCTGTGAACAAGTCAGGCTTTAGCATAAAAGACTCAAGATTAAACATTTGACTTGTTAGGACTTAGGACAGAGTTTAGAGCACGACCAGAACGAAACCAAGTCTGTTTTGGACCATTTCAGGGTTAAATTTGGGCTAAAATAGGTACAAAATAGAACTACATACACCAGGGAACAGTGTTATAACATGAGAGAAAGAAAAAACACACATTGCTTTTGTATAATACCAATCTTTAAGTAAATATTCAAACTGCAGAGGACCTTGTACCACAGTTTGAGAAACACTCTAAGAGGAATAACATTTAAATCTTTGGCAGAGCATTTCACATCTGATCTGGTCCCAGGTTGTTTTATCTCTCGTCTCACATTAATGACGCGTTGGAAGTCCTCTAAACTGTGCGGCGTGTCCTTTTTAAAGTTGTAGGTTTTCACGGCGACAGCGATGCCGGCGCAGTTCACCGCCAAATCCAGTCTCCCGAAACGCTCCCGAGCCAAAGCCACAGCAGAGCGAACATCTGCCTCTGAGGTCACCTGAAAAACATGGGATCAGTCCCGTCAGGTTCATTAGATCTTTATGTGTTAATAATCTCGAAATGTAGTTGTATTTTTTTATTTTAACTAATAATTTCAAATCTTTCTTTCTTTCTTCTCTTTTAATGTTAATTTTATGAAGATTATTTATGTTTTCATTTGTTGTATCGTCATTTTAATGTCTTTCTTATTCCATAAAGCACTTTGAGTTACTTTATTTACCAACTGTGCTGTACAAATAAACCTGCTTCGCCTATAAATGTATTCAGAAACATGAAAACATTTGCTCTTCTGTTGTCTTGGCTACTGACAATTTAACACAATACTGTATGAATGGTTAAAATTCATAATTTTTTCACATTTAAAACAGGAATCTGAAGAGTTTTTGTTTTATGTTTATAGGTGCAGTAATGACAGAGATATTAACCATAAACCAGGTCAACGCATCTTCAGTCTGACAGTTAAACAACACGGAGAGCTGTTGTCATCATAGACGGTGTGAAGAAGTGACTAAGTGAGCCTGACGTCTCTTGACTTATGGGCACAATAGTGAAATAAAAACCCCAGGATCATGTAGAGGGTTAATACGAACATTTTAAAACCAAAATGAAGAGTCTGACAGCAGCAGTTACAGAGAAAGGGGACACAGTTTTTACACAGAAAGTGAACTGGAGCCAGAGTCGATGGAGCTAGAAGTGCACCCATGCTCACTTCCTGTTATTGGAACACAGTGGCTAGCAGGTTAGCGATGTCCATTTATATAAACAGTCTACCAGGCCTTTAAATCAGGAAAAAAATAGCTTTTCCTTCGACCCATGAATCGTGTTTTGAGGAGAAGAAGTTTCACCTTTGTCAATATCAAATCAAAAACTCAGTCCAGTCGTCCACTTTTTCAAACCTTTTAGGACTAATTTGTCCCTGGTTGACGACATGTTAAACCTTTCAAATATTCCTCTAAAAAGACTCACGTCGGCTGGAGCAAAGGCACAGCGCTCTCCCAGACTCGCAGCCAGAGCGCCCCCTTCTGACGAGGGCAGGTCCAGGATCACAGCGGAGGCTCCACTCTGGATCAGACGCTCCACTGTGGCTCTGCCCAAACCCGAGGCGCCTCCACTCACCACGCCAACCATGCCCTGGAACGACACATGTACGTACACACACACACAAACACACACAGCGGTTTAAAGAGACACTACGGAACATCACTTCCACTCACCACACCAACCATACACTGAAATCACACATGTTCACACACGATCTTTATCTCCACCATCTATCTCTACTGTGCAAAAGGTAAAAAGGTAACTGTCAACTTGAAAACTACCACTTCATGACGTCACAAGGTGGCACAGAGCGTTTTGAGCTTTGGAGATGTACTTAAACCAATAATAAAGTGTGTTTTTGAGGTGGTAACAGCATTATATCGTGGCTTAAATCTCAATTTTGCATAATATAGGAGCTTTAACTATTTTAAACCATTTAGACAACGTATAATAACAAAAAACATAAGTGTATTGTCTGTAATGTGTGTGCTGCTGCTCCTAGTGCACGAAAACTATCATTTAACTTTAACTCCAAACGCAAACAGACACAAACGAGCTAAAAACACGAGCAGGAAGCAGAAATGTTCACGTGTCTGATATTTAAACCCGAACTTGAAACTCAGAAGCGCAGAGGAACAGTTTGGACAAAAGTGAGCTCACCTTGACGCACCGAATGTTCGCCATGTTCACTCACAAACGTGACGGCGTGACGCACGTTCACGCACAAACACGACGGCGTGACGCACACAGAGATCCGCGACACAGACAAGAGGCACAGCTGGGGAGGTCGTTGCCATGGTAACCCGTAGTTGCTAACGTGCAGGCCCGACAGAATGTAGAATGTAAAATCCTCCTCAAGAACTCAAACTATTACAGAGCTGGGCTTTCTAATTATGCTATCTTTTATACTTTGATTTTTGTGTTTCCCAAACGAGACAGGGAGAGTTCCAGCATCACTACGACCACAAATATAGCATCTTTTGTCAATAAAAGCCTTTAAGCATCTATCTGTTAGAAAACTCACTTGACTCACAAAATGGCCGCTGCCTTTGCCATGGCAACGGAATCCATGGTCTCTATTAATGACCCTTTGAGTACGGATTCAGTGGATTTTAACAGTTTAACTCTTTTTTTAACTGATTTCAACTGACTAACTGTTGTATTTGGAAGTATAATGAATATTAACACGACTGCACTGCGTAAACAATAATAATAATTTAAAAAAAAATCTGATTACTCACATCAGAGGGAATTTAATTATTTATTTATTAATAATAAAGGTTTACAACATTTATGGCATAGTAAAAAAGCTCCATGATTAATAGAACAAAGTATTACATAAATAAAATAAAATTATAAGTACAACTGTTCAATAACATAACACATATAAATTGTTGCTTCTTCTGTAAAAATCGCATTTAATTGTATTGATTTTTTAGAGAAAATGGGTATTCTAAAGATATAATGTAGATGTTAATATTATAATCCGTTAAGAAATGTACACCTTATTTTCACAGGTGCGAGTGAGAGATCTGTCTTTCAACCGATCTTTGTTGAGAGCGTAGGCAGAAGTCACCTGACCCCAGATCCTCCAATCAGAGAGAAGTATGCGGAACACCCCCTTCTTGAACAAATGAATGTAGATTTGACTTTTAAGGCTTTATTCATTTATATAATATTCAGATTTCGTTTCATTTCACCTGAAAACGCACATTGAACGGTTTAGCTGGAGAAAAAAAAGTTAAATTACAAATAACAGCTCCACAAGTTCAAAGCGTTTTACAATAACATGTTAAATGTCCAGGTAAAGGTGCAATATGTAACTTTTCTAGTGAAGGGACTGCCATTTGCTGGTGTCCATGAAGATGATTCTTTGCCTGGAATGAAATCTATCTTCTCTTTAATCATTGCCTGTAACTTGGCATGTTTTTTCTCCCTGGAGGTAGATAGTGTCATATAACTTAATGGTCCACAGTACTAAGATGGCAGAAACCAGCAGAAAAGTTACACAGTGCACCTTTAACACCCTGTATCTCAATTACAAGGTCAAAAATGATCCCCTTGTGTTGTACTGCATTTGGATTTTGCTATGACATTATCAAGAACATGAAACATTTAAAAAACATTCATAGTTAGGGTCTTTTTCCCCCACAGACCTTGAGAGCGGTGAAGTCTGATCCGGAGCGCACAGTCCCGTCTGGGGAGAGGGGCCGAGCTGTGGAAGGCAGAGGGTCGTGCTGTTGCATCTCCAGAATCGGGGTTAGAAACAAACACCCCACAACAACACAACTCACTACCTCAACACAGCACGGCCAGAAGGACAGCAACAAAAGAGCAACAGAACAACCAAAGTACAACCAAAATACAACCAGAACAACAAAACCACTACCTCAACACAGCACAGCCAGAGGGACAGCAACAAAACAACCAAAATACAATTAAAATACAGCCAGGACAAACCCTGAACACTCCATAACAACTAAAGAAAAGCACGGTGGCTGAGTGGCTAGTATAGAAAGAAGGTTCCAGGTTCAATTTCTGGATCACCTGAGCTTTTCTGTGTGGAGTTTGCATGTTCTCTCTGTGTCTGTGTGGAGTTTGCATGTTCTCCCTGTGTCTGTGTGGAGTTTGCATGTTCTCTCTGTGTCTGTGTGGAGTTTGCATGTTCTCCCTGTGTCTGTGTGGAGTTTGCATGTTCTCTCTTTGTGTGGGTTTCCTCTCAAAACTTTCACTGCCATTTTCTGTATTTTCAAATGTTTTATTTTCTGCTTTTTTCACAAACTGCCACTTTACTGATGTAAAACTATTTTTAGTCACAGGTATCGCACCAAACCAAGTCAGAATTGGAAAAATATATTTATCTGTCAAAAGCATTTTAACCTTAACCTCACCACAGCACAACCAACACAACCAAAAACAAGCAGAACACAGCCTCAAAACACCTCATCACAACACAAGCGATTAATCGATGAATTAGTTTCAGTTTTAGACCAGATGACGTCCCTCTGTATAAAACAGACGCCATGACGACAGGAACGTCACCGTCCTCCTCCTGTGACTGACAAGTGCATGAATAATGCAGTGTTCAAGTGTTCGGCTGAAGAGGCTGCAGAAAACACTTCTGTTTTAATAAAAATACTAACACAAATATTTACTTTACATGTGAAATCAGGCCACGGGGAAGTCGAGATGTTTAAATGATCTGAATGATGTTTCAAACTCTTGATTTAATTTAAGCCTCCTGTTCTCCAACGGCAACGGAGCCTACAGTCACCGTGGCAACAGGCTGCAGCCTCCTCCATCTAAACCAGGTCTAAACCAGGACTAAACCAGGACCAAACCAGGACTAAACCAGGTCTAAACCAGGTCTAAACCAGGTCTAAACCAGGTCCAAACCAGGACCAAACCAGGACTAAACCAGGACTAAACCAGGACCAAACCAGGACCAAACCAGGTCTAAACCAGGTCTAAACCAGGACCAAACCAGGACCAAACCAGGACCAAACCAGAACCAAACCAGGACCAAACCAGGACCAAACCGAGGTCTAAACCAGGACCAAACCAGGACCAAACCAGGTCTAAACCAGGTCTAAACCAGGACCAAACCAGGTCTAAACCAGGACCAAACCAGGACTAAACCAGGACCAAACCAGGACTAAACCAGGTCTAAACCAGGACCAAACCAGGTCTAAACCAGGTCCAAACCAGGACCAAACCAGGACCAAACCAGGTCTAAACCAGGTCTAAACCAGGACTAAACCAAGACCAAACCAGGTCTAAACCAGGACTAAAACAAGACCAACCCAGATCTAAAGCAGGACTAAACTCAAGACCAAGCAGGACAAACCAGGTCTAAACCAGGACCTCACCCTACATCAGATCTCTCGCAGGACCAAACCAGGTCAACCAGGAAAAACAGGTCTCATGAAGGACGTCTGCAGACGTTAAGGTCCAGGAAAGAAAAGTAGACTGTATAGTTATCTCCCAGACTGGTGTGATCCTAGGACTATACAAACTACTACCTCACCCCACAGGACCCAACCACGACTACCCGACGGCGGGGGGACCCGGCGCGGGACCCGGCGCGACGGACCCGGCGCGGGACCCGACGCGGGACCCGGCGCGGGACCCACGGGACCAGAGCGCGGGACCCGGCGCGCTGGACCCGGCGCGGGAGGGGACCCGACGCGGGACCCGACGCGGGACCCGACGCGGGACCCGACGCGGGACCCGACGCGGGACCCGACGCGGGACCCACGGGAAGAGGACAGAGGAAAGTCCAAAATATGAGCCGCGCTGCAAAGGTCACAGGTCCAATAATCCAAATGTGACCCAAAGAAATCCAGATCCAAGAGTAAACAGTTTTTCCGTGGCGTCTCGTCACTTCTCGGGAGGGCATCTGAACGTTTTATCTGCAAAAGAAAAACATGTAATGTAAAACAATTATATAATATATTTACTATGAGCGTGAGGACTAAAACCAGACTAAACCAGGACTAAACCAGGACTAAAACAAGACTAAACCAGGACTAAACCAAGACTAAACCAGGACTGAAACAAGACTGAAACAAGACTAAACCAGGACTAAACCAGGACTAAAACAAGACTAAAACAAGACTGAACCAGGAAAACAAGGACTAAAACAAGACTAAACCAGGACTAAAACAAGACTGAACCAGGACTAAAACAAGACTGAACCAGGACTAAACCAGGACTAAAACAAGACTAAACCAGGACTAAAACAAGACTGAACCAGGACAGTAGCTGCATCTTTACAGGAGCAGCATTACTTTGGTGATTACGTTTGTCCACAGCGTACTACTATTGTGTCGTTGGGCAAGGTACTCTACCCTCCTTGCTAATGTATGAATGTGGTGTGTCACTGACGGGTGGTGCAGATTGGCAGCCTCACTTCTGTCACTCTGCCCCAGTGCAGCTGTGACTAGAGGCTACACAAGTTGCTGATCTCAACTGTGTCTGTGAATGATGCAGGAAAATCTAGAGCAACTCAGAGCATTTGGAAAAGTGCCACATGGAAGTAGACTAATAGATCATTGTGAGGACTAAACCAGGACTAAACCGGGTCTAAACCAGGTCAAAAAGAGGTCTAAACCATGTCTAAACCAGGTCTAAAAGAGGTCTAAACCACAATTAAAGCAGTACTAAACCAGGTCTAAAAGAGGTCTAAACCAGGTCTAAACGAGGTCTAAACGAGGTCTAAACCAGGACTAAACCAGGTCTAAACCAGGACTGAACCAGAATTAAACCAGGACTAAACCAGGACTAAACCAGAATTAAACCAGGACTAAACCAGGACTAAACTGCTCTGATTTCTTCTCCATTTCTGTGCACGGCCTTTGCGCACATCTTTAACCTCCAGAACAGCTCATTTCCTCATTTTTCCCACAAACTGAACCTGCATTTCCAGCTCAAAACCAGCCCTACATCCTCCGCGTTTGTCCAGATGATTTCTCCGGACCTTTAGCGCCTCTGCAGCCCTCCTCGGACCCCTCTGGACCCCCTCAGCCCAGAATGTGCCCAGGCTAGCCCGCTGTCAGCTAGCACCAGCGGCACACACCTCTGCGTCTCCCTCCGGCTCCTCCGCGCACATCCACGTAGACACGACGTTTCCCTCGGTCTTTCTCCACGTTCACTTCGTCCTTTCACTGTAAATCATCGGTAGAATCATGTACAAACCGCGGCAGAGGCGGCAGCAGCGGTCTCCTCGCCATATTTCCTTTAGCAGAGCGCTCCGTGGTCCTGGAGCGGGCGGCGTGCGTAACCCCGTGCGTAATATCGCGAGAGTTTCAGAGGAACGCGCCCCCCAAACGAGACTTGAAGAATTGGGAAGAAAATCGATAGATATAAATGAAACAAGTGAGGATATTTAATTAATTAGATGTGTTAAGATGTTAAAATGGTGGGAAGTGGTGTTTTCCTCTGTATTTTGTAACATTTTAAGGAGTTTTTATTTGAAATGTGGGAGGATGGGAGGGCATCTGACACAAAACCCAAGTTTATTTAATTTTAGATAGAAGAGGATGAGAAGGAGAGAGAGAAGAAGAGAGGAGGCGCAGAGGGGGAGGACAGACAGAAAAGGAAGAGGGAGAGAGGAGGGATGGAAAGAGAGGAGGAGGAGCATGAGGGAGAGAAAGAGAGGGAGAAATGAGAAGAGGAGGAGGCAGGGGGAGAAGAGAGGAGGGAGAGAGAAGAGGAGGAGAAAGAGGGAGAGAGAAGAGGAAGAGAGAAGTGGGATGAGGAGGAGCAGGAGGGAGAGAAAGAGAGGGAGAAATGAGAAGAGGAGAAGGAGGCAGGGGGAGAAGAGAGGAGGGAGAGAAGAGAGGAAGGGAAGGAGACAGAGAAGAGGAGCGGGAGGGAGAGAAAGAGAAGAGGATGAGAAAGAGGGAGAGAGAAGAGAGGAAGAGCAGAAGAGGGGAGGAGATAGAGATAGATGAGAGGGAGTGAGAAAAGAGGAGGAGGGATGGAAAGAGATAAGGGGAGAGGAGGAGTATGAGGGAGAGAGAAAGAGGGGACTCAGAACTAAACCAGGACTAAACCAAACTAGATCTAAACCAGGACTAAACCAGAACAAACCCAAAATGCCACACTACGGAACATCCCAGACAAAAAAGCTACAAAAAAAGCTTCTAATATGACCTAATATAAAAAAGAACAAACACTCTTTTTTTTTTTTTTTTTTACTAAAAGAATAAATTTTATTTCAGCACTGTAAGTCATTTCCCACCGGTACAAACTTGACGGCCATCTTGACTCTCTCGTGGCGTTTGTCCCCTCCCTCTGCGTTACCACCGACAACCAGACTAAATAAAAAAAGCCTTCCAAGTCTTTCCACAACTGTCTGGTGCTTCCATAATGCTAAACAATGATGACAACTTATACCAACTGGAATTAAACAGCAAGAATGAAGATTATTTTAGTACAATGTCATGAGGAGACCTTAATCTTACGCTGCACAGGTCGTCGGGGGCGGGATTAAGTACGTTTATATCGGTACAAATGATGAAATGGAGGCATTATTTTACTTTATAAACGGGTGGATTTAGACTTAAAAATAGTTCTTGAACTTGGGGAGGGGCAGTGGCAGTTTTCGAGCGGTCAGACAGGAAAAGGGCAAAGAGCAGTTCAAGTCCTGTAGAACGTTTAAAATACAAAACACAATTTAGATTTTTTTTTATACATTCTTAAACACGGGGTATTTTTTTACTTGTGTGGGGTATTAAAGAGGGGGTAACTTACTTAAATCACACGTTCTCTTGTTCTGAAAATGTTGTATTTGCCAAAAAAACAACATATTAGTCTCCCCTCCCTCTGCTCTCCACGCTAATCACTCCCCTTCAGAGCGCTAACACATTACACACACCAGGTTTGTGAAGTTGTAGTCTACAGTTTTGTCTCATGTTTTTGTATATTTATGGAGAGTTGTCGCGTGTAGGCTTGTGGGCGGAGCCTCGTACAGAATCTTACAGCTAAACCGTCCAGTAGAGATCGCTAAATTACTCAGACATGCATGGATGACGTCTAGAACCTCTTCAGGCATGTTTCTGACGAGGGAACATCGTTAGAACATGGGAGAAAGCTCCAAAAAATAGTTAATTTTGCGTAATACCCCCTCTTTAATAACTAGGGACGTTTAAAACATGAGATTGTTTGTCTTTTTTTTGTTTTAAAATCACAAATTAGGTTCAGAAATGCATTAAAAAGTGAGTTAATTTTTTTTGTCTGTTAAAATTTGTCCCAATTGTAAAAAAAAATAGAAATAATTGTTTTACAGTTATTGTAATATGATTTAACATTGCAACATTCCCAAATAAAACAGGAAAAAAAACACAATTTTACAAATAATTAACATTGGTCTGTCAAATTGATTCATTTCCCACAAATTAATAACTGAATTTTCCCTTTTAATATGTCTTTATGCTTTGATTAAAAGTGTAACGTTTTTGAAAATACATTTATTTTCAACACAATTATTCACGACTTGAATCTGATGATGCAACGAAAACAAAATGTCCGCCGAAATGACATAATCTGTAACTGTTCGACTGATTTAAGGAAAATTCTGTTTCAAAATCTGTGGAATTACAAAAATAGAGGAACATTACAAGAGCAGAACAAAAAAAAATACAAAAAGAGAATGAATTTTCAGTCAGTTCATAACACAAAAACCAAAACTGTTCATGTCATAAAACTTCAGATGGAGGCAGCGAAATGTCCCCAAAACATATTCAAATGGAAAACTGTCAAAGTTCTGACAGAATTTAGGTCCCACCAGATGAATCGTGAAGGTGGCTACGCTAACGAAACGACAAGATGCTAAAGTTTGTGCCGGTTTTAGTTTCTTAGCTGCTCTCCACCTCAGTTTAAAGGTCTTATACGACACAAAATCAACTCTTATTGTTCCCTGGTGAAAAACAGACCTGGAGCTGAGTTTCGTTTCATTCACAAACGTCTGAGTCACACTTTAACCTTGCTGTTCCACCTTGTGATGTCATGAAGTGGTAGTGTTCAAGTTAACAGCTCCTTTTACCTTTAGTTCAGGAGAGATTAACAATTCCAGACGTGAAATGATCCAAATGATTCTAGTGAAGGTGTGTGGAGTTTTAAACACAGTGAAGCACTTCCACCTTGTGATGTCATCATGTGGTGATACAGGAACAGAGAGTTTTCAACAGTTTTAAGAGAAAAACAGCCTAAACGTGCAAAATGTGTGAGTTAAACATGTGAGTGAAACAAAAAACACAACTCCAGGTCTGGAAACGAGGAAACATCAGAACAGATCAGAAAACTGTGATATGAGAACTTTAAACAGTTTGTAATGTTATAACTTAATTTGAACACAATTTATTACAAATCAAACGTCGCATTTCTGAACTGAAATGGCCCGTCGTCCCGGTCCTGTCTGAGACTCGTGAAATACCACAAAATACTTCTATTCTGAAAACCTCACTGAAACCTTGTGCTGTCTTTTACAGTTTAAATCACATCTGAAAACGTGTCACGGGGCGATACCAGGGGAATATATAAGATTTAAAAGGGTTTAACTTGAATTCTAAATATACTTTGGTTCTCAATGTTCAAGAATAATGTTTGTTTAGCTTTGTGCAAGGGTGCAGATTACAGCTTAGATCATAAGATTTATTTTTGGGGTTATTTTTGAAAACCGAACATAGTGCAGACAACCATTTTAAAGACGCACTACGGAGCTTTTCTGGGGGAGGAGCCATTGCCTGTTGCCGTGTTCTGTGCCTGAAATGTTCCATAGTTAAAATAGTGAAATAAAACCCGAGGATCATGTAGAGGGTTAATTCAAACATTTTAAGATGAAAATGTTGAGTCTGACAGCAGCAGGTACAGCCAGAGGAGCGACGGCTTTTCAATAGAAAGTGAACTGGAGCCGGAAGAACGCCCGTGGAGCATCTTCCTAATTGAAATGCAGCGGCTAGCAGGTTAGCTATGTCCATTTATATATACAGTCTAAGCTCCAGACCGAGTTACAGGTCAGATCTGTGGAAAGGCACCCAGCAAACTTTAGTAATTGGTTGATTTTTTTCAGCATCTGTAATTAAATAAATGTGCCATAGAAAGATAAAATCACACTGTGGAACATTCCGGGCACAGAGATAGAATAAAGCGCTGGACACCGACCAGAGAAGTTCCGTATTGTAGCTTTAAATAAAAACGGGCAATATACTTACTATACTTACTACATTACAAGTGGTGAAGTGGTCTAAGGATGCCATATAAAATACAGGTAAGGAAAATTGCGATCGTAACAGTTGAAATCTCTAGGTTGGCTAAGCGCATTTCAGTACTAGGTTAACTGAAGCAATGGTAGGATTAGATTAGATGTAGTAACATTAAAATAGTAAGAAAAACACATTTGCACAATTGAATAAAACAGTTTTTGATTTTTTTTTCAACTTTTTCTTTTGAGACTGGCTAGATACATACAGAAACGGATTATCCACGTTAATATAAGTTTACTGTTAATTGGGGGAGGGGGCGGGGCAGCCCAGAGAAAGAGAAAATGGTTTTAGAGCTAAGAGGAGGGGGAGGAGCTTGTGTGTTTAATATATGAATGTGATTTTAAAGCTTACAGAGGTGGACGAGGCGACATCGATCCGGTGAATGCGTTTGTGTGTGTGGTTTGAGGAAAGGTCCCGTGTTACGCAGGATATATGGACTTTTACAGCTCGGACGTTGCCATGGTTTCGACTGCTGCATGTTTGAGTAATTCTGAATCGTCCTGCGTTTGAGGAATAAGTGCTTAGAAAATGACGATTTCACCTACCCCCTATCCCCACCCACGGGAATAAAAGTGTGATTTAAAAGGTGTTTATCAAATCTATTCACGTTTTTATCTTCCTTTTGGGTCAGTTTAAGGACCAGAGAAATAATGTATGACCCAAAGTTTGGTCCATGTTTTAAAAATGTTCCATAACCAATTTTCAGAAATAAAAACACTTTATATTAAAATCTGCAGCTTATTAAAAAGCCTCAATGGACCAGTTTCTTTTGTCAAATCATTTTAGATCAATACTTACTTTTGTTTTTGTTTTTTTTATGAACAAAATGTGAATTTACCACCTGATGATGTCACAAGGTGGATCAGACTTTCTCTCTTTTCGGAACTTAAACACACAGGTGACAACTCCGGCTTTGTTTGTGGTGAACCAACATAAAATGGTAAAAATCATAACACATTGTTTTTTATACGATAAAAAAAAAATCTAGATTACCACCTGATGATGTCACAAGGTGGATCAGACTGTTTTAAATTTTGAAAAGAGAAAAATTGTCAAAATTACTCTAACATGCAGCTGAAACTCCGGCTTTGTGAACAGCCTTATAACATGGGAAAAATCAGAAATTACTTAGTTTTTTCTCTTTTTTATAATGAACAAAATGTGAATAAAAAAAACTAGATTACCACCTAATAATGTCACAAGGTGGTTCAGACGGTTTTAAATTCAGAAAAGAGAGAAAGACTCAAATACGCCGGATTACTTTAACATATGGTTGACACGTCCGGGTTTGTTTCTATGAATGAGCCTCGTAAAAAGGTAAAAATCCAAACATATTCTGCATAACACCGGACCTTTAATGCGGCGTGTGATTGGATGAGTGTGGGATTATGAATTTTTCAGGAAAACAACAGACTATGGGACAGATGGGTCGGGTGATAGAAAGTGTCAGAGAGTAGCGGGGGAGGATACGAAGCATAAAAATCACCAATAATAAAACTATTGAACTAAATCAGACGAGGACAAAAGCCGGACACTACATCTCCAATCATGTTGAAATTTCCCTTGTCTAACTACGGCGTTAACTCAGGGTTAAAACATCAATGTAATGTTATGTGTGCTGTGTTCAATGTGTGTAGGACTTTTTAATGTTCATGCAGAAGTCGTGGGATTCTGTTGTTTCGTCAGTAGAATATGTTACCAAATGATCTTGTATGAACGACCACTCCACTAGAACAGACTATCACAAAAGCAGTGACGCAGTTGGTAACATAACTGGTTTATCCTGTGTAATGTGAACGTGTGTGTGTGTGTGTGTTTAGTGTGGCAAGTCCATCGCGAGTGGGAATCATCGTATCGCTGATTTCACTCAAACTTGCCGCTGAAAAATAGCCTAAGAATGTACTGCAGAGATACAAGTTTGTACTAATCTGATGTCATAAGCTGAACGGTAAGTATGACGTCGCTAAAGGTCTAGACTTGTTTTTTTCAGCCAGTGGCGGTGGATTTCTAGCCTATTCTCGTGTTTCGGTCGTGTTAATAATCCTGGCGCTGTCCGATTCCACAGCACCTAAAACATGTGAGGAGCCGCGAAGGCAAAAGAACCTAAAGTCATTTTGGTGTTTTGAGTCTGGGCCAGAGCAGAGCCGCGCTGGGCGTTCTGAATAAACCACGCTTCACTCGGAGGACTTCAGTTTGAGCGCGGGTACGTCGTCATGGTGATAAACAAACGCAGTCGACGCGTTAAGAGTAAGGTGCTTCCGTCGACCTTTGACACCGGCCCAACCCGGCCTGAGTTTAACACAGCGCCTCCTGTGGTCAGTCTCCTGCTCTGCGCTGGCGGCGGTGAAACCTCTAATGGTTATAATACTCTTTATTTGTCAGATATAGATTTTTGGGGCGTCTGTCATTGTCTACAAACATAAGTGCTATATTAACGTGTTGTAGTTCTGTCCCTGCCTGGGCCTGTCGGCGGAGGTTTAGGGAAGTGCTTCTCAGCTTCTTCAGAGCCATGGGGCTTTGCTGCCGCACCCCTGTGTAAGACTATTGGCTCGTCGGCCAATCAAATCGACTTTGGACATTTCAGAGATCTGAGATCTGTTACATCTCCCAGCAGGGGGAGTCTTTTAGCGTTGTATAAAGTCGTGTAAAGAGGAGGGCCTCTGCCTGGCAGGGCCACACTCTCCATTCAAGTCCATTTGTGTTTCTCTTTTTGGCTGAACCTCAGAGTTTCACTGGTAGGGGGGCGCTCCAGTGTGGCTAAGATTTTAAAACAAAGTGCTTCTCTGAACCACTCTGTTCACATTCTGACGTCTCATAGAATCTAGCGGTGGATCTCTGTCATATTCTGGGAGGAGCGTTTAATTCATTTAAATAGAACATAAGTGCTTCAGTTGAGATGATACAATCAAAGCTTTGGGGGGGAGGAGGGTTTAATGCACTTTGAGGAGCGGGGCATTCTCTTGCATACAGGCCTAAGGTGCATAAGGGTCTCTGAGCACAGCAAAGGTCGAGGCTATGCTACATAGGTCAGAGTGAGTTAGCACGCTAATACCACGACGGTGCAACTGCTCCAGAACCAATTAGAAGGACTGCTCCATGCACACATGCATCTGAAAGGGGGAGGGACACTGCACTAGTTTATCATACTTTTCAAATTATTTCAGAATATATTTTTTAAAACAGATTTAAAAACAAAAGTTTTCAGAATGCTCTGGCTACGAGTTGAAGATTCCATCAATGGTAATGAGGCTGACCAGGCCTAGAGCTGTAACCACATCCTGCCCGTCTTTGCTGTGCAGAGATTCAACAGGGCTCAAAACCATTAAAACTAAGGGGGCAGCTTATTCTGTTTAAGGGGGCGGGGCATTCTAAAGGGGCGGGGCTCTGTGAGGGGCGGGGCTTACTAAAAGGGCAGGGCTTTATAAAGGGCGGGGCGCTTACAGACCAACAGAATGTAAAATCACATGGAAACTCAAAAGCGCCGCTAGCTGCTTTAGCGCTAACGTGAAGCAGGCCACTTCCTGGTTCAAAGTTAGCGCGCAGAGAGAGGGCGGGGCTAACACGGGAAGGGTGGGGCTACAACAGTGGGGGCGGGGGCTTAAACAGGAAGGCAGTCGGACTGTCGGACTTCACTCCTCTTTCTGCAGCGCTCCGTCTGACGCACAGTCTTCAAGGCAAACACGCGGCCTCCTCTGATTGGTTGTCTCTGCTGGCTAAGGCACATGGGATTGGCTGGGCCAGAGGAGCCAGGTCCAGGACTGGCCAATGGCAGCGGCCGAACTGCCGTTTTAGCTGCGACACGGCATCTGGCACTGAGCCCGCCTCCTCCTGTGGACTGGAGGGAGGAGAGGTCTGAGGAGGAGAGAGGAGGAGAGAGAAAAAGAGTCATGAGAGAGGGAGGAGAGGGAAGAGAGAGAGGGGGGATAAGGAAAGAGGGAAGGAGGGATAGGGGACAAGAAGAAGCGGGAAGGTCAGAGAGAGACGGAGGAGGGAGAGAGGAGAAGGATAGAGAGGGACAAGGAGGGAGGAGAGATGGCAAAGGAAGAGAGAGGGGAGAGTGAGGAGAGGGATGGAGGGAGGAAAGATAGAGTGGAGAGAGGAGGCAAAGGAGGAGAGAGGAAAGGGAAGAAAGGGACGGACGAGAAGGAGAGAGGATTGAAGATGAAATGGAGTTGCAAAAGGGATAGACGGGAAAAAAAAAAGGACAAGAGAAGAGAAGGTGAGAGAAGAACAGAAAGGGAGAGAGATGAGAGTGAGCAAGACGGAGGAGATGGGACAAGTGTAAGGAGAGAGTGACGTGAGGAAAGAGGGGAAAAAAAAAAAAAAGGGTGAGGACAGAGGGGAGAGAGAGATTGGGAAAGGGTGAGAGAAAAACAGGAGAGCATGAGAATAAGTTAGAATAAGGTAAGAGGGAGGAGAGACAAGGAGGGCGGTGTGAGTGAGGAAAAGAAGGGAGGGAAGAAGGGAAGGAAAGGGGGCAGAGGGGGACAGAAAGGAGAGAGGAGGAGAGAGAAGAGAAGAAGCATTATCACACATTCTGAAAACACTCGTCTGTCCCAAACTGTTGGTGTGGGTCCACTCTCTGTACCTGGGGTCTGTTGGCAGGCCTTCTTTCCTCCTCTCATTTTAGCTGGAATTTCTTTGCCTCTTCTGTTTGAAAAATATTTACATTGAGAAAGGCAAGAATAACTGTTATTTTAAAGGTGCACGGTGGAACTTTTCTGGTGTCAGGGTCCGCCACGTGCTTGTCTACACAGAGATGTTATTGCTTTGCCTAGAATGTTCCACAGCACGACATTAAACTTAACCATCTCCGAGGCAGAAAGCGGGAAACACATATTATGCAAAATGTATTTTAAAAAAAGAGGGGAGAGAGTGAGGAGAGGGATGGGTGAAAAGAGGGACAAGGAAGAAAAGAGAAGATGAGAGGGAGAAGGAAACAAAGAGGAAAGACAGAGGGGAAAGAGAGGCAGGGAGAGGAGAGAGAGCAAGATGGAGGAGAAACAGGGAGACAGGAAGAGAGTGAAGTGGAGGAAAGAGGGAAAAAGGAGAGAGGGGGTGAGGACAGAGAGGAGAGAGTGAAGTGGAGGAGAGAGGGGGTGAGGACAGAGAAAAGAGAGTGAAGTGGAGGAGAGAGGGGGTGAGGAAAGAGAGGAGAGAGTGAAGTGGAGGAAAGGGAGAGAGGGGTGAAGACAGAGAGGAGAGAGTGAAGTGGAGGAAAGAGGAGAAAAAGAAAAGAGGGAGAGAGGGGGTGAGGACAGAGAGGAGAGAGTGGAGGAAAGAAGAGAAAAAGAAAAGAGGGAGAGAGGGGGTGAGGACAGAGAGGAGAGAGTGAAGTGGAGGAAAGAGGGAGAGAGCGAAAGGGAGGGGAGAGAGATGAGGAAAGGGAGAGAAAAACAGGAGAGATGGAGAGATCGAGAAGAGGATAGAAAGGTTGGGAGGGTTGGAGCTGGAGTTGACTTTGGATTAATGAAACCAGGATGAATGAACAACTACGTTTCTCTGGGCCTCAAAAATGCTCGGTTCACATTTTGCCGGGTTTGTTGTGTCACAGATAAAACTCCAGACATTTCCTACATAGTTTTTAAGCCCATAAACCATCTCCGGACTCATTCTGCGCTCAAACTGAGTTCACAACACACACGGCTCTATTAGCATAGCATTCAGGAGGGTTAGTTTACTTCCTGATTGTTCAATCCCGTTGCTGACAGCAGAGGGAGCTCCAGAGCCTACGAGCCTCATTGGAAACAGAGGCGTAGTTTATACAGTGCATTTCCAGACATTATTTTAAGAAAAAAATGTAAAATGCTCATCCCAAAGTGACCAAACGCATGTTTAAAAGGAAACTAAGGCCACAAGAATGCATAATATGTGTTCTTTGAATTGAAAATACATTAGATTAAAGTCCTAAAGTGGAACATTCCAGGCAAAGCAAAAATATCTGTACGGGGTCAAGCAGGTCGCAGACTCTTCACTAGCTACAAAGAGCAGTCGACCCAGATCAAACAGGTGAGGTTTTCATAGGGATGGGCGATCGGTACCAGACGATAATGTTACTTCCGCGCTCTCTTTGTGCCATTTTTAAACAGATTAATGAGTCAAAATGAAAATAGAAGAATGTTATATGGCTGTATGCTTCACAGACTTGTAACAAATAATTTTATATCCCAGATAATTACATTTCATTATTTTTACAAAAGTGAAAAGTTAATTTGTGTTCTTTAATTTGTGTTAGCGATCGGTTGGTTATCAGCCACAACAGCAGGCCAAATATCGGATAGCGGTATCGTCCCAGGAAATAAATATATAAATTAAATAAAATTAAATCCGCATCAGCCCATCCCTAGTCGTTCACACTGACAGAGACCCTGGTGCTTACCCTCTCCCTGCTCCCACTGACACCACCTGCATGTTCATGTTGAAGCCTCGGCCTCGCACTGGTTTGTTCCCGGCCCACTGCCCCACCACCATCCCCGCGATCTCCAGTTTACCCCCCTGAGGAGGGATGGACTGGAGGCCTACGAGAGGACACAACAGAGAGATATCAACGACACAGGAAACAGGCCCAAAAACTCACGTTAAACTAAAAGGCAGAGTCTGTAAAATGTTTTAACCATGTCATAAAGGTGTTTACTCTAGATTCATGCAGGTTTGAGTGATTATGTAGTGTCCACATACATACAGGCTTGAGTGTGCTGAAAATTCTCATTCTCACCTACCCCATATCCCCACCCACGATTATTAAAGGTCTTACATTACACAAAACTTGACTATTGTGACCTTTAAGCTATGTTATGTTGTTACCGCATTAAAAACACACCTGGAGTTGTGTTTTGTTTCATTCACACATGTTTATTATTAGTCTGTAACATCTCCAAAGCTCAAAATGCTCTGTTCTACCTTGTGATGTCATGAACAGGTAGTTTTCAGCCATATTTTATCTTTAGTTCAGTAGAAATAGGCAGTTCCAGGGCTGAATTCATCGAAATGATTCTAGTGAAGGTGTATAGTTTTAAAACACAGTGGAGCACTTCCTGTATTACCACATGATGACATCACAAGGTAAAAGAAGAACTCAGCCTAAATCTGCAGGGTTTGTGTTAAACATGTGAGAATGAAACAAAAAAAACACAACTCCAGGTCTGTTTGTGACGAGGAAACATTATAACAGATCAGAAACAGTGTCATATGAGAACTTTAAACAGTTTAAGACCAATTTACAATGAAAAAAATGTGAAATAATGATGTTATAGTTTAATTCTAACACTATATGTCATTTGAAAGTCTATAGGAGAAGTGAAAGGTGAGCGGTGACTGATATTCTAAGTAAATATATTTTTTTGTTTTTTTCAGCGTACCTGGGAAGGCTCTTGGTCTGTGCTGGGCAGGGTGGTGCGGGTGGTGCGGGTGGTGATGGGGGGGCATTCCCATGGGCCGTGGGGGGGGTACAGAGGAGGAATGGGGTAGAAGGGGGGCATCATGGAGGGGGCAGGAAGGCAGGAGGGGGCAGAGGAGAGGGGGAGGAGGCGGCGGACGCGACAGGTTTATGCCCTCGAGGATCGCCTGACGCATCTTCTCCACTTTGGACACCAGCTCCTCCTGAGAAACAAGAACGAGGATCATTACGGCGACAATGAAAACGCAACTAAAAGAGGTCAATACGGCCGAAGTGGAAACACACACTGAGGTCAGCTTTAAGGTTAGGATCAGTCAGGAAACACAACATATTATGCAAAATCCCCGTCCCTGGTACATGTCTACTGCTCTGTGCTGACATCGTTCTCCAATTTTATCTTATTAACTAGTGATGCTTGTAGGATTTGGAAGGGTCAAGTAGTTATATTGGTACAAAGGACAGAGCCTTTTCCTTCGCTGCACCCACCCTCTGGAACTCACTGCCCAAACCCCTCCGTGACTGCTCTGACCTCCCCACCTTCAAAAAAGAACTAAAAACTCACCTGTTCAAAATTGCTTTTAATGTTTGATTTTAGTTGTAAATTGTGTGATATTTTATTCTTGTACTGTGAAGCGTCTTTGAGTGTTTTGAAAAGCGCTATATAAATAAAATTTATTATTAATTTATTATTAAAAAAAAATCCATGGCTCGCTAAGGTAACGTGCAGCTGTCCATAGGAGCGCTACAGTTTTCTAACGCAGATGTCAGCGGCCTTGTTTATTTTATTAAGTCTTTTTAGATCAATATTGCAACTTAAAATGTCCATTATATCGTGATGATCCACGGGCTTGTGTCTGTGTAGATTATATAGAAAACACAAGCACAAAACATCGTCTTTAACCATAATCACTTCTTGTCTAACTTTAAAGATGGAGTATTTTACTTCAAAACAGTATACTTAGATCCTTTTGTAAATGCTGGATTAGCTGAAAACAATGTATTAACAAGCTTAACTTTTGTTTTTTTAACGTTCAGACTTTCCCCTTGCTTTGCTCTCCGCGCTAAGTCACTCCCCCTTCACAGCACAATCACAATACAATCCGCAAATTAAACTACTGCACATCGCATCAGGGTTGTGAAGTTATAGTGCACCGTTTTGTATCCTGCTCTTGTGTTATTCTATTAAACTATGAAAAACTGTCGTGTGGGAGCATGAGTCTTGAACCGGCACTGAGAGAGATCTCTAAATTACTCAAACAAGCTTGGATGACATCTAAAACCTCTTTTGAACAACATTATAACATGGTAGAAAGCACCAAAAGGTCAATTTTGCACAATATCCTCTCTTTAACCATAGTCACTACTTACCTAAACTTACCCTAAACCCAAATCTCAACCTATGTTAACCCAGATCTGAAATTTTAAAACAAGCTGTGGATCCAATAAGAAAAGATTTATGCCATGGGCGTGATTTTTGTCCCCATAAGGAGAGAGATGTGTGTATATACAGAGTTTAGTCCACATAATGAGATAAATGTGTGTCCACACACATCCGTTTTTTAGATTTTACTTCACAAATTAGATTTCATCATGATTTGTGTGCACCTAATATCTTTAAAGTGCTTTATAGTGAGACTGTCCAACAGAAGCTGCATTAAACAGATGCACTGCACTGCCCCATAGAACCAGCTAAACAGATTAGCAACATTATGTCAGATCACAATTTGATTTTGCAATGTTAGAATCCCCCACCTCTGTGTAAGAACATTTATATATGTTTGTCTAATGTCTGATTTAATCCTGGTTTTCCTCTACTGTCCTTTGGTGTTTTAAACACTAAAACACACTAAATCCACTTTTTTAACTACTGAACTGTGTATATGGTGTTTTAATGGCATTATCTACTGTTCATAGTTCAGCGTCAGGGGCCTCTGCAATTTCAAGTACTACATGACATCACACAGGACTGATCACAGCAAGTCGTTTCTAATTACAAAATACCAGGCAGCAGGGGCAGCGTGTGAAGTGTGGATACCTGTTAGACCAATCACACTGCTCCTTACATCTCCAAGCCCCGCCCATCCTCCCCCCTCACTCTTCCTTTTAGTCCTCCCCCCCACTCCCTCCCTTTTAGTCCTCCATCCTCCCTCCTCACTCTTCCTTTTAGTCCTCCCCCCTCACTCCTCCCTTTAGTCCTCCATCCTCCCCCTCACTCCTCCCTTTAGTCCTCCATCCTCCCTCCTCACTCTTCCCTTTAGTCCTCCATCCTCCCTCCTCACTCTTCCCTTTAGTCCTCCACCCCCCCCCACCCTTCCCTTTAGTCCTCCATCCTCCCCCCTCACTCCTCCCATTAGTCCTCCATCCTCCCCCCTCACTCCTCCCTTTAGTCCCCATCCTCCCCCCCTCACTCTTCCTTTTAGTCCTCCATCCCCCCCTCACTCCTCCCTTTAGTCCTCCATCCTCCCCCCTCACTCCTCCCTTTAGTCCTCCATCCTCCCTCCTCACTCTTCCCTTTAGTCCTCCATCCTCCCTCCTCACTCTTCCCTTTAGTCCTCCACCCCCCCCCCCACCCTTCCCCTTAGTCCTCCATCCTCCCCCTCACTCCTCCCATTAGTCCTCCATCCTCCCCCCTCACTCTCCCTTTAGTCCTCCATCCTCCTCCCTCACTCCTCCCATTAGTCCTCCATCCTCCTCCCTCACTCCTCCCATTAGTCCTCCATCCTCCCCCCTCACTCTTCCCTTTAGTCCTCCATCCTCCCCCCTCACTCTTCCCTTTAGTCCTCCATCCTCCCCCTTCACTCTTCCCTTTAGTCCTCCATCCTGCCCCCTCACTCTTCCCTTTAGTCCTCCATCCTCCCCTCACACTCTTCCCTTTAGTCCTCCATCATCCCCTCCCCTTCACTCTTCCCTTTAGTCCTCCATCCTGCCCCCTCACTCTTCCCTTTAGTCCTCCATCCTCCCCCCTCACTCTTCCCTTTAGTCCTCCATCCTCCCCCCCCTCACTCTTCCCTTTAGTCCTCCATCCTGCCCCCTCACTCTTCTCTTTAGTCCTCCATCCTCCCCCTCACTCTTCCCTTTAGTCCTCCATCATCCTCCCTCACTCTTCCCTTTAGTCCTCCATCCCCCCCCCCTCACTCTTCCCTTTAGTCCTCCATCCTGCCCCCCTCACTCTTCCTTTTAGTCCTCCATCCTCCCCCCTCACTCTTCCCTTTAGTCCTCCATCCTCCCCCCCTCACTCTTCCCTTTAGTCCTCCATCCTGCCCCCTCACTCTTCCCTTTAGTCCTCCATCCTCCCCCTCACTCTTCCCTTTAGTCCTCCATCCTGCCCCCTCACTCTTCCCTTTAGTCCTCCATCCTCCCCCTCCTCTCTTCCCTTTAGTCCTCCATCCTGCCCCTCACTCTTCCCTTTAGTCCTCCATCCTCCCCCCTCACTCTTCCCTTTAGTCCTCCATCCTCCCCCCCCTCACTCTTCCCTTTAGTCCTCCATCCTCCCCCTCACTCCTCCTTTAGTCCTCCATCCTCCCCCTCCTCACTCTTCCCTTTAGTCTCCATCCTGCCCCCTCACTCTTCCCTTTAGTCCTCCATCCTCCCCCCTCACTCTTCCCTTTAGTCCTCCATCCTCCCCCCTCACTCTTCCCTTTAGTCCTCCATCCTCCCCCTCACTCTTCCCTTTAGTCCTCCATCCTCCCCCCTCACTCTTCCCTTTAGTCCTCCATCCTCCCCCTCTCACTCTCTTCCTTTAGTCCTCCATCCTCCCCCCTCACTCTTCCCTTTAGTCCTCCATCCTCCCCCCTCCCTCTTCCCTTTAGTCCTCCATCCTCCCCCTCACTCTTCCCTTTAGTCCTCCATCCTCCCCCCTCGCTCTTCCCTTTACTCCTCCAGGTGTAGCAGTTCTATCTGAAATACAATTGTGGGTCCAAATTTAAGCACAAACAGATATTCACCTGCCCCTCGCACATGTCCAGCAGGGCGGCGCGGTCTCTCGATGCTCGCGACAGTTTGCTCTGAAACAGTTTTCCATCGAAGAAGCCCCAGGGGCAGCAATGTTCCCACGGCAACGGCTGACCACAGACGTCATTGACAAAAAGCGCTGTGTCTACACCCGCCATAAAGAGAGAGGCGAGCTGCACGCCGCGAGCATCCACCTTCTCCACCTAAAGGAAGATAAAGAAAAGTGAGGAACCTTCTCCACCTAAAGGAAGATAAAGAAAAGTGAGGAACTTTCTCCACCTAAAGGAAGATAAAGAAAAGTGAGGAACCTTCTCCACCTAAAGGAAGAATATAAGAAAAAGTGAGGAACTTTCTCCACCTAAAGGAAGATAAAGAAAAGTGAGGAAACCTTGTCCACCTAAAGGAAGATAAAGAACAGTGAGGAACCTTCTCCACTAAAGGAAGATAAAGAAAAGTGAGGAACCTTCTCCACCTAAAGGAAGGAAGATAAAGAAAAGTGAGGAACCTTCTCCACCTAAAGGAAGATAAAGAAAAGTGAGGAACCTTCTCCACCTAAAGGAAGATAAAGAAAAGTGAGGAACCTTCTCCACCTAAAGGAAGATAAAGAAAAGTGAGGAACCTTCTCCACCTAAAGGAAGATAAAGAAAAGTGAGGAACCTTCTCCACCTAAAGGAAAACTCAACAACTGTGTGAAACTGTCCTTCATAAACATCACTAGCATGTCACAGCATAACATCCATTTGTTTCCTGAGTTTTCACGGTGACACAATGCACATTTTGGCAAACACTGCCCCATAAGTTTGAAGATTGTCTGAAAACTCAGAAAAAAATACAAAATAGATTTAAATTAAAATTTTCAGGAGATGTGATCAATCTGAGCATTCATGGTCCTGTTTCAACAAAAAAGTGAGAGAGACCAACTAAAAAACTGTTAGCTAATGTTTGCTAGCTTGTGGCTGGAGTGTTATTTGAGAGGGACTTCAGTACAAACATTGCAAATCAGCTCAATGTTATAGTTCAAACCAAGTCAGTTCTTTATGGTCAAATTGTGTTAAAATAAAACTCCAGTAACAGAGCTTCATAACAGTGCCTCTAGATAGCGTCACCCCCCCCCTCAGGGAATGTTGATGGTTTACGCTGAAAGGCATCGACACGTCTGAAATACTGAGGCCAAGTGTCTAAAGCCTTAAGACTGTATCATAACTGTCATCTTAACACATCCATATAAATGTTACAGGGCCGTTACCTTGAGCTCCTGGAGCTGGTCCGGCTCATAGAGCTGACTGGAAACAGCCTGAGCCAAAAAGGCATCGAGTTCATGTCTCTGAAGTATCCTGCCCCCGGGCCACTGCATCATATACCTGCAAATACACAACACGTACAAGTCAGAACTGTACTACATGTGTTTAAGCACCACCAGACATAACGTGTTTAAATACTGTGGAAATATAGTAACGTATAAAGAAAAAAAACAACTGCTATAAGGCCCACGGCATCATATACCTGAGAATATATATAACAAGAAATACGTCCAACTGTTTCACAGACCAGTGAAAATACAAACAGTTACAGGTCAGGACTGTACTACATGCATTTAAGTAGGTTCCACACACTCTTGTGACACACATTATACTGTACACCTAAATATTAAATATTTAAATATTTGCTTTACTGTATCTAATGGTCAAAAACCTGCAGGCTGCTGGATTAAAACAGGTCAAGGGCCGGATTTGACTCAAAGGCCACAAAATGCCCAGATGTGATCTACACACACTGTAGTGTCCCCCTCCTCCCGTCGGTGTGTCTCCCCTCCTGTCGACGTGTCTCCCCTCCTGTCTGTGTGTCTCCCCTCCTGTCTGCGTGTCTCCCCTCCTGTCTGCGTGTCTCCCCTCCTGTCTGCGTGTCTCCCCTCCTGTCTGCGTGTCTCCCCTCCTGTCTGCGTGTCTCCCCTCCTGTCTGCGTGTCTCCCCCTGTCTGCGTGTCTCCCTTCTCCCGTCAGAGTGCGTACCTGAGCACGCAGCACATGAGCAGCAGGTGCTGTGGCACCTGTGCGGGGTTGAGCAGGGCGGGGCAGTCCGAGCGCAGACAGGCTAAAAAGGCCCTTGTTCTTCTGGAGCGGTCCTCAGAGGCTCGACCCAGCCACAGACGCCTCAGGTTTGGACACGTCCACTCCCGAAAACACAGAGCCGGAACTAGCTCTGGAGTCAAGGCAGACTTCGCTTTACCACAACTCCATTCTTTCACGATCACCGGAGGAACTGCCAGACAGAGGGTACAGTCAGTATGTGATAATAACATATTAGTACTACAGAGCATAGTGGTGCAGTGTTTACCCTCTAGGGGCGCCCTCTTGCGCAGGGCGAGCCTCTCCAGACGCCGGTGCGTTTCGGCCAAACTGAAGAGGACTCCATAGGCGTATTGTCGCGCGGCTCTGAACAGCAGAGAGAGGCCGGAGGCAGCTCAGAGTTACACTCATCCTCAATGCACACAGGCATCTTCATCTCGCCCTGAGACACAGAGGGGGGAAATACAGAGTATTTCATCACTACTCACCACCAAAGGGCACAGCTAAAAGCAGAACAATGCCATTAGCACGTGTGCGTTGCCATGGCGACTGTACCTTGGTGAGGATGTGGTAGATCTGTGGATACATGAGTCCTCTTCTGTGTCTGTGCTCGGCCACTCGCAGCACCTCAGCACTGACCTGAAACAGAACAGGGCCTTTAGACTCTGTTTAAATGTTTATCAGTATATATTATCCTCATCTCCTCCGTGTTGGACCTGGGGCAGAGGGGCGTGGTGATGTCCATGTGGCTGGCTGTGTGTGGCCATAGACAGCAGGGAGGGGATACTGGAGCTTCCGTTCCTGAGAGGAGGCGTCTCCAGAGCCGGGCTTTGCAGAAGGCTCCTCCCATCGAGAAGACTTGTCCGTCAAATGGCTGAAAACAAGATGAATTCAGTAAGTCTGTTATTGGCGACTAAACTTCTGTAAAGTAAAAGTTACAAAAGTAACTGTGGTTCTATAAATCCTGGATCATCTACGACGGTGGAGCTGAAAACACAGTGTGACTCTCTGCACCTGCACTTTAGAGTTTGAGTTCTTACTTTGACTTTGCGTTGTTGTCGTTGGGCTCGTCTCCGTCGGACGAAGACGAGGGTGAAGGGGAGGGGCCAGACTGCTGTCCTGTGTGTGGTGATTGGGTAATCGAGTCCCGCCCTGAGTGGAATCGTACGGAGCTGACCAATCAGTGAAGCCCATCTTGTTTGACAGCGAATCGTTACAGTCTGTGGGCGGGGCCTGGAACAGAGGAGAGCCGGAGCCGAAAGGAGAGTTCTGAAATGGAGGCTTCAGGCCTGGAGCCTGGGAAGGAGAGAACTGAAGGAGGAGAGAAAGAGGAGAGGGAGAGAGAAAGAGGAGAGGGGGAGGGAGAGAGGAGGGGAAGGGAAGAGGTAGAACGAAAGAAAGAACAAAAGAAAGGAAGAAGAGTGGAAAGAAAGGGGGAGAGGTTAGAACAGAGGAGGAGAGAGAAAAGGAAGATGAGGGAGTAAGGAGGAGGGATGACAGACAGGGAGAGAGAGGAGGGAGAGATAGAGGGAGAAAGGGAAGAGGGAAGGAGGAGGAGAAAACAGAAAGAGGGGGAGGAGGTGAATAGAAGGAGAACGGGGGAAAGAGGGAGGAGACAAAAGAGGGAGAGGAAAGAGGGAGGGAAAGAGGAGAAGGGGAGAGACAAAGGGAGTGGATAGAGGGAACAGGAGACAGAGTGGAAAGAGGAGGGAGTGCAGTTACATTTCTCATGCCAGAATGATAAGATTTAAATGATTAAAAGCAGGATTTTTGCTGCAAACTAACTTTTAAAGCACCGGTCTCATAAGTAAATACCTGGTTCTTTCCGGGCTGCATGGGTCCCATGGGTCCTGGTGGTCCAAACGGAGGAGGTCCAAAACCTGGTACTGAACATAGATGCAGAAATGAGACTTTCACAGTTAAATCGAGTTTATTAAAAAGGATGTACCTGATTTCACTCAATGCAGATATATTCTATAAGCAGCTCTCAAAGTCAACATGAGACCGCTGCGTGCTGTCAGCATCTAATTAAGTGTTTTATTGTCCGATAACCAGGAAGAGTAAGCTTAGCATGCTAGTTGTCATCTTTACAGTGATGGCAAAACTCTGCTCTGTTCTCTGAAAGTTGTGAAACGTGCTTATAAACCTATAAACTGAAGTTAAGTGAGGAATAACTTTAGACCACTACAATGAACTAGTTCTTTTTCATGTTTTTGGACAGGTACAGCGCCTTTAAAAGTCCTATATTGCACTAAATTGACTCTTGTGAGCTTTTCAGCCATGACACGATGACTGCGATATATTGCTGAAGTAAATATAGACGATAAACGATAATATTGAAACTAAAACATAAAGCAGAATTATCCCGAATAGTGTTCTAAATGTAAAATATTGTATAAATATGAGCTGCAATAAATAAATGACAGAATGAAACACTTAAGTAGTTGGTTTGTATCTATAATGAGTCAGAGAAGTTCATAATCCAAACTTCCACAGCTCAAATTGCATCATAACTCAGAAAAATAAACAAAAATGTCCAATTAGAGCAAAGAAAAAGTCCCCACGAAAAACACAGACCCCCAAAAATGACTGTCCCATCTGTCATGTACCAAGTGATGAGTCGATAGTGATCATCATGACAGGCCTAGTGTTTGTTTCATTCACACATGTTTGAGTAACACTTTAATACGTCTCCAAAGCTCAAAACGCTCTGTTCCACCTTGTGATGTCATGAAGCAGTAGTTCTCAAGTTAACAGCTCCTTTTACCTTTAGCTGAGTAGACACTTTTGCAATCGGAAATTCCAAGGCTGAAATGATCCAAATTATTCTAGTGAAGGTGTATGGAGTTTGTAAACACAGTGGAGCACTTCCTGTATTACCACATGATGACATCACAAGGTGGAACACA
Organism: Periophthalmus modestus; assembly: GCA_019594935.1. NCBI lineage: Eukaryota > Metazoa > Chordata > Actinopteri > Gobiiformes > Gobiidae > Periophthalmus > Periophthalmus modestus. The sequence goes on along the minus strand of JAIEZT010000158.1, from coordinate 379,390 downwards.
GTGTTTTCTGTTTGAGAGAAGAACTCAGCCTAAATCTGCAGCGTTTGTGTGTTAAACATGTGAGAATGAAACAAAACACAACTCCAGGTCTATTTGTGATGAAGAAACATTAGAACAGAGTGTTTTAGGTGGATTTGTGACATAAAATAACTGCAGAACTCACAGATGAAGGCGGAGGGGCCCAGGTTTTGAGAGCGCGGTTTGGAGGCAGCAGAGAAATACTCTACGGCTTTTTTGAAACGTTCGATCTTGTCTTCCATCCGAGACTAGAAACAAAAAAAAAAAAAAAAAAAAACAAATTACACCGGTGTCACAGATCTACATTATGAACTCCAACACACACAGGATCAAGAACATTTATGTCATTTTTATCTGGCTGGAATTTGTAAATGTCAAACAGTGTAAATAGTTCCTAGAATGCCACGCCCTAAAGATTCTCAGCGTTCACACTCTGTCCCAAAATCTAAGATAAGACCGAGAAAAGACGGCAGATTTGGTTTTCAGGGTTTTCGACCCTGTGACCAAACAGTGAAAGAGAATGTGAGCAGCTTCGTGAAATCAAACTGAAGCTGCTGCACCGAGGAGTGAAGCAAGGTAAAAACAACGATTCATCTGATGTGTCGGGGACAGTTGAGCTGAATTATAAATCACAGGTGAATGAAACAAAAAAACAGGTAAGAATGTCAAGATTAGCTGGTAAAAAACTAAATTCTGTTCACGTCACATTAAAGCCACAATACATAACTTTTCTTTTTGCTGAAAATGACTGAATTAAAGCATGTTTTTATTGCACTGAAAAACAGGTGTCCTTACTGTCAGCAGGCTTGCATCTCCACAAACCTTACTCTGATTTGGAGAAGGACTTCTTCCTGTTTGTTTCCATGGAAATGCTGTTCCTTTAGCTTTAATATTCCACAGTATGGGATAAAACTTAACTATGTTCATGGAAAATGTACCAAAGTGTGGCTTTAGCTTTCTGTTTACATAGAATCATGCAGGTGACGTGCCGCCTCCACAAAGTTTCATACTGTCACTTTAACTTTTGACTTTATCATTCACACACACACACACAACCCTAACCCTAACCCCGTGGCTCAGTTGGTAGAGTGTGATCTATGGGACAATGTTAACGTGAATGAAGCGTTTCACTGCCGTTTGGTCATGGGCTCAAGCGTCATGAATAATCACAAAACTGAGATGTTTCTTCTCACAATAATTACACACCAAAAATCCCCAAACTTCTGCCAGCTCACTCACCAACTTCTCCTTTGTGCTGTCGTCTCATATACATCCTTATCTACATAATAAAACTAACAAGTCGGCCAACACACCTTTTGGTCGACTCAAGTTGTTTTCACAGTTAGTGGCTCCGTGGAGCGCCCCCCAGTGGCACTAGATTTAGTTGTGTTTACTTTAGGGTTGGTTTTGTTCACATACACAGTGCATCATTCACCTCAAACACCAGGAGCTGATCGCCACATTTATTTCCTTGACAACGAGCTTCCCCTGTTGACCTTATTCTGCCCCGCCCACTTTTTCTGTAAATGCAACTACACGGCGCTTTCTTTGTAGTAGCACTTCCAGGTTAAGTGGAAATCCCGTTCTTTTCGATGGAGGGTTTGGGGAAACGTTAGCTAAAATATTAAATAGTCAGTTGGTTGAGTCAAATGTCCAGTGTCTGTGTAACCCCTCAGTCCAGGTCTGATCCACAGCAAAAGATGAACAAACTTCGACTTTTGCCGTCAAATGTTTAAATGTTCAAATGTTTATGTGCAACACAAGTCAACACTGCACCCGATTCACTGAGAAGCTTCAAAACAGCTGTGTCCCTATAGAACTTATTCACCGTCAAGATCAGCAGCTCCACACAAAATAATACAACCCAAATGATCTTTTCTTTCACTCACGGCTAAATTCACCAAGAAGAAAAAAGCTTTTTGAACAACACACAGACAGATCCAGGCTTGTGGTGAATGATTAGGACGCTCTGAATGCATAAGGTAAGTGAGGAATATCTTTGGACCTCTGCAAACTATTTAAAATGAACTGTTTTCCATGTTTTTTTTAGACAGGTACAGCAGCGTTTTAGGTGGATTTACGACAAAAAAAAACCCCCCCAAAAAAAACTGCCCCTTAACATCCAAACTCCAGCTGCGTTTTAGATTAGGATTAAAACACAGCTCCAAACTCAGACGAGCGTGACATAAGTAGCGGCCGCTGTGTGTTGTACCTGTGACTGTTTGAAGACGTCTTTGGCGATGGCGTCCAGGTTGCTCAGGTCTTTGATGGAGGAGACGTACTCGGACACGGCTTTGATCACCACCTCGCAGGGAGGCAGCACCAACTGATGAGCGCGAACCTGAGAGTAAAATTCACCATAAGACACAGACTCTACAGACACTCAGATGTTTAAAGTAGCAATACCCATCATTAAATTTCAGATTTAACCTCCAAAAAGACACACTTGACTGGTATTTTCTAGTTTTAAATGTTGATGAAGTTTATAATTTTACTTCCTGGTTGGACACAGGCAGCAGATGTGACATATGTAGAGGTAATTTTGTGATAGTTACCAAGCAATCGTAACAAAAACAAGGGCCAAAACGTCTCGAACTTACAATAATTCTGATTAGACTGATGAAAACAGAACCTTTATTTTGTTAAATGAAGGTGTAAACTGTCAGAAAAATGTCCTCCCTGTGTGTAAATTGGATAAAACGTTCTGTGCTGTTGACTTTAGGTAGAGGGATTCTGTTCTGTTTTATAATTCAATGCTACTTCCTGTATTTTTGTACTTTTCTATCACAAACTGCCACTTAATTCATGTAAAACTATGATAAATATTTACCACAGGAACTGTCCCACCGAACCAAGCCATAATTAGAAAAACATGACATGCATTTTAACTAAACCGGCTGAGGGATTACACAGATATAAGGCCACATTTACCATTTAATATTGAAAATCACATTGTACTGTCTAAAGAAAATTTTTTTTTACCATCATTGTGCTACCAGAATCAATTTCGAGTCTCTCTTTCAGACAAAAATGATCACTCCAGATTTCTTAGCTCTCACACATAGATAGCCCTGGACATCTTTAAAACGTGCTGTGTAAACTAGCTGTACTTGAACTATTTTTTAAACATTTTGTAACTAAGTAATAAATAAAAATGCGCATGTTTAAGCTGCACCTTGAGAGAAGCGAGTGGGTGCTCTGGTCCCAGGAGGCTCCAGTGGAAGGCAGCCAGGTCCTCATCAGGCAGAATATGGTTTCCTGGAACGCAAAAAAACTCAGTGAACATAGACGGCACAAAAGAGGCGGACTAAGGGCGTGTGACTGTTGCCAGCGGGAGCGACCTCGGGGAAAGAAGACGCCCGTTTGTGTTATGATTGTTCGTATCTTGATTTACGGACACAATAGTGAAATAAAAACCACAGGATCATGTAGAGCGAGTTAATACGAACATTTTAACTCTATATCGTTGGGCGCTATCGCCGCCGATTGACTCGTGGTTGTGGACTGCTTTGAGACGAGCCGTTTGAATTTACATGAAGCACAATTGGTTGTGGAGTTACAGTGATGGAAAGTCCACAAACGCGAGTCTATTGGTGGCGACAGCATCCGACGCTATAGAATTAAGACCAAAAAATGACGAGTCTGACAGCAGCAGTTACAGAGAGAGGGACGACGGTTTTTCAATGTAAAGTGAATGAAGCCAGAGTCGATGGAGCTGGAAGTGCGCCCACGGTCACTATTTGGAACACTAGCTAGCAGGTTAGCTATATCCATTTATATATACAGTCTATACATGTGAGTAAGTACCTACAACATACAGTAGATACAAAGTTTGTGCATGTTTCAGGTTTATTTTTACTAGAGACAAATAAATCTGTTAATGATCTAAACCCATATTAAAGGAACAGTATGTATTTTTCTGGAGGTGGCACATCACCAGAAACAAAGTGAAAACCATACTTCTCCATGGAGACAGATATGATTAAAGCCAAAGACCTTCCAGGCCAAAGAAGAGGCAGGTTTGTGGAGATGCAAGCCCACGCACAGTAAAGACAAATATTTGTATGCTGTTTTAGTGCAATAAAAGCAAACAAAATGAAACAAAACATGCGAAAAGATGATTTTTTTTTAGCTATTAAGTTACATACTGTGGCTTTACTATGAATTTATGTGAGGCTTTTCTAGTATTCACATGCATGAATGTTTGGACATGTGCAGATTTTTGACCTTGTCTTTCAAAAGAAGCGGAGAGGACAGCGAATCCACCGCCAAAATGTACCACATACGACATAATCAGACACTCGACAAAATGTTTAAGAGAGAAGTGTTTGGATTTCGGTTCAAGAGGACGACATGCGTCTGTGACAGGTGGAAGAGACTGGAGAGGCGGGTACTGGGCTTAAAGAGGGCGGATTACACATAACACTTACTTATTACAGTTACTATGGGGTATTAAGAGCTAACACGTAACATATTTAGATCAAATGTTTCCTTTTATTTTAACATTGTTTATTGTTTTTGGAAATGCTCTACTCCCCTTGTTCTCAAAACCTAGACTCCCACTATGTACTTTCATATCGTGTTTTTACATACGGACTAAGCTTGGACCGAGTCTTACAGCTAACCGTAAGGAGGGTTCAGATAGGGCCCGTGAGAGATCTCTAGATTACTCAAACATACATGAATCACATCTCAAACCTCTTCAGGCGTGTTTCTGATGAGGAAAACAACTTTATAACATGGAAAAGGCTTCAAAAACTAAATTTCACATAATGTTTCCCTTAATAAACTTCATGCAAGGGGAAACAAAATCTTCCCTTTTACAAGAGAAAAGTCGCACACTGCAGCTTTAATATCACATCATCTCTACTTACCAGTCTGACCTTATTACCAGTGCAGACTTCCGTTTTTCAGTTATCTTTTTTTTCTACAGGGAGAGCCCAAAGAGAGCACCAAGACTCAATCATGAGCGCCCTGTTCACATGCAGAACAACACAAGAAGAAAACATAAAACTGCACAGGTCCATTTAAAACATTAAAAAACAGGAGCAGCTGTGAGTTTAACTACTGTTTATCACCAGATTATTAAAGTGCATTAGTGGCAGCAATCTACCCAATATTTTCTATTTTTTTGGAAACAAAATAACCAAAAGCTTTTTTTCAGACAGAGACAATAATGAAATCTTCTATTAAATCAGACCTATTCTGCAAAATGGCCTTTTCAGAGCTTTTAACCCTTGTAGTTGTTTTCTTTCTCACTGACCCTCTGAAGTTGTATTTTCAGTGATTTGTGTCTGTTTGAGCATCTTTAATCACTTATTTTCCAGACATCATAAGTGCTGCCTTTTCTAAAGCCCAGTCCTTCCATCGCTCGCTGGAGGTGAGAGGCTCGGCCGCTTGAGTTTGCTTTTGTAGCTGTTGAAAATTACAATTTATTACATTACAAATTATTGGCTTTTACAAAGTGAGTGAGTGTCCATCTTTAGCATCTGTCAAAGTTAGCTTACATGCTACGAGCTTTTACAGGGCGTATTGTCGTTTTTTTTCAAGATTTAACCCTAGCATTACATTTGCTTAAAATATAAAATATACACACTACGGTAATGGATTATATAAATAATGTAAAAACCTAAAAAGAAATGATGTACTGTAGCTGCTAGCCAAGCCAAGCTAAAGTAGCATTAGCCACCAAGCTAACACAAACCTCATTCATTTTAAGTATGTGGGTGTGTTTTTGTCTCTGAAGGAGGAGAATTGTTTCCGCAGATGCACGGCTGATCACGCTCTCCTGTATTTGGAGTGACTCATGCATGTTTGAGTAATCGATAATTATTATTTTCAAGACTCCATTTTACGATCAACTCCCGTTCACGCGCCCGCGCAGCGACGTACACACGCCCACTGTGACACGCCCACTGTGATATATGCACTTTCTTCTCCAGTTTTATTTTCTTAATCTGTGATACTCGTAGAATTTGGCAGCATCGTCATTATGGTACAAATGAAAAAAAAATGTGCTGCTCTAGTTTGATGTGCGGCAGTCCATAGGGGGCGCCGACAGCACTTTGTTGTGATGATGTTTACGGCGATGTCAGCTCCCACTGGACACCACAGTTTTCTAACGCAGAAGTCATCAGATTTGTTTCTTTATAAAGTCGTTTTAGATGAATATTGTGATTTAATGATAACAATAATCCACAGGTGTCAGAGATTATAAATAAAGCACCAGACACAAGCACAACACGTTTTCTTTTAAAAGTTCTCGTATCACAGACTTACCGAGCAGAGCAGCGAAGCAGGGCAGGTGGGTGAGTCTTCAGCCCCAGTTGTCTGGCGGCCTCAGAGAGCAGGTACTGGTGCGTGGTCAGATTCTTCCCGTTCCAGCTGAGTTTGAGAGCGTGAGACGAGAAATACGCCGGAACGTTACACAGCGCAAACTCTGAGTCCTGAGCGATCAGTCCCGCAAAGCCAAAGTCTCTGTACGAGACAGCACCTCCTGGTGGTGGTCCTCCAGTGTCTGCACGACCTGAGCACAGAGAGGAAGAGCGATCAGGACCTAAGCACAACTATAGACCGCTTCCTATTAATATAAGAGACTACGCTGGTCCATCATAGTCTCAGTTATGTCTTTTTCATGGCCCGATGCCGATACAGATTGTTTAGAATCGAGAGAAAGCGATGTCTGATATTTTTGGGCTGATACATAGGGCCGATTTAGATCATTTTCCCCAAATTCAGTAATAAAAATGTACTACAAACTCCCCTAAAGTCATTTTTACCAAACCTTTAAGAGAGATGTGCAGTCATGTTTTCTCTTTGCACTAAAAAGTTCAAATAAAGTTCATGTGTGTGGTCTTCAGGCAGCAAAACAAAATATCAGCCTGTGTTTCAACATTTAATGCCAATATGTTAAGTGAAAATACTGCCCGACACTACTGGTCTGACGTGGTGGTGGTTTTCAAGTTAATCTCTCTCTTTTACCTTTAGTTCAGTAGATTCCTGAGCAGAAATAAATTACAAAATGATTCTAGTGAAGGTGTATTGAGTTTAAAAACACAGTGGAGCTCTTCCTGTATTACCACATGATGACATCACAAGGTGGAACAGAGTGTTTTCCATTTGAGATTGTGTGTTAAACATGTGTGAATGAAACAAAACAAACTCCAGGTCTGTTTGTGATGAGGAAACATAACATAAATCAGAAAACAGTGAAATATGGGCCTTTAACTGGAATTATTCAAACGTGGCTGGTTTGTTTGACAATAGTCTAAATATAAACCTGTGGGAAACACTGAAACATCTCATTCTCTAGGTGCAGCTCAGAAATATATAAGATTTGTAGAGATTTAACAAATTCATGGCCCAATAGATTGAAATGGAAAACTGGCAAAATGAAAATCTCGAGTAACTTGTTTGTTACAGTGATTTCACATGAGAAAAACTTTAACAGGTACATTTTAGTGTTTGTAAAACACATGCTCATTGCATCATTAAATTATCTGCATTTTTCTGTCAGTATTGGCCCAAGTCAATTTAAGATAAAAAAAATAATAAAAAAAATACATGTGTGCATTAATGAATAAAACAAAAAAGTGACAGCAGCTTTTCTCAAACAGGCAAAATGTATAATCCAGATTCAGATTTTATTGAAGGGGTGGGGAAATACTGGCTAAAATACTGGGATAATTTTGTTTTTTTTAAGTCTTCTCAGTCTGAAAAATCCTGTAACGGTTCTGGTTGAGGGTTTAATGACGTCAAGTGAATGAACATAAATGTGAATCTCTTCAGCTCAAACACAGATTGAAATAAAGACCTAGTATTGTTTTCTTTTTAAAATTATTTTGGATGTTTTGATTGCACTGAAAAAATCACTGCGTCCTTACTGTGAGGGGCTTGCATCTCCACAAACCTGACTCTTATTTGGCCTGGAGGAGGGACTGCTGCTTGTCTCCATGTAAATGTTACACATTATGGAATAAAAACACATCTATTTTCATGAAGAAATTTCCTGAGTATAGTTTTTAATTTTATTTCCATGAGTCATACGAGTCACATGTCACTTCCAGAAAGTTACAGTCTTTCTTAAATTTATAAACACAAAAATGAACCAGTTCCTTTCACTGGAAGATTACAAGTAGAGAGAATGGTTATTGTTAGGTCAATATTTGTGTTTGGGGCTCGACAAACATGGAGCTTTGAACGTTTTTAGTGCAAAGAGAAAGACTACTACACTATAAAACACAAATCTGCTTCCGATTGTAAACAGGCATTTTCCAGACACCTCCTGGAGATGAATGATGGAACAGTTTGTCAGAACGTGGTCATTTGAACAGCAGGACCGCACTGTGACGTGGGTGGAAAATCTGCACATTTATAATAGGCCTGAATTCAAGTCAGCTTAAAAACAGACCGTGAGCTGTGACTATGGAAACATAGAATTTAACAGAAATTAAACAGCACAGAGCACACGGACAGAGAAACAATCTCCCCTTTTAGGCTGAATGATGGTGCATTTTTGTTTGACACATTTGATGCCAGAAATTCCTCAGATATCTTTAACTCCTCTAACATGGGATACTTTTGCATTTCTTCAATTAAAACTAATGAAGATGTAGTGTAAAAGCTCACAAAGCCCCGGCCTCCTATAGCTCCCCCTGCATTATCCCGCCTGGAGGTTCAATGGGTTATGTTATGTAATGTGTGTAGGCTACACACTGGGTCACGCTGCACATGCATTGTTTTAATCAGAGCCACAGACACGCGCACATCCATTCAACAGAAGCACACGCTGCACGCACACGGTCAAAACCAAACCACTCCCACCACAACTACTACAAGCCCTCCAATTACAGCTCCGGATACACACGGATGTGCACCCTAATGACCACACAAACTTATCTAAACAATCTATACATCGTAGAGAGCAACAGCCTCGTGTCTCAGTCTGCAAGAGAGTAACCACATGACGTAACCTGGAGAATAAACGTGCAGAGGGGCTCGTGGTGTTTCAGCCACGCCAAATAACCAGAAAACTGAACATGGCTCACCGCGCACTCTGAAGCGGAACATGGCGAGGCGCACACAGTGGCTGAGGCACGCGGGCGGCAGGAACCAGGCCCGGGGAGCGGGGTGGCCTTACTGCCGACGTGGTTGACGATGAGCTGCGCGGTCTGCCGCTGGCCCTGCACGCGCCGCGCCCACTCGGGCCCGCGCTCCTTCCCCAGGGTCCCGTTAAACACGACCACGAGCTCCAGGCCGCCCTGGTACAGACAGGCCTGCGACAGCGCGGCCAGGTACCCCAGCATGGCGTTCCACTCCCCGCCGCCACACCCAGTCCGTCTGGTAGCCCCGTACAGCCGCTGTAGGCCCGAGTCCGCGTCCATGAGGATCCGGGTGGGAGGTGGGGGAGGCACGGGCCCGGGGTGATGAGGGTGATGGTGTGGGTGATGATGAGGAGGCTGGCGGGCCGCTGTCCTGGCCAGTTTTAGGAGGTCCACGGGGGCACCGCGGCCCCACGGGCAGCGTTTCTCCAAGTACTCCTGAAAGCCCTGCACCCCCATGACGGTGTTGCTGAGCCGGTGCGTGTGTCCGGGAGCGGGTCGGAGTATGTCCTGTACGCCGTGTTTGGAGTGTGTGTGAGGGAGACGGAGGCTAGCTGTGCCCGAGGCGCGCTAACCTCTGAAGTCTCTGTAGTGACTGAAGCTGTAACAAGTGCTCGGAGCTCGACAGTCCACAGTAAAACAACACGCCTCATTTTGGTCGAGTGTAGTGTCCATTTCGGTGGATTTTTGGTGAGTTGCCACACAAGGCCAATTCGCCCGTACCTACAAGCAGAAAAAGTTCACTTTTGCGTGTGCCCCCATAATTTGCCCCTAAATCCAGCAGCTTTGGCAGTAATGGCGCAGACCGGGGGGTTTTGTTGTGCAGGACGGGTGTGAAAAAGAAAAAACAGAGCGGCGGGGCGAGCGCATTAAACGGATGGGGACACTGACGCATTAGTGGAGGAGCCACAGGTCTGCACGGCCACTCCGCGGACATGTTGAACCCAGCACGGTCCGAAACGGGCTTTTCTGTGACAGCGCCCCGCGTGGCTCCGGTGTCCTGACGGGGGTTTGAGCTACACGACAGCAGGCCTGTTGCCTCGAGTGTTTCAGGACGCGGCGCTGCAGCGCGGAGAGGGGCACAGCTAAAAACTATGTGAGTGTGTTAGCCAGTTTAGCCAAGTGTTGTGAGTGTTAGCCGCTTTAGCTTAGCGAGTGTGTCGATTGAGTTAGCCTTGTAGAAGAGTGTGTCAGCCTTAGCCGCTTTAGTCGAGTGTGTCAGTTAAGGGGGGGGGGGGGGGGCCGTGTGCACGTGTAGCAGAGTGTGTCAGTAGC
>JAIEZT010000158.1:311595-368896 GCA_019594935.1 Periophthalmus modestus | reverse complement strand
AAAAAAACTGTCACTTTTGCATTTTTGTCTCTTAGTTTTAGTCCAAAGTGATGATACAGCTCAAGATGTTCAGGAAAGGTTCACTTCTGTCTGTGAATTTGACTTTTTTTGAGTATCGATAACCAACTCCAACACTGGTCTCGTAACATCCAACTGTACTCAAGGTTTTTTTTTTTTTTAGACCAGGGGACACCACGAGATAAACCTAAACTATAGCAGAGGTTTTGTTTGTTTTGAATGTTTTTTTTTTTCGTGTGTTTGAACCTGACGCAGTTCGTGACGCAGTTCGCCGTTATCTTTATTACAGGAGCGAGGGGAGAGGACGCGAGAAAACGAGGTCAAATCGAACACTTTTGGGTGGGCGTTTGTCCAGAGAGTTTAAAGTGCCGTTTGGAGCGTGTTTGTGCAGGACTATTTTTACGCCCGCTCCTGGGAGGTCGCTCCTTAAATGGCCTTAGACTCTCAGTCAAAACACTCACAGAAGAGACGAGGACGGGGACGTGGTGAAAGACGAATCAATGCTCAGTTTTATTTGTTATTTTTTATGTTTTCTTACCAAAAACAAGTACCATATTGTCTGGAGTGTAAGTCGCACCAGCCAAAAAATGCATAATAATAAAGGAAAAAAAAAATGTTATACAGGGCGGCCCAAAAGTCACTGACGGTTGAAAAAAATCCATAACTCTTTTGTTTCTAAATATTTGTCTTGTATTTTTTCAGAGCATTTAGAATGACCCTTCTGACATTAATCTGAGCAAATACAGCACCGAGGAACGAACCCTCATTGTACAGTGGTACTTTGAGTCACATGGGTCAAATTCACAAACCCAGCGGTGTTACCGTCGACATTTTAATACCAGAGATGCCCCGAGTGTAAATGTCATTAAAGGAATAATAAGTGTTTTTCACAGACAGGGGGCAGTATGTGATCTCCACAGACCTGACTAGTCCTGATTTCTTCCTGTGGGTCTATCTTAAAGAAAAGGTGTTTGTGAATAAACCTCAGACAATAAACGACTTAAAATGTAACATCGAGGATCAAATAAGAGACATAAGCCCGGAAATGATTTAAATGTTATGTAAAGTGTGTCGGACTATAGTGTAAGTGAACAATTATAACCGTATGTATTGCCAAAAATCTGGGAAGGTTCAGTTTATCTACTGCTAAAATTTGGTGAGTATAACTTAAGAATTAAAGGAGCAACTGAAGATTTAAAAGTGTCAGTGACTTTTGGGCCGCCCTGTACTTCACATATAAATCACGTCTCAGTATAAGTTGAACCCCCATTTCCCATGTACTTTCCCCAGGACAGATATATTGCATAAGCAGCTCTTAAGGTCAAAATAAGTCAGCTCGATTTTTAACGAGTTTTATTGTCCGATAATCATGAAGTGTGTGTTAGCATGCTAGTCCGGACAGCAAAACTCTGGTCTGTGCGAGAAAAAACCCTCAGAAAAACAACTAGTTATTCCTCACTTGCCTTATACGTCTGAACATCCTAATTACTCACCACGCTGGGTTTGTAAGCTCTTTGCATGACTTTCAGAGACCAGAGCAACAACTAGCATGCTAATATGCACATCCTGATAACCTGACAACATCCAGAGCTGCTCATACACTTGGTCTGTACTGGAGTAAGACACATTTTGCTCAAATACATAGAGGAAAAAGTCTGGTCCAGAGCGTTTCTAAAGGTCGCTCCGCCATTCACAAGATATATTCTGATTTGAATTGTTGCCATGGCGTCCGAGCTCTGTTGCCGCAGCGTGAAGCCCTTGTATTACTTTAGGATTCCTTTAGACCCGACGGTGCAGAGCTGATGCAGACTTCAGTATCTGTCCATAAAAGGAGAGAGCGCTGCTGTAAACAGGCTCAGAGTCCAACGCACGACCTGGACTCTGCTCCTCGGCAAAGAAGATAACCACCTGTTTCTCCAACCCAGATCACCATTTCTAACTAAACTTTGCGTCTTCCTAATCCTTTCTTATCAACTTGAAGCGGTAACACAAGTCTAGAGCTGCGGCAACTACCAGAGATGTGTTCTGTCTGTGTTTGATTGATTGGCCGACTCAAAAGGGGCCGTGGTGAAACGCTCAAAACTATTCCACATCTCTACAACCTGATCATGTGACGGACACAAACCGCGCTCAAAAAACTGTGAACTGTGCAGGAGTTTAAGAAAAACGACTATTTATACAGACGAGCAGGGCCGTCGACAGGAAAATTTGGGGTCCCGGGGCAAGAGATCTCACATGGGGCCCCCCACTAATGTAAATTAATAGGAAGAAGGTCCAATCCTGGGCCCCCTGAGTTCATTTTGTTCAAGAGACAGTTTTCCCTATTGATTACTTTGGATTTTAACCGATATTTATTTGCGCTGCCCCCTTCTGTGTTTAATCAGACTCTGCAAAATGGACTTTTGAGAACTTTTAACCATGTCTGTGGTTGTTTCCTTCTCATTTACGCTCTAAAAATTACTCAAACACGCACAAAATCACACCAAATACAACTTCAATCGCTTATTTTCAAGACGCCATTTTTTTTCTGTACATGCCCACTGTGACATACTTACTTTACTGTCCAAATTGATTTCCTTAAACACTGATACTCTTAAGATTCAGCAGCTTCGCAAAGTCATTTTGGTACAAATAATAAAAAAATGGGCTGCTCGCTAGTGTGATGTGCAGCTGTCCACAGGGGGCGCCAGCAGCTCCACAGCTCTTTATTTTAATGACGTTTTCAGCTCTCATTGGACACCGCAGCTATAACAATGTGGAACTATATGTTTTAGGGTCAGTATTTATCGTGGGGACTTGTTCTTTGCACTACTTTGGAAACTTTTTGAGTATTTTTCGGCTGTATGATCAAATTTAAGCCGTAAAAGGTTGAATTAATAACTTCTGTGACTCATTACAGATGCAAACTAAATACTTAAGTGTTTAATTTTAATAATATTGGTGGATTTGGAATAGTTTTTGTGGTTTAAATCTTAGGTTTTTGTGAGTATCATTAGTTTTAATATTATCTTATAGCACGATAGGTCTTCTTTAAGTCCTGTTATATACAACATTTCGGGACCTTTTTATCCCTTTTTAATATAATATAACCCAACCCAGACGTAATACTCCTCAGAAAAATTGCAGTTATCTTCCTGTTCCTCAGTTCTTCAGCCCAGTGTGAGACCCTCCCTCGTTTTCCCCAGTGCATAGCGTCCCCCCTCACGGTTTAGCTCACGCTTCCACATGTGCGCTCCATGTGCAGGTTATAAATACACAGTGATATTATGAGGCTGTACCCGGCTGCACCAGGAGCAGCACAGAGCCTATAGAGCCATGTGCACAGGGCAAAGGGCTTAAGAGAGTTTTAAGGTGCAGAGGACTGTGCTTTCTGTTAACCCTTTAAGGACTCAGCACATTATAGACCAGTACAGCTCTTCTTTTAGCCATAAAAATCACGTTAAAGGAAGTATCAGCATGTACTTTTGCTACCTACCTCTATTTTACACCTCTGTCCATCTAGTTTGACCGAATCCTTCAACTGTCCAAGAGCCTAGACTGGACCCACAAAGAGGACTAAACTAGGACCCTAATGTAGACTGGGTCTGAACCAGGTCTAGACCAGAACTAAACCAGGGTCTCTTTTGTCTCAGGTGAGAAATTCTGCAGCAATTATTCTAACGACAGTCTGGGGCTCTAAACTAGGACTAAACCAGAACTTTTATCTCCACAATGTCTGGACTAGGACTATACCAGGACTTATCTGGACAACGTCTGGACTAGGACTAAACCAGGACTTATCTGGACAACGTCTGGACTAGGACCACACCAGGACTTATCTGGACAACGTCTGGACTAGGACCACACCAGGACTTATCTGGACAGTGTCTGGACTAGGACTAAACCAGGACTTATCTGGACAACATCTGGACTAGGACTACACCAGGACTTATCTGGACAACATCTGGACTAGGACTAAACCAGGACTTATCTGGACAACATCTGGACTAGGACTACACCAGGACTTATCTGGACAACATCTGGACTAGGACTAAACCAGGACTTATCTGGACAACATCTGGACTAGGATTACACCAGAACTTTTATCTCCACAACGTCTGGACTAGGACTAAACCAGGACTTATCTGGACAACGTCTGGACTGTAATCTGACCAGAACTGAAGAACATCTGCCGCCAAAACATCTTCACTCTGGACTGCAACGATTTGTCCAGTTGACAGATTTAAAACTTTTGGCTTTTACCATCTGGATTTACATTAGTTCTTCTCACTGAAGGTGCATCCAAAACTAGTGTCAGTGACAAATACTGTTCACTGCTCACTGGCCATAAAAAAGGTCAAACATTCGCTGTGACATTGTGTCAAACATTTTCGCTTCTTCCAATGTCACAAGATTCATTTTTCCATCCAGTGTTGCATTAACTTTTTCACCAAGATCTTTGATGATGGTCGAGTCTGACGCTGCACAAACCTCTCCAGAACATCCCAAAGATCCTCAGTGGGATGAAGGTCTGGACTCCAATCAATCATGTGTGAAAATGATTTTCCTGCTCCTGAATCAGTCTTTCACTATTCGAGCCTCATAAATCCTGGCATCGTCGTCTTGGAACATGCCCGAAAAACCCACTGATGGAATAACCTGGTCATTCAGTGTATTCAGGTGTCAGCTGACCTCATTCTCTGAGCTCAGGCTGTTGCTGAACCTAGACCTGACTCGTACCTACAGTCTCGGACCTCTTTGCTTAGTTAAATCCAGGTGGCGACTACGATTTCATACAGAATACTTCCTGTTGCTTCGTCTCACGTCCTAAAAACCTCTGCCTTTCATTAACTTTTACTATTTCCTGTTTGCTTTTTCTCCAGGTGCTGCTGTGAAACCCTCTCCTCATCCACCTCCTCATCTACCTCCTCTGCTCCTCCTCCTCCCCAGCGATCATGCCTCCTGCGTTGGGCGGGCCGGTCGGGTACACCCCTCCCGAGGGCGGGTGGGGCTGGCCGTGGTGGTGGAGAGCCTTCATCTCCATCGGCTTCTCCTACGCCTTCCCCAAGTCCATCACCGTCTTCTTCAAGGAGATAGAAGCCATTTTTGACGCCACGCCCAGCCAGGTGTCGTGGATCTCCTCCATCATGCTCGCGTGCATGTACGGCGGAGGTGAGCAGTTCACGGTTTAACGTTTTGGGGGCGACGGGTGGCACAGAGGGTTAAGCACGTGCCCGGTCACCACGTAGTTGTCACGAGAAGACCTCGACCACTTGAGAAATGAAGAAAATCGTAGTTATACCTAAAAATTCCACTTTTTCCCTATTGATTTAGCCTTAACGAGCCATATTATGCTATTTTGTGATATGTTACTATGTTTAAATGCACAAGTTATACATATTTTCAAACCGAAAACACCCCATTCCACCTTGTGATGTCACGTGGTAATACAGGAAGTGCTCCCCTTTGTTTCATTAAACTCCAAACTCCATACAAAACACAACTTCAGGTGTGTTTTTGAGGAGGTAACGGCATTAAAACACGACTTAAATCTCAGTTTTGCGTCATGTAAAACCTTTCAAAATGTCAAAATGTCTGTGTTTGTGTAAATTTCCTGAACATAAAATAAGTCAGACTTTAATAAAAAGTCTGTATTTTTAATGGAGAGATCTACAGCCAGTCATCTGTCAGCCCTCGTCGTACCTGGTCCTTATTGTTGCCGTGCCCTTGAGCAACACACTCGACCCACATGAACCCACTCGAGTCGCTGTAATGTGGCCGTGTGGGGCGTGATTCCTCTGTTTTACATTCTCCTCCGGGCGCTGCGCTTTTTTACAGAACACTTCAGATTAGATTACATCACAAACCTCCACCCGCGTCACTGTTCTGTAAGACGGATGTGACGTTAAAGCTGTACTGTGTAATATTTTAGCCTGTTTACACACTACGGGCTTTTCACTAGAACGACCGACTAATATGTTTCAGACGCTCGTCAGGTCTAAACTACAGACCTGTACGAACATGAACACACGAGTCGAGTCTTTAACAATTTAATGACGTTTATTTACACATGAGGATGGAAACAGTGATGAGAGTGATGGTAATACTGATGGTGGTAGTAGTAGTAGTAGTGATAGTAGTAGTGGTAGTAATAGTAGTAATAGTAGTATGGTGGTGGTAGTGGTGGTAGTGGTAGTAATGGTGGTAGTAGTAGTAATGTAATAGTACTAGTAATGGTAGTGGTAGTGGTGACAGTAAATGGTGGTGGTAGTAGTGATAGTAGTAGTAGCAGTAGTAGTAGTAGTAGTAGTAGTAGTAGTAGTAGTAGTAGTAGTAATGGTGGTAGTAGTAGTAGTGGTGGTAGCACTAGTAATAGTAGTAATGGTGGTGGTAGTAGTAGTACTAGTAAGTGGTGTAGTAGTAGTAGTAGTGGTGGTAGTACTAGTAATCGTAGTAGTAATGGTGGTAGCAGTAGTAGTAGTAATGGTGGTAGTAGTAGTAGTAGTGGTGGTGGTAGTAGTAGTAGTGATAGTAGTAATGGTGGTGGTAGTAGTAGCAGTAGTTTGTAGTACTGGTGATAGTGGTAGTGGTAGTAGTAGTGGTAGTAGTAATGGTGGTAGTGGTAGTACTAATAGTAATAGTAATGGTAGTAGTAGTGGTAGTAGTAGTAATAGTAATGAGTAGAAAAATGTAGTTTTTGAGATGGTTTTTAAATATTTCTCTAAACATAAACTTCAAACTTCCCACCTGCAGCATCTGTCCAAAATACACCACCCTTTCTTGAATCATAAAGTTCCACAATGTCACTTTACTTCAGGTAAAAGCAGCTGAACATTTCGTGGATGATGCAAACTCAGATTTCTGTTCTGAACCAAGAGGAAGTGTGAGTGTGAACACGACGTCACCGTCCTCTGAGTCATGAGAGTACATGCACCTGAGCACGTCTGCTGCACCACGAAAAACCCCTCTGCTGAGTCATGTTTGAGGAAACGCATCACCGTGGAAACGAGAGGGCGGGGCCTAATGTGTGAAAGAGTGAGTCAGCAGAAGATGTGGTTGTGTGCGGTTTTAAAAGTGTAAATGAAGTGTAAATGAAGTGTAAGTGAAGTGTCTCCTGTGGCTCTGCTCTGAGTCCTGGAGCCGTGTGGTGCAGGAGCCGTGAGCCGGGTGGTGCAGGAGCCGGGTGGTGCAGGAGCCGTGTGGTACAGGAGCTGTGTGGTGCAGGAGCCGTGAGCCGGGTGGTGCAGGAGCCATGAGCCGTGAGCCGTGTGGTGCAGGAGCCGGGTGGTGCAGGAGCCGTGTGGTGCAGGATACTGTTCCATAACAGACTCATGAGCCGGTGTCACATGAATCACGGAGGGACCAGCGCCAAAGGAAGTGAAGGAGCTGAGTCTGCAGCTCTGCTTCAAAACAAACTCTAAATGAACCAGGGAGGGACTGGACTTGGACCTGGACTTAGGACCTAGGACTGTACTGAACCAGGACTGAACCAGGACTGGACTGAACCAGGACTGGACTGGACCAGGACTGGACTGGACCAGGACTGGACTGGACTAGACCTGCACTGGACTAGATCAGGACTGAACTGAACCAGAACTGGCCTAGGACAGGATAGGACTAGACAGGACTGGATCAGGGCTGGACTGGACTTGGACTAGGACTGAACTGGATCAGGACAGAGGACTGGGACCTTTGCTGGGACCTGGACTTGGACCTGGACTCGGACTGGGACTGGGACCTGGACCTGGACTTGGACCTGGACTGGGACCTGGACCTGGACTTGGACCTGGACTGGGACCTGGACTTGGGCCTGGACTTAGACCTGGACTGGCACTGAGACCTGGACTTGGACCTGGATTGGGACTGGGACCTGGACTGGGACCTGGACTGGGACCTGGACTTGCACCTGGACTGGGACCTGGACTGGGACTGGGACCTGGATCTCATTACTGCAAAGCAAATGTATCAACATTAGAGAATATGAAATGTTAAGATTGAGGTACTTTTGTCATCAGGGAACAGTGTCCTCTGCATTTGTCCTTCAGTGTCTCTGGGTTAAACGAGTCAGGACCAGTGGGACCATCTCCAGATCTTGACCTCATCTTGGTCAGGACTCTCTAATCTGGACCATTTCACCTATTTTACATGCACACAGAAAGACCCGGGACTTGAACCCAGAACCTTGCCGCCCTGGACACTCCATAGTTTAAACGTGACAGTGGATCTATAAGAATGTGGAGCCCGAGTGTGAAATATGTGTGTGGCCGGAGCCAGATCTGTACGGCTCCTCTGAATCACTGCATTCTTTATCATTACATAACGTTAGAACATAACGACGCCCCTGTCCACTTTGTATTCACTGAAGTCCGTCTGGCCCGAGAGCCGCTGGAGTCGATTCTTTTGAGGTCTTGGCTCCCCTCTCGGACTCTGTGCTCTTAAAACGGGACAAATAGACCTGCTTTTCCCGCCGGAGCATTTCCAGCCTGAAGAATGTTTTAATTTCCCCCTTTTCTTCTTCTACACAGCTTTCTTTTGTAGCTCTTACACAATCGCTCATTGTCCTCTGTTCATGCGTGAAGTCACAGCTCCCTCTTCTGGCAGCTGGTTGTAACTGTAACTCCTGGTTTTCACATGTGAATTAGTGACACAGAATTAGAGCTGTTCGTTACATGGTTAATTAATCACCATTATGGCCTTAATGGGCTCAGTGCACAACAGCGCCCTCTACCTCACTGTTGGCGTCACTACACCCTGTCCGGTTTCTGATGTTTTTTGCAGAGTTGAGCGAAAATGATTAAATATTTAAAGATCAGGCAGTGAATTTGAGGAGATGAACTCTGACTTCAGCAGAGGAAACTTGTGTCTCTCAACGCTAACGAGGCATAATAAATATTAAAACAACACAACTCAAAATACTCTACTTAAAAATAAAAATAATGGCATAGTCTTAGGATTTTAATGTTTTATATTATGTTTTTTGATTTTATTTCCACTGACGCTATTGGAAACTAGACATTTATAGTTTTTTTATCTACTATCTGAGACGAGAATGCAAATAAAATATCCTTTTGTGTCCTAAAATATACAAATCCAAATCTGTATAAAGATGCACACATGTCACTGTTGTGCTTCAGTCGTTATAGTTTATAGGTTTATGCAGGTTCAGTAGAGACGCTTGGCCTGGAATGTTCCGCAGTATGGCATTAAATCAGAATCAGAAGACTTTTATTGTCAGTGAAGGCAACTCACAAACTGGGAACTTTCCTTGATGATAAAGTGCAACATAAAACACTGAACAATAATCATAGCTATATTTCTGCCTCTTTAAATATATATTATAGTTCAAATAAGGGCATGTTCTGTTGCCTTCTTTTGGCTCATCTCCATGGCGATGATCCAACTTAATGCCATATTGTGGAATATTCCCGGCAAAGAAAGAGGACGAGCAGGTGGCGGACCCTCCACCGGTGTGAATGTAAATGTTTTTATAAAATGTCCTAGTCGACTCGCGGCCGGTTTTGTTCACTGATCTGAAGGTTGGCGGTTCAAATCCCGCTCTCGACACAAACATCGTTGGTTGAGAGGTCAGATCCAGTGACTCACAGGTTGGCGGTGCGATTCCAGGTCCCACAGATGAATGCTGTCGTTGTGTCCTTGGGCAAGACACTTGACTCAGCTCGTCCTCTGTCTGTTTGTGCTGATATATGAATGTGTGTGTGAATGTGTGAGTTTTGAGTGTCTTGAAGGTGGAAAAGCTCTTGAAATACTTTAAACTAATGGTAAATCTATCACATTTTTATGTTTTGTGATTATTACTGGAATTTCTTTTATGGGACAGATTAATCGGTGTCAGGAGTGTAACAGAAGGTGCATCAGTTCACATTATATCATCTGTAAAAATGCACTATACAAACTTGACTTAATCTGATTCCTTTTCTCTCCCTCCCTCCCTCTCCTTTCCTCTTCCTCTTCTCTTCCTCTTCCTCTTCCTCTCAGGTCCGATCAGCAGTATCCTGGTGAACGCTTCGGCAGCAGACCCATCATCATGGTCGGGGGGTGCCTGGCTGGCTCCGGGCTCATCGCTGCCTCCTTCTGTAACACGGTGGAACAGCTCTACTTCTTCATCGGGGTCGTGGGAGGTACAGAGTCACACTGTTTTTGGTTATTTTCCTGTTATAGATTTGAAGAACATCAAATACGATCGAAAGAACGACCACAGGACAAAGGATTTCTGAGTGTACTTTTTTTTTAAAAACTCAAACATAAACATAATTTTCATTGGTTAAGTTGTAGAAAAGTAGGGGTGTATGACAATATACAAAAGTCACTGACAATTGAAAAAAATCATAACTCTTTTGTTTCTAAGTATTTTTCTTTTATTTTTTCAGAGCGTTTAGAACGACTCTTCCAACATTAATCTGAGCAAATACAGCACCGAGGAACGAACCCTCATTGTACAGTGGTACTTTGAGTCACATGGGTCAAATTCACAAACCCAGCAGTGTTACCGTCGACATTTTAATACCAGAGATGCCCCGAGTGTAAATGCCATTAAAGGAATAATAAGTGTTTTTCACAGACAGGGGGCAGTATGTGATCTCCACAGACCTGACTAGTCCTGATTTCTTCCTGTGGGTCTATCTTAAAGAAAAGGTGTCAGTGACTTTTGGGCCACCCTGTATAAGACCATTTTATGTTCACGAGATGAGCAGAGTTTTTGGCATAATTAATCCATTTTCTTTTTGTTCATAATTTTTTTCTATATATTGCACTTTTTATTCTCTTACTGGCATCTGGTTCACAAATTCACATCGTCCTTGTCTTCAGCTTAATATTAAACTATGGATCATTTAGTTACGTTTTGCATTTGCAGTGTATAAATCTTTCTTTCTCTTTCTTTCTCCTTCAGGGTTGGGTCTGGCTTTCAACCTAAACCCCGCCTTGACCATGATCGGAAAATACTTCTACAAACGCCGTCCGATCGCCAACGGCATCGCCATGGCCGGCAGCCCCGTGTTCCTGTCCACGCTGGCGCCGCTGAACTCCTGGCTCTACGACGCTTTCGGTTGGAGGGGCAGTTTTCTCATTTTGGGCGGACTTTTGCTCAACTGCTGCGTCGCCGGGTCCCTGATGCGCCCGATCGGCCCTAAACCCCAACCTCCCGCTCCCAAAGACGACGTGGAGGTCAAGAAAGAGAAGAAAACCGTTTTACAAACCATCAACTCGTTCATCGATCTCACTTTGTTCAAACACAGAGGATTCCTGCTGTACTTATCGGGGAACGTGGTCATGTTCTTTGGACTTTTCGCTCCTCTGGTTTTCCTCTCGAACTACGCCAAAAGCAAAGACATCAGCAAAGAAAAGGCGGCGTTCTTGCTCTCAGTGTTGGCGTTCGTGGACATGGTCGCGCGTCCGTCCATGGGAATGGTCGCCAACACGAAATGGGTGCGGCCCGCGGATCCAGTTCTTCTTTGCTGGAGCGGTTTTTTGTACAACGGCGTCTGTCACGTGTTGGCGCCGCTGTCGGAGGATTACATGGGCTTCGTGATCTACGCCATCTTCTTCGGGTTTGCGTTCGGGTGGCTGAGCGCGGTCCTCTTCGAGACGCTCATGGACCTGGTGGGAGCGCAGAGGTTTTCGTCGGCCGTGGGGCTGGTGACCATCGTGGAGTGTGCGCCGGTGCTGCTCGGACCCCCGCTCACAGGTAAAGATGGACGATAAACAATAATATCGTTAAAAAGATTAAAAGGGGTTGACAATAATCGTTTGTGGGACATTTCACTTGTGTGATAATCGGCAACAAAGATAATCATCATTTTATTATTGCTTGGGCCCCCTTGTTTTCAGCCCCTTGTTTCGCCCCCTTAGTTTTCGCCCCCCTTTGTTTTCTCCCCCTTGGTTCCTCCCCGGTTTCGTCTCCTTGGTTTTGCTCTCTTGGTTCAGGCTCCTTAGTCCCGCCCCCTTGGTTTCTTTCCCTTGGTTTCTTTCCCTTGATTTCGCCCACTTGGTTTCGCCCCACTCGGTTCCACCTCCTTAGTTTCGCCCCCCTTGGTTTTGCCCCTTGTTTTTGCCCCTTGTGTTTTCGCCCCTTGGTTGGGTTCTTCCCCTTGATTTCACCCCCTTGATTTCGCCCCCATGATTTTGCCCCCTTGATTTCGCCCGCATGGTTTCCTTAGTTTTCCACTTGGTTTCCACCTCCTTAGTTTCGCCTCCTTAGTTTCACCGCCCCCTTGGTTTGCCCCTCTTGGTTTCTGCCTCCTTTGTCCCCTGGTTTCCCCCCCGTGATTTTGCCCTCTTGATTTTGCCCGCTTGGTTTCTCCCCACTTGGTTCCACCTCCTTAGTTTGGCCCCCTTGATTTGGCCCCCTTGGTTTGCACCCACTTGGTTTCTCCCACTTGATTTCACCCCCTTGAGTTTCACCCCCCTTGATTTCACCCCCTTGGTTTCGCGCACTTGGTTTGGCCCCACTTAGTTCCACCTCCATGGTTTCGCCCCCTTAGTTTCATCCCACTTGGTTTCACCCCTTTGGTTCTTTGCTTCAAAAAGTCTCCAACTACCACACAAAGTTACCCACATCCCCACAGACTTAAACCATTTTCTTGTGTCCTTTGCAGGCAGCTTTTATAACCACTACAAACACTACGACTACACGTACATCTCCTCCGGCATCATCCTCATCGTGGCCAGCGTGATGCTGTTTGTGGGAATGGGAATCAACTACAAGCTCCTGGACAGAGAGAAGGCGGCGGAGGAGAAGGCGGCGAGGGATCTGCCAAAAGAGGAGACCGAAGCGATGTTACCCTCCAAGTCACCAGAGGGCGACAAAGAGAAGACAGTGGCCGCGGTGACACTAGCGGACGTGGCGAGAATGGACGAGGACACTGTTTAAACAAAGACTATTTAAGACTTTCTATCGCCACAAAACTCACACGATTTTGCAAAAAAAAAAAAGTAACTGTGTTTTTTTAAGATCCAAGCTTCATTTCACCGTGTGCATTTTTAAAACACGTCCAGGAGTGTTGCCGTTTGAGAGAAGAAGTGAAATCTGAACTGCTAAAACGATACGAGAATCCCGTGTATTTCAGATAATGTTTGTAGAGGGTTAAGCTGCAGGATTAGCAGCTTTTACACAGAATACAACCCCATGGACACACAGGGAGGGCATCTGACACAAAGGTACTTTTATATCACATGACTAACTACACTTTTCACACTGTTTACAGATTCTGCGGGTTTAACCGAGGCAATAGCGCCACCTAGAGGGCACTGCCACACCTGAGTCGTCAGTAGAGCCTCTTTCTGTCTGTAGTATAAGTATAAACATAAGCCTTTTACACTTCTAAACCTGATTTTAAACGTGTACGATGAAACTTTTCTGGTAAACCGTCTGCGTGTCTCCATGGAGATGTTACTTTCCCGGATGTTTCCGGGTATGTTTTAACAGTATGGCATTAAAACTCGCCTTTTAAACTTGCATTTACTTCATTACAGACGTTTTTATTGCCCGAAAACCAGCATTTTGACAGTGCGCAGTGCTTGCCTCTCCACAGATCTGGCCTGATCTGTTACTTGCTTGAATATCCATGAATATAGATGAGTTTAATGCCGTACTGTGGAACATTTCTGATAAAGCAGCACCGTCTCAGTGTAGAGGAGTCAGCAGCAAGTCATACACCAGTAAACCTGCGTAATGTTCCTTTAAATATATTTTATTGCATAGAACTTTTAGTGTTTTCTGTCCCGATACCGATACCGATACCGATACTTTGACCTCGTCTCAGCTGATGTCTGGTCCCAGCAGAGACTTCACCTTTAAACACAAACGGCGTATGGTACAATATGATCCACGTGTGTTTGAAGTGTCCAGTTTATAGACCAAATGTGATATCGACTGAACCGATATCCAACCCATCAGACTTTTCGATATCTGCGCCGATATCGGTCGCTAGTGCACAGAACAACCGGCAAATGTGCTTAGTTCAGTTTGTTTTATTTAAATTTGTTTGGCAAAGTTGCGGTACACATGTAGAGGTCACTTTAGCTCGAATTTAACGGGAGAACGATGTCAAAACCTGTCTCTATATCGAGAAAAATCGACAAGTTTAAGCTCGTCGTTGTACATTTCCACTGCCTTTGACCTCGTCGTTGACTCGTGTGTGGTTGGAGCGTGTCTGCGTCTGTCGGAGCAGCAGGCGGCGGGACGGGGGCGGGGCAAACACACAAACTGATGTCATTTTTAGATCGTTTCTCTCAGGGTCGACTGGAGCCACGTGAAGTTTCATATGCACAAAACTACCAGCTGGTTCAAATATTGGGAGATTTTATGAAGTTATTTGAACAAAAACATGTTAAATTTGGGTTTCATGGTCTCGTGACGCTGCCAGTTTCGTGATGGGACTCATGGAATTGTAGTTTTTACATTGTCGTCTATAGAACATATTGTATTTTTAGTTTTTTTTGGGAGTTTATTTCTGTGTTAGCATTAATCTCATTTGTTTCTAGGTTTTAGCATTTCACAACTGTATTTTTAAATTAAATGACATAATATTGAAGTTATAATTTTAGTGTTTTTGAAAGTAACTGTTCACACAAAATTGAAAAATGTAAAAAAATCCTCGACTAGAATGTTAAAATCTAGATCATGATTACCTTCGAAAAATGTGTTTTCTTCTAGTGAATAAGAATTTAAACTAATTTCAACTTGTGTAGATATTTATTTTTTGCTGTGTATGTAAAATTCCACTAAAAAGAAATTCAAAATCAGTGACGTATGATTTACATTTTCAAAATCACACCTGTTTTTACTGATTTAGTCGAGCAGGTCTGTCACTAAAACACTGTAAAGACTCAGTGTTTAAGAGCTGGAGCTGTGCATTTTAGGGCTCAAAATGTGTCTAAAAGAGGAAATTTTGTGGTATTTTTGTTGTAATGTGATCAGATCTGAGCTGTTGAGGCGTCTGGTAACCGGTCTGCCACCTCCTTGTCTCCATGGAGATGTCATTTTCCTGCGATGTTTCACAGTATGGCTTTAAACTCGCCTTTATTAGACATTTTTCTTGCTAAAAAAAGCAGCATTTTGACAGTGCACAGGCTCGCCTCTCCACAGATCTGACGTGATCTGTAACTTGGCACCACCTGCTTGAATATTCATGAATATAGATGAGTTTAATGCCGTACTGTGGAACATTCCAGATAAAGCAGCACCGTCTCAGTGTAGAGGAGTTTGTAGCGAGTCCTTCACCTGTAAACTTGCCTTTAAATATATTTAAAATGCAGATTTTTCTTTGTAATGTGATAAAATTTGAGCTGTGGAGGGATGAAAAAGTCACTTCTGTGGTTAATAATAATGCAAAAAATATATAAAAAATCACAGTGAAGCATTTTTAAATAAGCAGCATCGTTAAGGCCAGGGCTGCAACAAATGAATCGCAAAATGAAGCAATAATTATTGTGTCCGTGGCATAAAATAATTAGAATATTCTCATTTATCTCTGTTCAAAGTGTGTTATAGTGACAGGCCTAACAGACGACACCAGAGCATCAACCTTTATGTTGTGTTTTTATTTTATTTTTATTCAAATTGTTTTTAAAAAATCACAAATAATGTTTTAAAATTGACTCTAACCTGAAGTTGAGGTGGGCATTATAGCAGAGAAGTGTTGTTTGATCAGTTAATGCAATATAAAGCTGCCATCTGGAGCTTTTTCGCCAATATTGCAGTTGAGCAGCGTCCTGCCACATGACGATGTGTTAATGTTTTATCTTTAATATGTTTCTGTGTTTTTGAATGAAACTGGAAGTCGCTGTAACCCTTTGCTTCAGTTGTGTTGAGTTTAATCACACGTTTTCATATTTTTGTAACATAGTATTTCTGAGTTTTCGTGTTGTAAATGGCTTCAATTTTAGTTTGTTTTTAGATAAATTAATTCTATGACCAAAAATTTTTTTACCCCCTGAACGAAAGATTTTAAGTTAATTTTTGCAGTATTTTAAAGGTACACTACGTAACATTTCTGGAAGAGTGTCCACCACCTGCTTTTCACCATGGAGTTATCTTTTGCCTTTCCTGGAATGTTCCACAGTATGGCATTTAACTGTTATTTTTATGCATTCATTCAATCTCAGGTGCTTTTATGGCTCAAAAACTTGCACTCTGACTGTGAGCGGGGGACGCCTCTCCACAGATCTGGCCTGTAACTCGACCTGATCGTGCCACCTGCTGAATAAATCAAATGCCATACTGCGAAACACCCCAGGAAAAGCAAAAAAAACCCCAAACATCTCCATGGAGACGAGCAGGAGGCAGATTCCCAACCAGAAAAGAAGTTCCGCAGTGCGACTTTTAAACTGCTTTAATTGGAGAATGTTTCAGTTTCAGTGTCTCTGCCCCAAACGTGATTCTAGAGTAAAACTTTTAGAGCCTTTTTCTGACGTCGAATGCAGTTTGAGAATGTGTGTGTGAGTTCCTGTAGGTGGAGCCGGAGCGCCGCTGGTGCAGAGTGTGACGGAGTCGTACTGTACAATGCTGCAACTCATTTTTAGCTCAAATGAACAAATGTTTTATGTTTTCTATGTCTTTATAAGACTGAACTGAAGTAAAGGTTTTTGAAGAAAACCACAGCGGCCTGTTCTTCTGTGTCTCCAGCTCATCAGACACGACACAGACAAAATACAACGTGTTTGGAGCAATGATAATAATGAAAATAATTATAATAATGTGTTGGTTTTATACAGAGCTTTTCCAGACGCTCAGGGTCATTTTATGTGTGACTCGTTCACTTCATTTTCACTGGTGATAAACAATTATTGTAGCCGCAGCTGCCCCGGGACAGACTGAAGTGAGGCTGTCATCCTGCCCCGGGACAGACTAAAGTGAGGCTGTCATCCTGCCCGGGACAGACTGAAGTGAGGCTGTCATCCTGCCCCGGTCAAGTGAGGCTGTCATCCTGCCCCGGGACAGACTAAAGTGAGGCTGTCATTCTGCCCCGGGACAGACTGAGTGAGGCTGTCATCCACAGCCTGAAGTGAGGCTGTCATCCAAGTGGGCCCCCCCTCTGAGACACATTCACACTCAGACACAAAGACACTGACCAGGTCCAGCAGATCAGACAAAGTTTCAGCCACAAACCTTTATTTACAAAAAATACTCAACAAAACTGTTGGCAACACAAATAATTTTTCAAAATTGTGAACTACATCAAAGATCTGAAAATATAAATATAAACCAGGACTTTCTAAAACCAAAGAAATAAAAGTGATTTCACCAAAAACTGAGACGAGGGGCCAAAGGAATCACAGGAAATCATGGATTAGACCTGGTCTAGTCCTGGTCTAGTCCTGGTTTAGTCCTGGTCTAGTCCTGGTTTAGTCCTGGTCTAGTCCCGGTTTAGTCCTGGTCTAGTCCTGGTTTAGTCCTGTTTTAGTTCTGGTTTAGTCCTGTTCTAGTCCTGGTTTAGTCCTGGTTTAGTCCTGGTCTAGTCCTGGTTTAGTCCTGGTCTAGTCCCGGTTTAGTCCTGGTCTAGTCCTGGTTTAGTCCTGTTTTAGTTCTGGTTTAGTCCTGGTCTAGTCCTGGTTTAGTCCTGGTTTAGTCCTGGTCTAGTCCTGGTTTAGTCCTGGTCTTGTCCTGGTTTAGTCCTGGTCTAGTCCTGGTTTAGTCTTGGTTTAGTCCTGGTCTAGTCCTGGTCTAGTACTGGTCTAGTCCTGGTCTAGTCCTGGTTTAGTCCTAGTCTAGTCCTGGTTTAGTCCTGGTTTAGTCCTGGTCCTGGTTCAGTAGTTGGAGATGTGGGTGGTGGTGGAGTCGGTTCAGTAGTTGGAGATGTGGGTGGTGGTGGAGTCGGTTCAGTAGTTGGAGATGTGGGTGGTGGTGGAGTCGGTTCAGTAGTTGGAGATGTGGGTGGTGGTGGAGTCGGTTCAGTAGTTGGAGATGTGGGTGGTGGTGGTGGAGTCAGTTCAGTAGTTGGAGATGTGGGTGGTGGTGGTGGAGTCAGTTCAGTAGTTGGAGATGTGGGTGGTGGTGGAGTCGGTTCAGTAGTTGGAGATGTCGGTGGTGGTGGAGTCGGTTCAGTAGTTGGAGATGTCGGTGGTGGTGAGCGGTTTCAGTAGTTGGAGATGTCAGTGGTGGTGGAGTCGGTTCAGTAGTTGGAGATGTGGGTGGTGGTGGAGTCGGTTCAGTAGTTGGAGATGTCGGTGGTGGTGGAGTCGGTTCAGTAGTTGGAGATGTGGGTGGTGGTGGAGTCGGTTCAGTAGTTGGAGATGTGGGTGGTGGTGGAGTTGGTTCAGTAGTTGGAGATGTCGGTGGTGGTGGTGGAGTCGGTTCAGTAGTTGGAGATGTCGGTGGTGGTGGTGGAGTCGGTTCAGTAGTTTGGAGTGTGGGTGGTGGTGGTGAGTTCGGTTCAGTAGTTGGAGATGTGGGTGGGTGGTGGAGTTGGTTCAGTAGTTTGAGATGTGGGTGGTGGTGGTGGAGTCGGTTCAGTAGTTGGAGATGTGGGTGGTGGTGGAGTCGGTTCAGTAGTTTGGAGATGTCGGTGGGTGGTGGTGGAGTCGGTTCAGTAGTTGGAGATGTCGGTGGTGGTGGAGTCGGTTCAGTAGTTGGAGATGTCGGTGGTGGTGGAGTCGGTTCAGTAGTTGGAGATGTGGGTGGTGGTGGAGTCGTTCACAGGTTCAGTAGTTGGAGATGTGGGTGGTGGTGGTGGAGCCGGTTCAGTAGTTGGAGATGTGGGTGGTGGTGGTGGAGTCAGTTCAGTAGTTGGAGATGTGGGTGGTGGTGGTGGAGTCAGTTCAGTAGTTGGAGATGTGGGTGGTGGTGGAGTCGGTTCAGTAGTTGGAGATGTGGGTGGTGGTGGAGTCGGTTCAGTAGTTGGAGATGTCGGTGGTGGTGGAGCCGGTTCAGTAGTTGGAGATGTGGGTGGTGGTGGAGTCGGTTCAGTAGTTGGAGATGTCGGTGGTGGTGGAGCGGGTTCAGTAGTTGGAGATGTCAGTGGTGGTGGAGTCGGTTCAGTAGTTGGAGATGTCAGTGGTGGTGGAGTCGGCTCAGTAGTTGGAGATGTGGGTGGTGGTGGAGCGGGTTCAGTAGTTGGAGATGTCAGTGGTGGTGGAGTCGGTTCAGTAGTTGGAGATGTGGGTGGTGGTGGAGTTGGTTCAGTAGTTGGAGATGTCGGTGGTGGTGGAGTCGGTTCAGTAGTTGGAGATGTTGGTGGTGGTGGAGTCGGTTCAGTAGTTGGAGATGTTGGTGGTGGTGGAGTCGGTTCAGTAGTTGGAGATGTGGGTGGTGGTGGTGGAGTTGGTTCAGTAGTTGGAGATGTGGGTGGTGGTGGAGTCGGTTCAGTAGTTGGAGATGTGGGTGGTGGTGGAGTCGTTCACAGAGCCTCTCCTCTCACTCGTCTGGCAGAGCAGGAGGAGGCGGAGCTGGGGGGAGATGGTGGTGGAGAAGGCGGAGTAGATCCAGGGGTTGGTGCAGGAGTTCAGACTGGCCAAGAGCATCAGCAGAGTGAAGACTGCACCTGAGATTTGAACGATCGAGTCACACTTTTTTATTAGTTTGTAACATCTCCAAAGCTCAAAACGCTCTGTTCCACCTTGTGATGTCATCAAGTGGTAGTTTTTTCTAAGTGAACAGCTCCTTTTACCTTTAGTTTAGTCGAGATAAGAGGCAAATCCAGGGCTGAAATCATCCAAATGACTTCCTGTATTACCACATGATGACATCACAAGGTGGAACAGAGTTTTTTCTGATTGAGAGAAGAACTCAGCCTAAAAATACAGGTTTGTTTGTGTGAAAGAAACAAAAAAAAAACACAACTCCAGGTCTGTTTGTGACGAGGAAACAACGCTTTTAAACGCAGCGTCACTCTCTCCTTGTGATTTTTACGTCTGTGATTCCATTTGATTTTATCCATTAATATTTAAAAAATTCAGAAAGATTTTGGTGAATTTAATGGATTCAATATTTACTTGTTATAGATGTAAAGAAATTGTATTAAATGAATCTGTGCTAACTATAGACTAGTTTATATAAATGGACAAAGCTAACCTGCTAGCCGCCGCGTCACAAACAGGAAGTGATCATGGAGGCCATTTTGGCTCCATCGACTCGTGACGGTAAACAGCTACTAGCAGCCTAATGTGCACTTCCTGCTTGTCAGATAATAAAGCAAGACCCGTTTTGCTCAAATACATGTTACATCTGGTACAGAGCCTTTAATATAAGTCATTTTATGCATTTTAATAAGACAAAATCTAATTAAATAAAAAAAAATTGTGATCAGTCAATAGTAGGAATACAAATTGGGATTAATGTTTTGTCCCAACCATAGACTGTACATAGAAATGGACATAGCTAACTTGCTAGCCACCACTTTCCACATAGGAGATGAGCATGCACGCGCTTCCGACTTTGGCTCCAGTTCACTTTCTATTGAAAAACCGTTGCCTCTCTCTCTGTACCTGCTGCTGTCAGACTCATCATTTTGGTCTTAAATGTTCGAATTAACCCTCTACATGATCCTGGGTTCATTTTTTTTAGTTATTTTGAGTTTTTTGTTTGTTTTTGTTTTTTTAGTTATTTTGAGGTTTTTTTTTATTAATTTTTTGGTTTATTTTAAATTTTTTATTTAAGTCATTTGAGTAAATTTTAAAATATCTTTTAGTTATTTTGAGGGTTTTTTTTTTTTTTTAGGTGTTTTGAGTTTTTTTTGTTATTTTGAGTTAATTAATTTATTAATTTTTAATTTTTTAATTTTTATTTTTGTTATTTTAAGTCAGGTTTATTAACCCTCTACATGATCCTGGAATTTTTATTTCACTATTTTGTCCCTAAATCAAGATATGAACATTAATAACAGACGAATCAGCTGCCTTCTTCCCCGCTAGCGTTAGCAACAGATTTGATTGACAGCGTTGCTAAGCACCCACTCCCTGCTAAACCAGTGATGCAGGTGGGAAGGGGCGTTACCTTCAACAGCCTCGCTCCTGATTGGCTCTTTGGTTGCTATGATATTCACCGTGCTCCAAATTAGCCGCTAAACCTGCTCTAGCCTTGATGAGCTTTGGTGACGTCACACTCACTTACTCTACTTCTTTACACAGTCTGTGGTTTCTACAGTGCAATATTATTTACTACAGATAGGGGGCTGCTAAAATGAATATTAAAAAAGCAGATTGTCGCTGTAAAGGTCAAGGGTCAAGTCACTAATAGAAATGATCAGGTTCAACATTTGCGCATTTACTTTTTGGATACAGTATTTCATGATAAAAGTACAATGTAAACAATAGGGAAAACTGGCTCTTGCGCCCCCATCTGGTTGGAGGACCTCATGACACTCTAGAATCTGAAAACCACCAATTAACGCAGGATCTTAAAGTGGTGATAACAAAGGTTTTTTTTTTAACGGAGTCCTGGACACACAGTAGGTCACGTTTGGGATTATTATGGCGTTAAAATATGTAAAATTATTCAAAAATAAACGAGTTGCTCTTTACCGTTCTGAGGGGGGTTTGGGTCCCAGGCGGCCCACAGCTGGACGATGAAGAACGGGGCCCAGCACAGCGAGTACACCACCACGATCACCAGAGTCATCCTCACTGTTTTCGACATGGCTCCGCCCACCTCCCCCGAGCGGGACGGGGCTTTGGGGTGTGAGGACAGGCCCGGGACTGCAGGGGGCGCTGTCTCACGCTCCACTGGGAGGAACAGCAGGCACACGCAGGGTTAGTACAGACTTTTAGAAGACGTGAGCTGTTACAGGGGGGATATTTTGCATAGTCGTTCATAAGTCATCAAAAGCGCTGTTCCACGTTGTGATGTCATCATGTGGTAATACAGGAAGTGCTCCACTGTTTTTAAACTCCACACACCTTCACTTTAGTCATTTGGATGATTTCAGCCGTGGGTTTGTTGATCTCGACTGAAATAATGGTAAAAGGAGCTGTTAACTTGAAAACGACCACTTCATGACATCACAAAGTGGAACGGAGCGTTTTGCGCTTTGGAAATGTTACAGACTAATATTAAAAGGTCCTTTTTTTTTACACAAAATTGACTCTTGTGAGCTTTAAACCACTTTATAATGTTGTTTCCTCGTCGCAAACAGACCTGGAGTTGTGTTTTGTTCCATTCACACATGTTTAACGCACAAAGGAGTTCTTCTCTCAAACAGAAAACACTCTGTTCCACCTTGTGATGTCATCATGTGGTAATACAGGAAGTGCTCCAGAGTGTTTTCAAACTCCACACACCTTCACTAGAATCATTTGGATGATTTCAGCACCGGATTTGCTAATCTACTACTGAACTAAAGCTAATAGGAGCTGTTAACTTGAAAACTACCACTTTATGACATCACAAGGTGGAACAGAGCGTTTGGAGCTTTGGAGATGTAGACAGACGACTAATGCAGGATTACTTAAACTTGTCTGAACGAAACAAAACACAACTCCAGGTCTGTTTTTGAGGAGGTAACAGCATTATAAGATTCAGTTTTGTGTGATATTGCTCCTTTAAACCTTTTGCTAACTGAAGTATTACACAGACTCACTGAAGGTCTAATTTGTTTAAACATAATTCAAATATTAAACTCATTACTAACTTCACGTTCGTACCATGTTGCGCTCCGCTGGGGCCGGCTTCATACAGGGTGGAGATGCCGTGGTGGTCCAGGGGGAGGCTGTGACCGGAGCTGTGCCCAGGATCGAGCCCCGAGCCTGGGATGAAGATGGTCACACTGGGCCTCCCTCTGCCTCCTGCTGCTGCCCTCTGCTGGCTCTCACGCCTCACTGCAGGCTGTAGGTGGCGCCCTGACCTCAAATACAGACTGCTGTGGATCTCTCTGAAGATCCGGACCTGAAATCAACACAAGAAAAAAAAAAAAAAAACAGGTTTAATATTTGACAAAAGAATGTGTTCGAAATATTAGGTAATTGTTTCAAATTTAACAGGTTATAATCCTGTGGTTGTCTTTCTTGATATTATCCAGATGATTATGGTTTTTGTCGCCATAGAGAAGTTGTTCTTTTGTATAAAATGCTCCACAGTATGGCGTTAAACTTATTTAAGTGCAATTATTATTCAATTACAGGGGTTTTATTGCACCTTGAATCACATGCATTCTTACTGTGAGGGACTCGCCTCTCCACAGATGTTACCCAAGCTTGTCTCCTTGGGCTTGTATAACTTTAATACCATACTTTAATGCCATAGAGCGGCACAGAGGAGGAGAGAGGGAGTGAGAAAGGGAGGAGAGAGAAAAAGAAGAGGAGCGAGGGAGAGGAGAGCAGGGAGGAGGAGGGAGGAGAAAGGAGGAGAAGGAGAGATAGAGGAAAGATAGAGGAGAGAGGTAGAGAGGAGGACGAGAGAGAGAAAGACGAAAGGAGGAGAGAGGAGAGAGAAAGGAGAGAGGAGGAGAGAGAAAGGAGAAGTGAGAGGGAGTGAGAAGGTGGGAGGGAGGGAGGGAGGGAGGAGGAGAGCGGCAGAGAGGAGGAGGGAGGAGAAAGGAGGAGAAGGAGAGATAGAGGAGAGGAGGAGGAGAGAGAAAGAGTAGAGGAGGAGGAGAGGGAAAGAGGAGAGGAAGAGAGTAAAAGAGGAGAGGCAAGAGGGAGTGAAACGGAGGAGGAGAGAGGAGAGGAATGAGAGGGAGGGAGGAGGAAAGATAGAGGTAGAGAGGTAGAGAGGAGGAGGGAGAAGAAAAGAAGAAAGGAGGAGAGAGGAGAGAGAAAGTAGAGAGGAGGAGAGAGAAAGGAGAGGCACGAGGGAGTGAGAGGGAGGGAGGAGGAGAGCGGCAGAGAGGAGGAGAGAGGGAGTGAGAAAGGGAGGAGAGAGAAAAAGAGAAGAGGAGCGAGGGAGAGGAGAGCAGGGAGGAGGAGGGAGGAGAAAGGAGGAGAAGGAGAGATAGAGGAGAGGAGGAGGAAAGAGAAAGAGCGAAAGAGGAGAGGAAGAGAGCAAAAGAGGAGAGGCAAGAGGGAGTGAAAGGGAGGAGGAGAGAGGAGAGGAATGAGAGGGGGGGGGAGAGATAGAGGAGAGATGTAGAGAGGAGGAGGAGAGAGAGAAGAAAGGAGGAGAGAGGAGAGAGAAAGAGGAGAGAGAAAGAGGAGAGTACGAGAGAGAAAGGAGAGGCGAGAGGGAGTGAGAGGGAGGAGGAGAGAGGAGAGGAATGAGAGGGAGGGCGGGAGGAGGAGAGATAGAGGAGAGAGGTAGAGAGGAGGAGAAGAGAGAGAAAGAGGAGAGGAGGAGAGAGAAAGTGGAGAGGCGAGAGGGAGAGAGAGGGAGGTGGAGAGTGGCAGAGAGGAGGAGAGAGGGAGTGAGAAAAGGAGGAGAGAGCTCTTTGGTCTTGGTCACAGTGGAGTTTGGAGTGTGACTGTTTGAGGCTGTGGACATGTGTCTTTTTTACTGATCACGACTTCAAACAGGAAACATTAATACAGAGAACTCGTTTGTCGGTGACCAAATACTTATTTTACCGAGGAATTTACCAATGAATTAATTCAAACTCCTACAGTGTGGTTTCCTGGATTCTTTCCCTCCTTCTGTCTCTCATAGTTGAAGTGAAACTATGATGAAAATTACAGGCCTCTCGTCTTTTTAAGTGGCAGAACTTGCACCGTCAGTGGCTGAATAAATAGGAGGAGGATGGGAGGGCATCTGACACACCTGGCAGACGGTGATGATGAGCACCGGCAGGATGAACACAGCGAGGGTCATCCAGGTGACGTAGGCTTTGAGGCCCCAGGTGGGAGCGAAGTGTCCCCAGCACTCGAACTCTCCCGGGGCGACCTCTGACCTCGAGAAGATGAACACCTGACGCGAGAGGGAGAGACAACATGGCCGACGTAAAAGACGACGTCTGAGATACATGAAAGGACTTTAACGCACGAGTTTAAAACACCTGTACTTGTTCTGAGCTGTTGAGACTTTGGATGCAACGTGTCCCGGAGGTGTGACGCTAACTGGAAGCACTACTCTGTCTGAAGCTGTTACTCAAGAGAGGAGAGTGAGAAAGGGAGGAGAGAAAAAGAGAAGAGGAGCGAGGGAGAGGAGAGGGAGGAGAAAGGAGGAGAGATAGAGGAGAGGAGGAAGAGAGCGAAAGAGGAGAGGAGGAGGAGGAGGAGAGGGAAAGAGGAGAGGAAGAGAGTAAAAGAGGAGAGGCAAGATGGAGTGAAAGGGAGGAGGAGAGAGGTGTGACGCTAACTGGAAGCACTACTCTGTCTGAAGCTGTTACTCAAGAGAGGAGAGTGAGAAAGGGAGGAGAGAAAAAGACAAGAGGAGCGAGGGAGAGGAGAGGAGAGGGAGGAGAAGGAGAGATAGAGGAGAGGAGGAGGAAAGAGAAAGAGGGAAAGAGGAGAGGAAGAGAGCAAAAAAGGACAGGCACGAGGGAGTGAAAGGGAGGAGGAGAGAGGAGAGGAATGAGAGGGAGGGAGGAGGAAAGATAGAGGAGAGAGGTAGAGAGGAGGAGGAGAGAGAGATAGAAGAAAGGAGGAGAGAGAAAGCGGAGAGAGGAGGAGAGAGAAAGGAGAGGCGAGAGGGAGTGAGAGGGAGGGAGGAGGAGGAGGAGAGCGGCAGGGAGGAGGAGGGAGGAGAAGGAGAGATAGAGGAGAGATAGAGGAGAGGAGGAGGAGGAGGAGAGGGAAAGAGGAGAGGAAGAGAGTAAAAGAGGAGAGGCAAGATGGAGTGAAAAGGAGGAGGAGAGAGGTGTGACGCTAACTGGAAGCACTACTCTGTCTGAAGCTGTTAGTCAAGAGAGAGAGAGAGTGAGAAAGGGAGGAGAGAAAAAGAGAAGAGGAGCGAGGGAGAGGAGAGGAGAGGGAGGAGAAAGGAGGAGAAGGAGAGATAGAGGAGAGGAGGAGGAGGAAAGAGAAAGAGGGAAAGAGGAGAGGAAGAGAGCAAAAAAGGACAGGCACGAGGGAGTGAAAGGGAGGAGGAGAGAGGAGAGGAATGAGAGGGAGGGAGGAGGAAAGATAGAGGAGAGAGGTAGAGAAGAGGAGGAGAGAGAGATAGAAGAAAGGAGGAGAGAGGAGAGAGAAAAGAGAGGCGAGGGGGAGTGAGGAGGAAAGATAGAGGAGAGAGGTAGAGAGGAGGAGGAGAGAGAGATAGAAGAAAGGAGGAGAGAGGAGAGAGAAAGAGGAGAGGAGGAGGAGGAGAGGGAAAGAGGAGAGGAAGAGAGTAAAAGAGGAGAGGCAAGATGGAGTGAAAGGGAGGAGGAGAGAGGTGTGACGCTAACTGGAAGCACTACTCTGTCTGTCTGAAGCTGTTACTCAAGTTAGACTTAATCTGAGCTTTATTCTAACACAATCTCACCATAAAGAGCTGACTTGATTGGAACGACAACAGGGTTAAATCCATTTTGTATTTTTGCTAATATGTCCATTGTGTCGCCATGGTAACTGCTGAACATTTCATCATAGATACAGATAGTAGAACACCCCCAGCGTGACGTCACTGCAAAGTATCAATTTAAATGATAGATATAAGATGTAAGTAGCTGTTCATGGTTTTCGGGCGAATGGTTCTGTCCTGATTTTAAGCTTTTTGTGAGGAACTTTCCGGAGTCAAAAGATGTAATGTTTTGACTCAAACTGAGATATTGCTCTGACACAAAAGACGTCGCTGTGCCAAATCCTTCAAACCCATGAATAGAAAAGAGCAGTGACAGCAGTGGATTATGATGATTTGGACTTGGACACCTGGTTATGTCCTGGTTTAATCCCGGGTAACACCTGGTTTAGCCCTGGTTTAGACCTGTTTAAGACCTGGATTAGTTTTGGTTTAGTCCTGGTTTAGACCTAGTTCTTGTCCTGATTTTAGTCACGGTTCAGTCTTGGTTCAGTCCTGGTTTAATCCTGATTTAGTCCTGCTTTATTCCTAGTTTAGACCTGTTTTAGTCCTGGTTTAGTTCTGGTTTAATCCTGATTTAGTCCTGGTTTAATTCTGATTTAGTCCTGGTTTAGTCCTGGTTTAGTCCTGGTTTAGTTCTGGTTTAATCCTGATTTAGTCCTGGTTTAATTCTGATTTAGTCCTGATTTTTTCCTGGTTTAGTCCTGGTTTAGTCCTGGTTTAGTCCTGGTTTAGTCCTGGTTTAGTCATGGTTTAGTCCTGGTTTAGTCCTGGTTTAGACCTCATTTAGTCCTGGAGCAGTCCTGGTTTAGTCCTGGTTTAGACCTGGTTTAGACCTCATTTAGTCCTGGTTTAGTCCTGGTTTAGTCCTGGTTTACTCCTGGTTTAATTCTGGTTTAATCCTGATTTAGTCTTGTTTTAATTCTGATTTAGTCCTGGTTTAGTCCTGGTTCAGTCCTGGTTTTGTCCTGATTTAGTCCTGGTTCAGTCCTGGTTTAGTCCTGTTTTAGAGTAAACTCACTTTCACCACATTTTGAACATTTGTACTGACAGTTTTTCCTCCTCAGTCTCTTCTCTGGTACAAATACAGGAATAAAACTCTCCTCAAAGTACAATACTCCAAAAACCTTCTGGATTACAGTAATGCGAGTACTCGTAATAGTTCCTTTCCTCCACTCCTGTACCTGTGGCAGACTGAGCAGCAGAGCCAGAGCCCACGCCACCAGGATGAAGGAGTTCCACCTGTGCGTGGCCCCGCTGCGGTGGGCCTGTAGGGGGCAGCAGATGGCGTAGTGCCGGTCCAGCGTCATGGCAACGATCATGTAGGACGAGGCGAACATGCCCAGGACCTGCAGATACTTCACCAGCCTGCAGAGGACGTCCGGACCTGGGAAACGGCCCCGAGCGTCCCACACCAGCTGGGGCAAAACCTGAGGGGGGGAGAGTGAGGGGGCAGGGGACAGAGCAGAGGGAATTCTGGGTAAATTTGTGTATGCTGTTATGAAAATGTGCCAAAACTTACTATTGTGTGTATCCTGTCCTCATCTAAAAGTATCTCAAGATGAAGGAAAAAAATTGATTCAATATAGTCCTGGTTTAGTCCTGGTTTAGACCTGATTCAGCCCTGGTTTAGTCTTAGATTAGTCCTGGTTTAGTCCTGGTTTAGTCTTGGTTTAGACCTGGTTTAGACCTGGTTAAGACCTGGTTTACTCCTGGTTTAGTCCTGGTTTAGACCTGGTTTAGTCCTGGTTTAGTCCTGGTTTAGTCTTAGATTAGTCCTGGTTTAGTCCTGGTTTAGTATTGGTTTAGACCTGATTTAGACCTGGTTTAGTCCTGATTTAGTCCTAGTTTAGGCCTGGTTCAGCCCTGGTTTAGTCTTAGATTGGTCTTGGTTTAGTCCTGATTTAGTCCTGGTTCAGTCCTAGTTTAGATCTGATTTAGTCCTGGTTAAGTCCTGGTTTAGACCTGGTTTAGTCCCGGTTTAGACCTGGTTTAGACCTGGTTTAGACCTGGTTCAGTCCTGGTTTAGTTCTGTTTTAATCCTGATTCAGCCCTGGTTTAGTCTTAGATTAGTCCTGGTTTAGTCCTGGTTTAGTCCTGGTTTAGTCCTGGTTTAGACCTGGTTTAGTCCTGGTTTAGACCTGGTTTAGTCCTGTTTTTTGGAGTCCTCCTCTAAACTCACTTTCATCACATTTTGAACGTTTGACTGACAGTCATGAGGCCGTGGTTTCTAAATGAATCCCTTTTCTCCATATTTGTTTAGTTTTAATACAATCACAGAGCGTCCTGAGCTGGTTAGCCTTTAGCCGATAACCTGAGCTGTGCAACGTCAACGTCAATCAGGAAAATTAAAGAGACTTTTACTTCCTGGACCAGGCCCCACCCACTGAGGAACTGCACTTTCTCTCCAGACTGTGGGAGGTATTTGAATGACTCGTTTGGTCCTGGTTCGGTTCAAGCTCAAAAAGTCACTTTTTCTTGGCTGTCAGAGGTCAGAACCAGGACCAAACCAGGTCTCGACCAGGTCTAAACTAGATCTAAACCAGGAGTAAACCACGTCCAAATAAGGACTACACCAGGACTAAAGCAGGACTAAAATAGGACTAAACCAGGTCCAAACCAGGTCTAAACCAGGTCTAAACCAGGTCCAAACCAGGGTCTAAACCAGGTCTAAACCAGGTCCAAACCAGGGTCTAAACCAGGTCTAAACCAGGTCTGAACCAGGTCTAAACCAGGGTCTAAACCAGGTCTAAACCAGGTCCAAACCAGGGTCTAAACCAGGACTAAACCAGGTCTGAACCAGGTCTAAACCAGGGTCTAAACCAGGTCTAAACCAGGGTCTAAACCAGGTTTAAACAAGGGTCTAAACCAGGGTCTAAACCAGGTCTAAACCAGGGTCTAAACCAGGTCTAAACCAGGTCCAAACCAGGGTCTAAACCAGATCTAAACCAGGACTCAACCAGGTCTAAACCAGGTCTAAACCAGGACTCAACCAGGTCTAAACCAGGGTCTAAACCAGGTCTAAACCAGGTCTAAACCAGGGTCTAAACCAGGTATAAACCAGGTCCAAACCAGGGTCTAAACCAGGTCTAAACCAGGACTCAACCAGGTCTAAACCAGGTCTAAACCAGGTCCAAACCAGGGTCTAAATCAGGTCTAAACCAGGTCTAAACCAGGTCTAAACCAGGTCTAAACTAGGTCTAAACCAGGTCCAATCCAGGGTCTAAACCAGGACTAACCCAGGACTAAACCAGGTCTAAACCAGGACTAAACCAGGACTAAACCAGGTCCAAACCAAGGTCTAAACCAGGTCTAAACCAGGTCTAAACCAGGTCTAAACCAGGGTCTAAACCAGGTCCAAACCAGGGTCTAAACCAGGTCTAAACCAGGACAAAACCAGGACTAAACCAGGTCTAAACCAGGATTACAGCAGCCATTTAAAGTGTTTTGGGTGTTTTGAAAGGCACTGTACAAATCCTAGGCATAATTTTTATTAAAAATGGAGGACATGGTTTAAATATCGGCCTGTTGCTTGTGTATGTGTTACCTGAAACAGCGCCACCACCAGGTCAGCGACGCACAGGTTGAGCATGAACTGGTGCAGAGGGCTGTGGTTGTGCCTCTGTCTGAGCAGCACCAGCAGAACCAGCCCGTTTCCCATCAGAGCCAGCACCAAGATGGCCGACAGCACCACCACCTCCGCCACCGCGAGCAGAGAGTCCCGCTGCAACGCCGTGCTGTTCGGAGAGGGCGGGGTCACGGGCGCCGCCGACCAATCAGACCACTGCTGCGTCACCAAGGAAACGGACATGCCGGCTGACGAGGAGAAGAAGAAGGACATAAAAGTAAGGGAAAGAGTGTCAAAGTTTGTCTTAAAGCTGCACCATGGAACTTTCTGGAAAGATTTTCAAAGATGTTATTGCGAAACGTATCCAAAAATTGTACTAAAGTAAGAGTAACAATACTTCAAAATAATTTTACTAAAGTAGAAGTACAGAGCAGTGCCTAGAAAAGTACGACTTCTTTAAAAACTGACTCAGTACTCACCACCTTTGCTCATTGCTTTGCTGAGAAAAATGTTCCACTGTATGGCATTATCTGTCTGCATTTTACCCACAAATTCTGTCCCAACCAGTTGAAATGCTGTCGTGTCATTAGGCAAGACACTTGTTCGGTGATACTTGCCTAATGATTGCTGGCATTTAAATCTATGTGAAATTCGACTGAACTAAAACTATAAACTTAACTATATGTTTTTCCATCTTCTGCTTTATCCAGGGCCAAGTCGCCAATGCAACAGTCTGAACAGGGAGACCAGACTTCTCTTTCCACACACACTTCCTCCAAAAAAAGAACTAAACATAAATGAGTAAAGTGCTCTAGAAAAGACCGATGCATTAAAGCAGACCTACTGTGTGTCTGCTCTATAATCCGTGACACTTAATTTGCACATTTTAAGTAACAAATTTCATCTAAAACAACTTAATATAAGAAACAAGTTCGCTGACTTCTGCGTTAGAAAACTGTGGAGCTGTTGGCGCCCCCTATGGACAGCTGCACATCATCCAACAGAGAATAGACTGTATATATAAATGGACATAGCTGACCTGCTCGTCATTTTGGTCTTAAATGTTCGTATTAACCCTCTACATGATCCTGGGGTTTTTATTTCACTATTGTGTCTCTCGCTAGCGTTAGCAACAGGTTTGATTGACAGCGTTGCTAAGCGCCCGCTCCCTGCTAAATCTGCAGTGTGGGCGGGAAGGGGAGTTAACTTCAACAGCCTCGCTCTGGATTGGCTCTTTGGTTGCTATGATACTCGTGGTCGGAATTCCTAATATGGAAATAGTCTCCAAATTAGCCGCTGTGACCGCTCCAGCCTCGATGAGCTTCATTTGACTGGAGCCGAGCGCTGTGGGCGACGTCACAGTCACTCAGTCACTTCTTTATACAGTCTGTGCTAGAGAGGAGCCATTTTTCTACCAAAGTGACAACACGACGCTGCTGAATCCTACGAGTATCACCGATTAAGAAAATTAAAATGGAGAACTGTGAACTGAAGTGTGTACATCACAGTAGGCGTGTCACAGCGGGTATGTACATCACAGTGGGCGTGTCACAGTGGGAGTGTCACAGTGGGCGTGTCACAGTGGGCGTGTCACAGTGGGCGTGTCACAGTGGGCGTGTCACAGTGGGCGTGTACAGGTGGAGGTGAAAACAGGAGTTGATCACCAAAATGGCGTCTTGAATAAGCGTTTAACGATTGCTCAAACACGACTCTCTCCAAAAACAACTTTTCGTGAGTAAATAGTGAAACTGTAACATTTATAACTCGGCTAAACTATGTGAAAAGTCGATTTTGCAGAATAGGCCTGATTTAAAACTAAAAATAACTGTACTGTAAAGAGCAACTACATGAACTCCATTGTCCAAACTAACACTGACTTAACAGAGGGGGGTCCGCTGCCCGCTGCCCGTCGATGTGAAGTGTTTTGGGGCCAAAAGCGTCACAGCTCTGACCTCACACAGATCTGGATACACTGGGGCCTGTGTCTGTGTGCTCATGTGTGAAACAGTGTAAACATACAGAGCCTTTCAGCGCCGCACAAAGACACGCTAGCATGTAAACACGGCTAACTCCAGCTGAGCGGAGGCTAGCATGCGAGGTTCACCGAGAGAACTACAGGGCAACAGGGCTGGAATGAACTTTCGACATGGACCTGTGGATTTGAAGGAGCTGTTGTTCCTGTCGGGATTCAGCGCCGTCGAAATTGTGATTTGAATGAAGCAATTAGCGAATCACAAAGGCTGCGGTTTTTGAAGTACCGTCGTTTCCTCCACAAACAGCGAAACAAACTGTCTTTTTCTGCATAAAACCTGCTACCTCCTGTGGTTCAGAGCTGCACAAACATGTTCTGAAATGCGATTCTTGTATTAATTTGTCAGCTCAGACTTCGTTTTGTCAGTTCTTCTGGACGTGTTTGAACAGAATCCAACAGAATCAAAACATAAACTGCAAATCGAACTGGAAAAAAACGTCTCTCAAACCGTATTTGACCCGTCCCTCAGTGTCTCTGGGTTCAAACTGTCAGGAGTCGTCACAAACAGACCTGGAGATGTGTTTTTTTTGTTTCATTCACACATGTTTAACACACAAACCTGCAGATTTATGCTGAGTTCTTCTCTCTGTCCCACCTTGTGATGTCATTGAGTGGTCATACAATGGTCCCTCGTTTACCTCGGGGGTTATGTTCTAAAAATAACCCACAATAGGCGAAGTATCAGCTTTGTTTTTTACATTATTCTATATGTTTCTTGTCTGTAAAACTCCTCACCACACACTTTATACACTTTTCTCACACAGGCATTAACATTTTCTCACATTTCTCTCTTGTTTAAACACAAAGTTCAAACCTTCGTCGGTGCCTTTGTCGGTGCAGAACGTTTCATCGACATTGTGGGTTTTGTCGGGGAGAAAACTTGCAAACATACAGCACTTCAGAGTCACACTGATCCAACATTTATGTAAATTTGTCTGACACATTCTGTACTGTACAGGAGACACGGAGGAGACTGATGGACAATGGTCTACAGTCCCTCAGCCAATCAGGACGCAGAACACAATGGTCTACAGTCCCTCAGCCAATCAGGACGCAGAACACAATGGTCTACAGTCCCTCAGCCAATCAGGACGCAGAACACAATGGTCTACAGTCCCTCAGCCAATCAGGACGCAGAACACAATGGTCTACAGTCCCTCAGCCAATCAGGACGCAGAACACAATGGTCTACAGTCCCTCAGCCAATCAGGACGCAGAACACAATGGTCTACAGTCCCTCAGCCAATCAGGACGCAGAACACAATGGTCTACAGTCCCTCAGCCAATCAGGATGAAGAACACAATGCGCCTTCATATTCTGTAAAAAAAACGCAAAAGTTGAACCGCGATATAGCGAGGGACAACTGTACAGCCAGAAGAACAGACGATATCGTGGACTTTCTGCGTCAATCTCAACTGAAACAAAATATCTTTAAAAAACAACAATTTAAGCATATTCTCAGGGGAGCCGACAGGGGAGGACAAAGTTTAAAGTCTGTTGTTCCGGGCCCCAAGTCTTAGGAGCCCAGAATTGGACCCGCTTCCTATTAATTTATATTAGAAGGGGGCCCATGTGAGATTTCTTGCCCCGGGACCCCAAATTTCTGTTGACACCCCTGCACATTTAAAACACAACTCCAGGTCTGTTTTTGAGGAGGAAACAGCGTTAGAACATGACGTAAAGCTTCACAAGAGTCAGTTTTGTGTCATATGAGCAATAAAAACTAAATATTTTATCTTTTGAAGGGGGAAAAGCTCCTCAAAATGCCACATTAGCAGGAAACTGAAAAACATGACTTGTGTAATGTAATGTTATGGCATAAGCAGAAGATCCGGTCTGGGTATCGAACTGGGGATCTTCTTACTGTAAGGCGATAGTACTAAACATGTCACCACCGTGCTGCTGGTTTTATCATACAAAAGAGCTCAGAAGTACAAAGATGTTTATATTATACAGACAGAACAGAGGTTTGGAAGTATCTAGTGCTAAGAAATAGACTCGATACTGATTCTGACACCAGGAGGATCATAAAAACTCTTTCTTCAGACAATATACTGTGAGTTTCCATGTTAAAAGTTCATACTGTGTTTTCTGTTCCCATGTGGCCTTATATGTGTCCAGGAGGTTCATAGAGTCTCATCTATGTGTCTCATACTCGCTCTCAGAGGAAGAGGAGAGGAAGAGGAGAGGAAGAGGAGAGGAAGAGGAGAGGAGAAGAAGAGGAGAGGAAGAGGAGAGGAAGAGGAGAGGAAGGGGGAGGAAGAGGAGAAGAAAAGGAGAGGAAGAGGAGAGGAAGAGGAGAAGAAGAGGAGAGGAAGACGAAGAGGAGAGGAAGGGGGAGGAAGAGGAGAAGAAGAGGAGAGGAAGAGGAGAGGAAGAGGAGCAGAAGAGGAGAGGAAGAGGAGAAGAAGAGGAGAGGAAGAGGAGAGGAAGAGGAGAGGAAGGGGGAGGAAGGGGGAGGAAGAGGAGAAGAAGAGGAGAGGGAGAGGAGAGGAAGAGGAGAGGAAGAGGAGAGATGAGAGAGAAAGGGGAGGGACAGTGGGAGAGG
Source organism: Periophthalmus modestus (assembly GCA_019594935.1). NCBI lineage: Eukaryota > Metazoa > Chordata > Actinopteri > Gobiiformes > Gobiidae > Periophthalmus > Periophthalmus modestus. Next base: position 334,430 of record JAIEZT010000158.1, on the reverse strand, counting down.
AAGGAGGTAAATGGGTAGAAAGAGAGAGGAGGAGGAGGAAGAGGAGAAGGAAGAGGAGGAATACAGGGAAGATGAGAAGAAGGCGAGGAAAAGTAGGTTCATAGTGGTCCATGTGTGTTGACTAGTTTATGTGTTTTATACTTGTTCTGATTCAGCTCATCAGTCTAAACATGTTCAGTAAAGGTTCATTTCTGTCCTGTGAATGTGACTCTTGCAGTATTTTTCAAAAGTACACGGAGTACACTGAGGTATTTGAACACAGAGTTTGTGTTTCAAAACAGTACACTCTCCCAGCTCCGGCCTCACGTCACCTTAAATTCATTAACCTGATCTCATCCCCAAAGTGACCCTCTCCCCTCATGCGGAACAGTTAATCCTTTTTGAAAACAAAAAAGGTCCTGGTTCAGACCTGGTTTAGTCCTGGTTTAGTCCTGGTTTAGTCCTGGTTTAGTCCTGGTTTAGTCCTGATTTAGTCCTGGTTTAGTCCAGGTTTAGACCTGGTTTAGTCCTGGTTCAGACCTGGTGTAGACCTGGTTTAGTCCTGGTTTAGTCCTGGTTCAGACCTGGTTTAGACCTGGTTTAGTCCTGGTTTAGTCCTGGTTTAGTCCTGGTTCAGACCTGGTTTAGACCTGGTTTAGTCCTGGTTTAGTCCTGATTTAGTCCTGGTTTAGTCCAGGTTTAGACCTGGTTTAAACCTGGTTTAGTCCTGGTTAAATCCAGGTTTAGACCTGGTTTTGTCCTGGTTTAGGCCTATTTTAGTCCTGCTTTAGTCCTGATGTAGTCCTGGTTTAGTCCTGGTTTAGACCTGGTTTAGACCTGGTTTAGTCCTGGTTTAGACCTGGTTTAGTCCTGGTTTAGTCCTGGTTTAGTCCTGCTTTAGTCCTGCTTTAGTCCTGGTTTAGTCCTGGTTCAGTCCTGGTTTAGACCTGGTTTAGTCCTGGTTCAGTCCTGGTTTAGTCCTGGTTTAGTCCTGGTTTAGTCCTGGTTCAGACCTGGTGTAGACCTGGTTTAGTCCTGGTTTAGTCCTGATTTTAGTCCTGGTTTAGTCCAGGTTTAGACCTGGTTTAGTCCTGGTTCAGACCTGGTGTAGACCTGGTTTAGTCCTGGTTTAGTCCTGGTTCAGACCTGGTTTTAGACCTGGTTTAGTCCTGGTTTAGTCCTGATTTAGTCTGGTTTAGTCCAGGTTTAGACCTGGTTTAAACCTGGTTTAGTCCCTGGTTTAATCCAGGTTTAGACCTGGTTTTTGTCCTGGTTTAGGCCCTATTTTAGTCCTGCTTTAGTCCTGTATGTATTCCTGGTTTAGTCCTGGTTTAGTCCTGGTTTTAGACCTGGTTTAGTCCTGGTTTAGACCTGGTTTAGTCCTGGTTTAGTCCTGGTTTAGTCCTGTTTAGTCCTGCTTTAGTCCCCTTGGTTTAGTCCTGGTTTATTCCTGTTTAGACCTGGTTAGTCCTGTTTTCAGTCCTGGTTTAGTCCTGGTTAGTCCTGGTTTAGGTCTGGTTTAGACCTGGTTTAGTCCTGGTTTAGTCCTGGTTTAGTCCTGTTTAGACCTGGTTTAGTCCTGGTTTAGTCCTGGTTTAGTCCTATTTTAGTCCTGGTTTAGACCTGGTTTAGTCCTATTTTAGTCCTGGTTTAAACCTGGTTTAGACCTGGTTCAGTCCTGGTTTAGTCCTGGTTTAAACCTGGTTTAGTCCTGGTTTAGTCCTGGTTTAGACCTGGTTTAGTCCTGGTTTAGTCCTGGTTTAGTCCTGGTTTAAACCTGGTTTAGTCCAGGTTTAGACCTGGTTTAGTCCAGGTTTAGACCTGGTTTAGTCCTGGTTTAGACCTGGTTTAGTCCACGTTTAGTCCTGGTTTAGACCCGGTTTAGACCTGGTTTAGTCCGCGTTTAGTCCTGGTTAAGTCTTGGTTTAGACCTGGTTTAGTCCAGGTAGTCCTGGTTTAGTCCTGGTTAGTCCTGGTTTAGTCCGGTTTAGACCTGGTTTAGTCCTGGTTTAGTCCTGGTTTAGACCTGGTTTAGTCCTGGTTTAGTCCTGATTTAGTCCTCTGGTTTAGTCCTGGTTAGACCTGATTTAAACCTGGTTTAGGTCCTGGTTTAGTCCTGGTTTAGACCTGGTTTAGTCCTGGTTCAGTCCTGGTTTAGTCCTATTTTAGTCCTGCTTTTGGTTCCTGGTTTAGTCCTGGTTTAGTCCTTGTTTAGTCCTGGTTTTTTTAGACCTGATTTAGACCTGGTTTAGTCCTGGTTTAATCCTGTTTAGTCCCTGGTTTAGACCTGATTTAGACCTGGTTTAGTCTGGGTGGGGGGGTACTGGTTTAGTCCCTGGTTTAGTCCTGGTTTAGTCCTGTTTTAGTCTTGGTTTAGTCTGGTTTAGTCCTGGTTTAGTCCTGTTTTTAGTCCTGGTTTTGAGTCCGGTTTAGTCCTGGTTTAGACCTGGTTTTAGTCCTGGTTTAGTCCTGGTTTAGACCTGGTTTAGTCCTGGTTCAGTCCTGGTTTAGTCCTGGTTCAGTCCTGGTTTAGGTCCTTTTTTAGTCCTGGTTTAGACCTGGTTTTGTCCTGGTTCAGTCCTGGTTTAGTCCTATTTTAGTCCTGCTTTAGTCCTGGTTTTGTCCTGGTTTAGACCTGATTTAGACCTGGTTTAGTCCTGGTTTAGTCCTTGTTTAGTCCTGGTTTAGACCTGATTTAGACCTGGTTTAGTCCTGGTTTAGTCCTGGTTTAGTCCCGGTTTAGTCCTGTTTTAGTCCTAGTTTAGTCCTGGTTTAGTCCTGGTTTAATCCTGGTTTAGTCCTGGTTCAGTCCTGGTTTAGTCCCGGTTTAGTCCTGTTTTCGTCCTGATTTAGACCTGGTTCAGCCCTGTTTTAGTCTGGTTCAGTCCTGGTTTAGTCCTGGTTTAGTCCTGCTTTAGTCCTGGTTCAGTCCTGGTTCAGTATTTGTTTAGTCCTGGTTTAGTCCTGTTTTAGTCCTGGTTTAGTCCTGGTTTAGTCCTGGTTCAGTTCTGGTTTAGTCCTAGTTTAGTCCTGTTTTAGTCCTGGTTTAGACCTGGTTTAGTCCTGGTTTAGTCCTTGTTTAGTCCTGGTTCAGTCCTGGTTCAGTCCTGGTTTAGTCCTGGTTTAGTCCTGGTTCAGTCCTGGTTTAGTCCTGGTTTAGTCCTGCTTTAGTCCTGGTTTAGTCCTAGTTTAGTCCTGGTTTAGTCCTGCTTTAGTCCTGGTTTAGTCCTAGTTTAGTCCTGGTTTAGTCCTAATTTCATCCTGGTTTAGTCCTGGTTCAGTCCTGGTTTAGTCCTGGTTTAGTCCTGGTTCAGTCCTGGTTCAGTCCTGGTTCAGTCCTGGTTTAGTCCTGGTTCAGTCCTGGTTCAGTCCTTGTTTAGTCCTGGTTCAGTCCTGGTTTAGTCCTGTTTTAGTCCTGGTTCAGTCCTGGTTTAGACCTGGTTTAGTCCTGTTTTAGTCCTGGTTCAGTCCTGGTTTAGTCCTGGTTTAGTCCTGGTTTAATCCTAATATAGACCTGGTTTAGTCCTAGTTTAGTCCTGGTTTAGTCCTAATTTCATCCTGGTTTAGTCCTGGTTCAGTCCTGGTTTAGTCCTGGTTTAGTCTTCAGTATTTTCTCTCTCTCAGTCTGACCTTTTGCTCCTTTATCTCCATCGATGTGACTTTTACCCTGGACCTGCTCAGGTCCAAACTTCTGACCCAAACATATTGAACCTTCTCATTATTATTTCAGGATCAGCTCCACAAACTCGTCGTATTAATGTTTTGTCTTAAAGTCTTTGCAGCTGACGACACTCACGTCTTTAGGGTCACAGGATTTTGTTTAAAGAAACATAAAATTACACTTTTTTAGTTTATTAAACCGACAGAAACGACGTTGAACTTTGTGCTGGTTTTGTTTGGATTGCTGCAGTAGTTACATTGATTTTAGCCATAAACCACGTCAAACATCTATAATCTGACAGTTCATTTTAAACTGAAAATTCTGCTCAAATATTTTAAATTGTAAATATAAAATGTAAAAAAAAAACAGTTGATATATTTGTTAAACTCACCGGGGGCGTCCTCAGCCTCAGCCCTCCATCCACAAACTGTAGAGACACGTTTGATTTGTGCAGCGAGCGCCGAGCGTGTCCATACTGCGAGAGAGAGAACAGAGGGAGGAGAGGAGAGAGGGAGGAGGGACAGGACAAGGAGGATTGAATGGAAGAAAGTGCAGAGGGAGAGGGATGAATGGAGAGAGGAGAGAGGAGGGGGTGTGAGAGAAGGAAGGACCATAAGGAGGATGTGTACACAAACCGAGAGAGAGAAAGAGAGAAAGAGGGAGGGACGAACGGGAGAAGTGCAGAGGGAGAGGGGAGATAGAAGTACTGAGAGAGGAGGGAGAGAGAGAGGAAGGAGGAGGGATGAATGGGAGAAGTGCAGAGAGACAGGGAGGACCATTAGAGGATATGTACAAAAGGAGGGAGGGGCAGAAGAGGGAAAGAGTGATGGAGAGGGAGAGAGAGGAGGGAGAGAGAGTTAAGTGGAGGGATAAATGGGAGGAGTGCAGGAGGGGGGTGTGAAGAGTGAGAGAGGGAGGGAGATAGAGGGAGGGAGGACCATTAGTATGATATGTACAAAATAAGAGAGGGAGAGGTGTGATAGAGGGAAAGAGTGTGGGGGGTGGGGGGCAGATGGATAGACAGAGTGAGGGAGAGGTAGACAGTAAGAGGAGAGAGAGAAAGAAAAGACAAATGTAAGAATGAATCGATACCGATTCCCTCTCTCCCTTCCTCTCTCCTCTCCTCTCTTTTGCTCCCTCTCTCTCTCCTTTCCTCCCTCATTCCCTCTCTCCTCCCTTGTCTCCTCTCTCTCGTCCCTTGTCTCCTCTCTCCTCTCCTCCCTTGTCCCCTCTCTCCTCTCCTCCCTTGTCCCCTCTCTCTTCTCCTCCCTTGTTCCCTCTCTCCTCTCCTTCCTCGTTCCCTCTCTTCTCTCCTCCCTTGTTCCCTCTCTCTCCTCTCTCCTAGCCTCTCTCCTCCCTTGTTCCCTCTCTTTCTCCTGTCTCCTTGCCTCTCTCCTCTCCTCCCTCGTTCCCTCTCTCTCCCCTTGCCCTTCCCCTTGCCTCTCTCCTCCCTCGTTCCCTCTCTCTCTCCTCTCTCTCATTTCCTCTCCGTCTCTCCTCCCGTTCCCCGCCTCTCTCCTCTCCTCCCTCGTTCCATCTCTCTCTCCTCCCTCATTCCTCTCTCTCTCCTTGCCTCTCTCCTCCATCGTTCCCCTCTCTCCTCTCGTTTCCCGTTCTCTCTCTCTCCTCTCTCGTTCCCCCCCTCTCTCTCCTCCCCTTGTTCCCTCCTCTCTCCTCTCTCATTCCCTCTCTCCTCTCCCTCCCTCATCCTTCTCTCTCTCCTCTCACATTGCCTCTCTCCTCTCCTCCCTCGTTCCCTCTCTCTCCCTCCTCTTTCCTCTCTCTCTCCTCCTCCCTCGTTCCCTCTCTCTCTCTCTCTCATTCCCTCTCTCTTCTCCTCTCTCATTCCCTCTCTCCTCTCCTCCCTCATTCCTTCTCTCTCTCTCCTCTGTCATTCCCTCTCTCTCTCCTCCCTCGTTCCATCTCTCTCTCCTCCCTCATTCCCTCTCTCTCCTTGCCTCTCTCCTCCCCTCGTTCCCTCTCTCCTCTCTCGTTCCCTTCTCTCTCCTCTCTCGTTCCCCCTCTCTCTCCTCCCTTGTTCCCTCTCTCTCCTCTCTCATTCCCTCTCTCCTCTCCTCCCTCATTCCTTCTCTCTCTCCTCTCACATTGCCTCTCTCCTCTCCTCCCCTCGTTCCTCTCTCTCCTCTCTCTTTCCCTCTCTCTCTCCTCTCTCATTCCCTCTCTCTTCTCCTCTCTCATTCCCTCTCTCCTCTCCTCCCTCATTCCTTCTCTCTCTCTCCTCTGTCATTCCCTCTCTCTCTCCTCCCTTGTTCCCTCTCTCTCCTCCCTTGTTCCCTCTCTCTCTCCTCCCTTGTTCCCTCTCTCTCTCCTCCCTCGTTCCCTCTCCCTCTCTCCTCCCTCGTTCCCTCTCTCCTCCCCCGTTCCCTCCCTCTCTCTCCTTCCTCGTTCCCTCTCTCTCTCTCCTCCCTCGTTCCCTCTCTCCTCCCTCTCTCTCTCTCCTCCCTCGTTCCCTCTCTCTCTCTCCTCCCTCGTTCCCTCTCTTCTGTTACATCATGATCATCACTTTCCTTTTGAACTTAATAAAAACTGTGGCCCAAACCAAACACTTATAAAAAGACAAAACACATGGACAGGAGCTTTTCTCCAGAGTCAGGTTCAAATTCAGCTTCAGCTTCAGCTTCAACTTCAGCTTCGTCCTAAACTGAATCTGACTCGTTCACATTTTGTTCTGATTCTGAGGATCATAGCAACCAAAGAGCCAATCCAGAGCAAGGCTGTTGAAGGTAACGCCCCTTCTCTCCCACACCACTGGTTTAGCAGGGAACAGGCGCTTAGCAACACTGTCAATCAAACCTGTTGCTAACGCTAGCGGGAGTGACATCAGGGAAAGAAACGACCGGATTTGTCTGTTTTTAATGTTCATATTTTGATTTACAGACACAAAAGTGAAATAAAAACCCCAGGATCATGTAGAGGGTTAATACGAACATTTAAGACCAAAATGACGAGGTTCACCGCAGCAGATACAGCAACAGTTTTTCAATAGAAACCGAATTGGAGCCAGGGTCGATGGAGCTGGATTCGCGCTCATGCTAACTTCCTGTTTGGATCGCGGCGGCTAGCAGGTTAGCTATGTCCATTTATATAACCAGTCTTTGGTTTTTCCATCAGTGAAGTGGCAGTTTGTGCAGAAAAGTACAAATAAAAAATACAGGAAGTAGCAAAACAGAATCTGCCTCTGAGCCAATGTCACCAGCTCGTTCCAAAATACAGACGATGTGCACGAACATTTGTAAACATGGATTTAACAAAATAAAGGTTTTGCAATTCATTTTTCACCAGTCTAATCATAACTATTGTGTAATTATGACACGTTTTGGCCATTTTACATTATGGTTGCTAGGTAACACGTCTCTGCTTATGTCACTTCTGGGGCCGTGTCCAACCAGGAAGTAAAGTGCTAAAATCTTAAATATAATCACATTAACTTAGAGACATGAGTCGTCTAAAGTGTCATACGAGTGCTCACAAAATGTCTGTTTTCACCTACCCCCTGTCCCCGCCCACTGCTCTGGACTTACCTGTAATTCTTTGAAAAATTTGCCATAGAAGTAGAATTAAAAAACATCCAGGTGCCTTTTGAGAAACGAAAAAACATGAAATGAAATGTGCTGCTTTTTGTGGTGAAGCCGCAGAAAAGGCGCGGCCCGAGCGGAGTCATACGTGCTGCTCCGAAGAGGAAGTCAAAGATCCTGTTTCTATTATTACTCTGCCTTAGGTCAATATAGTGTCTTATGAAATGTGACATAATTGTGCCTGTACGTGATGATTGTTCATTAAATAAATACCACAAAAAACTTCAAAACAAACAGACTGTGTAAAGAAGTGACAAAGTGAGTGTGACGTCACCCACAGAGTTCAGCTCCAGTCACACGAAGCTCATCGAGGCTGGACGTTCCATCCATCCATGTTCTTCCTCTTATCCGGGGCCGGGTCGCGGGGGCAGCAGTCTGAGCAGGGACTCCCAGACCTCCCTCACCCCAGACACGTCCTCCAGCTCCTCCGGCGGGACCCCAAGGTGTTCCCAGGCCAGTCCAGAGACATAGTCCCTCCAGCGTGTCCTGGGTCTCCCCCAGGACCTCCTCCCAGTGGGACATGCCCAGAACACCTCCCCAGGAGGCATCCTGAGCAGATGCCCGAGCCTCAGCTCGGGCATCTGCTCACACATCAAGAGGAGCAGCAGCTCTACTCCGAGCTCCTCCCGTGTGACTGAGCTCCTCACCTTGTCTCTAAGGGTGCGCCCAGCCACTCTGCGGAGGAAACCCATTTCGGCCGCTTGTATCCACGATCTTGTCCTTTCGGTCATGACCCAGAGCTCATGACCATAGGTGAGGGTAGGAACGTAGATTGAGGTAAATCGAGAGCTTTGCCTTTCGACTCAGCTCCTTCTTTACCACAACGGACCAATACAGCGACCGCATCACTGCAGACGCTGCACCGATCCGCCTGTCAATCTCACGCTCCATCCTTCCATCACTCGTGAACAAGACCCCGAGATACTTGAAGTTCTCCGCTTGAGGCAGAGACTCACCACCCACCTGAAGAGGACAAGCCATATTTTTCCGGTAGAGAATCATGGCCTCAGATTTGGAGGTGCTGATTTTCATCCCAGCCGCTTCACACTCGGCTGCAAACCGCCCAGTGCAGATCCTGGCTCGATGAAACCATCAGGACAACATCATCTGCAAACAGCAGAGATGAGATCCTGTGGTTCCCGAACCAGACCCCCTCCAGCCCCTGACTGCGCCTAGAAATTCTGTCCATAAATATAATGAACAGAACCGGTGACAAAGGGCAGCCCTGGCGGAGTCCAACATGCACCGGGAACAAGTCTGACTTACTGCCTGCAATGCGAACACAGCTCCTGCTCCGGTCATACAGGGACCGGACAGCCCTTAGCAAAGGGCCTCGAACCCCATACTCCCAGAGCGCCCCCCAAAGGACACCACAAGGGACACGGTCGAATGCCTTCTCCAGATCCACAAAACACATGTGGACTGGTTGGGCAAACTCGTGTTCCACGACCAGGACAAAAACTGGACTGCTTGTCCTGGATCCGAGATCGGTCAGATTCTCCTCTCCAGTACCCTAGAATAGACCTTACCGGGAAGGCTGAGGAGTGTGATTCCCCTGTGGTTGGAACACACCCTCCGGTCTCCCTTTTTATACAGAGGGACCACCCCGGTCTGCCAGTCCAGAGGTACTGTCCCCGACCGCCACGCGATGTTGTAGAGACGTGTCAGCCAAGACAGCCCCACAACATCCAGAGACCTCAGGGACTTCAGCCTGGGTGATGGACGAGTCCGTCTCCAGGTCCCCAGAGGAAGCAGAGACTGGTTAGCAGTTACAGGGGCGAATTTGGAGCTGAGTTTTGACCGTGAGTATCATAGAAACCAAAGAGCCAATCAGGAGCCAGGCTGTTGACAGTGACACCCCCTTCAAGCCCGCACCGCTGGTTTAGCATGGAGCAAACGCTTAGCAAAACTGTCAATCAAACCTGTTGCTAATGCTAGCGGGAGCGACCTCGGGGAAAGAAGGCGCCTTATTTGAGTTAATACGAACATTTAAGACCAAAATGACGAGTCTGACAGCAGCAGTAACAGAGAGAGGACACAGTTTTTCAATAGAAAGTGAATTGTAGCCAGAGTTGACGGAGCCAGAAGCGCACACATGATCACTTCCTGTTTAGAACGCAGCAGTTAGCGGGTTAGCTATGTCCATTTATATAAACAGTCTATGGTCCTCACACAGGGGGTGTTTTACTTCTAAGTATTAACTGTAACACATATTTACATCACCACGTTTTGTTGTTTTCTCTCTGTGCTGAGTCCCTCCCCCTTCAGAGCTCTATCACAACACAATCATCTGCATCTCACTAATGAAACTACTGCACATACATCAGGTTTGTGAAGTCGTAGTGCACAGCTTTGTCTCATGTTTTTGTAGATTTATGGAGAGTTGTCGTGTGGGAGCGTGGGTGATGTCGGCTTGTAGGAGGAGCCTTGTACAGAGTCTGACAGCTAAACTGTACCAGGAGAGATCACTAGATTGCTCAAACATGCATGGATGACATCTACAACCTCTTCAGACATGTTTTGATGAAGGAACAATGTTATAAAATGGTAGAAAGCTAAAAAAAAAAAAAAAAAAAAAAAAAAAAAAAAAAAAAAACAAAAAAAAAAAAAAAAAAAAAAAAAAAAAAAAAAAAAAAAAAAAACATTTTGCATAACACCGTGTGAGTGGTGTAACAGCCTGGAACAGATTTTGTCTCACTATGAGTCCTCCGTCTGTGTGAATCCCTCTCTTTCTCTCCTCTTCTCACTCTCTTCCTAACTCTTCTCTTCTCTCTCTCTCTCTGTGTCTTCCTCTCTTTCCCCCCCGCTCTCTCCCTTCCTTCCTCCATCCCTCTCTCCTCTCAATATAACTCCTGTCTCTTTTTCCACCCCGTCACCTCTCTCCTCTTTCCCTCTCTCTCTTTTTCCACCCCGTCGCCTCTCCTCCTCCTCCTCTCTTCCCTCTCTTCTCTCCTCTCTCTCTGACAGTAATCTCTTTGCTTCCTCTCGATTGCCCCCACTTGAATCCTCTCATTATCCAGAGGCCCACTGTGAGACCTTTACCACAACCAGGACTGAACCAGGACTAAACCAGGACTGAACCAGGACTAAACCAGGACTGAACCAGGACTAAACCAGGACTAAACCAGGACTAAACCAGGACTGAACCAGGACTGAACCAGGACTAAACCGGGACTAAACCAGGACTAAACCAGGACTAAACCAGGACTGAACCAGGACTGAACCAGGACTAAACCAGGACCAAACCAGGACTGAACCAGGACTGAATCAGGACTGAACCAGGACTGAACCAGGACTAAACCAGGACTGAACCAGGACCAAACCAGGACTAAACCAGGACCAAACCAGGACTGAACCAGGACTAAACCAGGACTGAACCAGGACTGAACCAGGACTAAACCAGGACCAAACCAGGACTAAACCAGGACTAAACCAGGACTGAGCCAGGACTAAACCAGGACTGAATCAGGATTGAACCAGGACTAAATTAGGACTGAACCAGGACTAAACTAGGACTAAACCAGGACTGAACCAGTTCTAAACCAGTACTGAACCAGGACTAAACCAGGACTAAACCAGGACTAAACTAGGACTAAACCAGGACTGAACCAGGACTGAACCTGGACTAAACCAGGACTAAACCAGGACTTTTAAAACCTAAAATGTCTCTCTGACCTGGTCTCTCCCTAAACCCCAGAACCTGCAGACTCAGGGCTCAGTGCTAGTGCAGCCGGTGCAGCTCAGTGAGTGAATCTGGAGACTGTTTCACACGAGACTGTTTCACATGAGGCTGTTTCACACGAGGCTGTTTCACACGAGACTGTTTCACACGAGGCTGTTTCACATGAGACTGTTTCACACGAGGCTGTTTCACACGAGGCTGTTTCACATGAGACTGTTTCACACGAGGCTGTTTCACACGAGGCTGTTTCACATGAGGCTGTTTCACACGAGGCTGTTTCACATGAGACTGTTTCACACGAGGCTGTTTCACATGAGGCTGTTTCACACGAGGCTGTTTCACATGAGGCTGTTTCACATGAGACTGTTTCACATGAGGCTTGTCCATAAACTGAGACTCTGTTTCTCTGACACGGCTCTGGACTCGGGGCAGGTCGGGTTGTAATAGTTTTTGTTCTATATTAAAAGCACAGGCTGCACTCAGCTCCTTTAAAAACATTGTGTAACTTTCTGTAAAGCCGTAGAGCAGTGAGTGAAGTGGTGCCTGCAGGGGTCAAAGGTCACAGGAGGTTCATTCATGCAGATCTTTCAAACCCTCGTGAACTTTGAATCCATGATCAGAGACGTCGCTGTAGTTCTCCCTCTGCTCCTGAGCCGCTCCTCAACCTAAACATGGACAAAAGAACGATGTGGATCAGGACCGGGAATCAGAGAGCCACTCACGATTCAACACGGCTCACGACTCGATATGATCCACGATTCAACACGGCTCATGACTCGATATGATCCACGATTCAACACGGCTCATGACTCGATATGATGCACGATTCAACACGGCTCATGACTCGATATGATGCACGATTCACGATTCTCAATCTGAAACACACACATTTGTCAAATGTTTTGCAGAAAGAAGTTTCCTTTGTGTAAAGAAGCAGCTGTCAGCAGCATGGGCACAAAAGAAATTAGTCAAATATAAAACTAAAAAGTGATATATTGACACAGTGGCCCATAATAATAATAATGGAACACTACATTTAGTATGTTAATTTTAATAATGTTAATATTGCAACTCTAATAAGAAAAATGTAGAGAAGCAAGTAGTTCACTAATGAGTCAGTGGAGTCTGAGTCATATGTGTCTTTAGGTTTATTAGAAAAATAACACAAGAGTGTTTGTAATTTTACAACAAACGGCCCAAAGACAATTCCACAGATGTAACTGGTCGAGCCTTTTTGCGTCGTGCTCTGGGAGTCGTGTTGGGGGAGTCATGTCCTTTGTGATTCTGTACATTTATACACATATTTACAGTTGGTAGATTATCAACCTGTTTGAGTGATTGAAAATGTCTTTTCCCTTCAGCATTCAAAACTAAACAGCGCCTCTCTGTGGTTTAATGGAGTCATTCATTACACAGTCAAAACAGGCCTTTTCAATGACAGAACAAAAGAATCTGGTTTCAGTTTTAATCATCACATGTCATTACGTTTTTATTTCATATTAGTTTAGGTTTTTAACACATTCCCCATGACTCCTGAGCCCTGGATTAAAGCTGCATTGTGGGACTTTTCTGGTGTAAGTTCCGCCACCTGCTTGTCTCCATGTTGATGTTAGTGCTTAGCCAGGATCATTCCACGGTTTTGCATTTATTGAATTCATTTTTATTTCTATTTGGGCTCAGCTCTCCAAGGTCCCACTGAGATCAGCAAACCACATGATTTCACATGTTCTGAAGTGACACCTAAAAGACTGGACTTTCTCTGGGAACCATAACAGCTCAATGTCTGTGTGAGAAAATGAAGCAAAACTCTAGTTAATGTCTGCTGCTTAAACTTTTTACTGATGCAGATTGGCCGAGTAATTAATGAGATATTTACCATAAACCAGGGCAAAACATTGCATTTTAGCAGAACTCTTAGCTGTCCTCCATCTCAATGTACTACAAGGTCTTTGGAATGTATTGTTAAGGTAAATGTCCTACTTTATTAGCCTATTTCTGCTAAAGCAATTGTGCAAATATATGTTTACCCTGTAGTTAAACAATAATTTATCTCTGTTAAATATATGTAATAGATTAACATTTTTCCCCCATAGATTTATGGATTTGAAGAGGAGGAAAGGAAAGGAGGAGAAAGAGGGTGCAAAGAGAGCAGAGGAGAGATGGAGAGAGGGTTCAGATTTTACCACCAGGGGCGACATAAACGCACAAAAAACAGTACTTTCAACCTGTTACTGCCTCAAGTTCACTTTTTACATGATCATCATCCCTGAATATTACAGACGAGAATAATAACGTAATAACATAAACATTTGGACATGGTCACAGATTATTAAAATAATAATAATAATAATAATAATTCAAAAAAAAAAGTCACAACTAATGTTCGTTAAGTCATCCTAGCTGCAAAGTGTCGGTTTATATGAAATAAAATATTTAAATCGGGTTCTAAACTGCGCGAAATAACAACACAATTTACTAATTTATTCACATATAAAAGTAATCTGAAGAAAAGTAACTGAACTATTAACTATTACTATTATTAAGCATTAAACGTAGATTGGAAAGTGCTGGTGGTAGTTGTAGTTTTATTCTGTATTTTACACACGTGAGTGATTCGAGGCGTGACGCTGTGAGCTTACACTTCCCAGAATGCACCTCACAGCGCCGCCTCCGCCCTCCTCCCGCCTTCACTGCTCCGGGCCGCGAGGAAGTCTCAAGATGGCTGCCGTGGCTGGAAGTCTGCTCCCTTCTGCAACATGAAGCCGTGAGAGTGCGAGACCGCGAGGGAGGCACCATCGGGCTTTTGTTTTTATTTTCTTTTAGTTCCTTTTCTTTTATTTCGTCAAACATCCATCTCATTCCGCGTCGCGTCGGCCCCGGGCTCATCTTCGGGAGTGACGCGTCAAATCACGCCGGGACCTGCCTCAGCTAAAGCGGCTAACTGACACACTCTGCTAACACGGCTAACTGACACACTCGACTAAAGCGGCTAAGGCTAAAGCGGCTAACTCACACACTCGGCTAAAGCGGCTAACACTCACACACTTGGCTAAACTGGCTAACACACTCACACTAGTTTAGCTGTGCCCCTCTCCGCGCTGCAGCTCCGCGTCTGAAACACTCGAGGCAACAGGCTGCTGTCGTGTATCTCAAACCCCCGTCAGGACACCGGAGCCACGCGGGGCGCTGTCACAGAAAAGCCCGTTTCGGACCGTGCTGGGTTCAACATGTCCGCGGAGTGGCCGTGCAGCCTGTGGCTCCTCCACTAATGCGCAGTGTCCATCCGTTTAATGCGCTCGCCCCGCCGCTCTGTTTTTCTTTTTCACCCCGTCACTGCACAAAACCCCCCGGTCTGCGCCATTAGCTGCCAAAGCTGCTGGATTTAGGGCACATTATGGGCACACGCAAAGTGAACTTTTTCTGCTTGTAGGTAGCGACATTGGCCTTGTTGGCAACTCACACAAAAATCCACCGAAATGGACACTACACTCGACCAAAACTGAGGCGTTTAGTTTACTGTGGACTGTCGAGCTCCGAGGCACTTGTTACAGCTTCAGTCACTACAGAGACTCAGAGTTAGCGCGCCTCGGCACAGCTAGCCTCCGTCTCCCTCACACACACCTCAACACGGCGTACAGGACATACTCCGAGCCCGCTCCCGGACACACGCACCGGCTCAGCAACACACCGTCATGGGGGTGCAGGGCTTTCAGGAGTACTTGGAGAACGCTGCCCCGGGGGCCGCGGTCCCCGTGGACCTCCTAAAACTGGCCAGGACAGCGGCCCGCCAGCCTCCTCATCATCACCCACACCATCACCCTCATCACCCCGGGCCCGTGCCTCCCCCACCTCCACCCGGATCCTCATGGACGCGGACTCGGGCCTACAGCGGCTGTACGGGGGCTACCAGACGGACTGGGTGTGCGGCGGGGAGTGGAACGCCATGCTGGGGTACCTGGCCGCGCTGTCGCAGGCCTGTCTGTACCAGGGCGGCCTGGAGCTCGTGGTCGTGTTTAACGGGACCCTGGGAAGGAGCGCTGGCCCGAGTGGGCGCGGCGCGTGCAGGGCCAGCGGCAGACCGCGCAGCTCATCGTCAACCACGTCGGCAGTAAGGCCACCCCGCCTCCCCCGGGCCTGGTTCCTGCCGCCCGCGTGCCTCAGCCACTGTGTGCGCCTCGCCATGTTCCGCTTCAGAGTGCGGGTGAGCCATGTTCAGTCTGGGTTATTTGGCGTGGCTGAAACACACGAGCCCCTCTGCACGTTTATTCTCCAGGTTACGTCATGTGGTTAACTCTTTGCAGACTGAGACACGAGGCTGTTTGCTCTACATGTATAGATTAGTTTAGATAAGTTTGTGTGGTCATTAGGTGCACATCCGTGTGTATCCTGGAGCTGTAATTGGAGGGCTTGTAGTAGTTGTGGTGGGAGTGGTTTGGTTTTTGACCGTGTGCGTGCAGCGTGTGCTTCTGTTGAATGGATGTGCGCGTGTCTGTGGCTCTGATTAAAAACATGCATGTGCAGCGTGACCCAGGTAAGCCTACACATTACATAACATGAACCCATTGAACCTCCAGGCGGGATAATGCAGGGGGAGCTATAGGAGGCCGGGGCTTTGTGAGCTTTTACACTACATCTTCATTAGTTTTAATTGAAGAAATGCAAAAGTATTCCCATGTTAGAGGAGTTAAAGATAGCTGAGGAATTTTCTGGCATCAAATGTGTCAAACAAAAATGCACCATCATTCAGCCTAAAAACGGGAGATTGTTTCTCTGTCGTGTGCTCTGTGCTGTTTAATTTCTGTTAAATTCTATGTTCCATAGTCACCAGCTCACGGTCTGTTTTTAAGCTGACTTGAATTCAGGCCTATTATAAATGTGCAGATTTCCACCCACGTCACAGTGCGGTCCTGCTGTTCAAATGACCACGTTCTGACAAACTGTTCCATCAATTCATCTCCAGGAAGGTGTCTGGAAAATGCCTGTTTACAATCGGAAGCAGATTTGTGTTTTATAGTGTAGTAGTCTTTCTCTTTGCACTAAAACGTTCAAAGCTCCATGTTTGTCGAGCCCAAACACAAATATTGACCTAACAATAAACCATTCTCTCTACTTGTAATCTTCCAGTGAAAGGAACTGGTTCATTTTTGTGTTTAAATTTAAAGAAAGACTGTAACTTTCTGGAAGTGACATGTGACTCGTATGACTCCATGGAAATAAAAATTAAAAACTATACTCAGGAAATTTCTTCATGAAAATAGATGTGTTTTATGCCATAATGTGTAACATTTACATGGAGACAAGCAGCAGTCCCTCCTCCAGGCCAAATAAGAGTCAGGTTTGTGGAGATGCAAGCCCCTCACAGTAAGGACGCAGTGATTTTTCAGTGCAATCAAAACATCCAAAATAATTTTAAAAAAGAAAACAATACTAGGTCTTATTTCAATCTGTTTTGAGCTGAAGAGATTCACATTTATGTTCATTCACTTGACGTCATTAAAACCTCAACCAGAACCGTTACAGGATGTTTCAGACTGAGAAGACTTAAAAAAAACAAAATTATCCCAGTATTTTAGCCAGTATTCCCCACCCCTTCAATAAAAATCTGATCTCTGGATTATACATTTTGCCTGTTTGAGAAAAGCTGCTGTCACTTTTTTGTTTATTCATTAATGCACACATGTATTTTTATTTATTTTTTTTATCTTAAATTGACTTGGGCCAATACTGACAGAAAATGCAGATAATTTAATGATGCAATGAGCAGATGTTTTACAAACACTAAAATGTACCTGTTAAAGTTTTTCTCATGTGAAATCACTGTAACAAACAAGTTACTCGAGATTTTCATTTTGCCAGTTTTCCATTTCAATCTATTGGGCCATGAATTTGTTAAATCTCTACAAATCTTATATATTTCTGAGCTGCACCTAGAGAATGAGATGTTTCAGTGTTTCCCACAGGTTTATATTTAGACTATTGTCAAACCAAACCAGCCACGTTTGAATAATTCCAGTTAAAGGCCCATATTTCACTGTTTTCTGATTTTATGTTATGTTTCCTCATCACAACAGACCTGGAGTTTGTTTTGTTTTCATTCACACATGTTTAACACACACAATCTCAAATGGGGCCAAAAACACTCTGTTCCACCTTGTGATGTCATCATGTGGTCATACAGGAAGAGCTCCACTGTGTTTTTAAACTCAATACACCTTCACTAGAATCATTTGTATAATTTCTGCTCAGGAATCTACTGAACTAAAGGTAAAAGGAGAGATTAACTTGAAAACCACCACCACGTCAGACCAGTATGTCGGGCAGTATTTTCACTTAACATATTGGCATTAAATGTTGAAACACAGGCTGATATTTTGTTTTGCTGCCTGAAGACCACACACATGAAACTTTATTTGAACTTTTTAGTGCAAAGAGAAAACATGACTGCACATCTCTCTTAAAGGTTTGGTAAAAATGACTTTAGGGGAGTTTGTAGTACATTTTTATTACTGAATTTGGGGAAAATGATCTAAATCGGCCCTATGTATCAGCCCAAAAATATCAGACATCGCTTTCTCTCGATTCTAAACAATCTGTATCGGCATCGGCCATGAAAAAGACATAACTGAGACTATGATGGACCAGCGTAGTCTCTTATATTAATAGGAAGCGGTCTATAGTTGTGCTTAGGTCCTGATCGCTCTTCCTCTCTGTGCTCAGGTCGTGCAGACACTGGAGGACCACCACCAGGAGGTGCTGTCTCTGTACAGAGACTTTGGCTTTGCGGGACTGATCGCTCAGGACTCAGAGTTTGCGCTGTGTAACGTTCCGGCGTATTTCTCGTCTCACGCTCTCAAACTCAGCTGGAACGGGAAGAATCTGACCACGCACCAGTACCTGCTCTCTGAGGCCGCCAGACAACTGGGGCTGAAGACTCACCACCTGCCCTGCTTCGCTGCTCTGCTCGGTAAGTCTGTGATACGAGAACTTTTAAAGAAAACGTGTTGTGCTTGTGTCTGGTGCTTTATTTATAATCTCTGACACCTGTGGATTATTGTTATCATTAAATCACAATATTCATCTAAAACGACTTTATAAAAGAAACAAATCTGATGACTTCTGCGTTAGAAAACTGTGGTGTCCAGTGGGAGCTGACATCGCCGTAAACATCATCACAA
The DNA here is from genome assembly GCA_019594935.1 of Periophthalmus modestus. Classification (NCBI taxonomy): domain Eukaryota; kingdom Metazoa; phylum Chordata; class Actinopteri; order Gobiiformes; family Gobiidae; genus Periophthalmus; species Periophthalmus modestus. The sequence continues at coordinate 316,337 of JAIEZT010000158.1, read as the reverse complement.
CAAAGTGCTGTCGGCGCCCCCTATGGACTGCCGCACATCAAACTAGAGCAGCACATTTTTTTTTCATTTGTACCATAATGACGATGCTGCCAAATTCTACGAGTATCACAGATTAAGAAAATAAAACTGGAGAAGAAAGTGCATATATCACAGTGGGCGTGTCACAGTGGGCGTGTACGTCGCTGCGGGCGCGTGAACGGGAGTTGATCGGTAAAATGGAGTCTTGAAAATAAATAATTATCGATTACTCAAACATGCATGAGTCACTCCAAATACAGGAGAGCGTGATCAGCCGTGCATCTGCGGAAACAATTCTCCTCCTTCAGAGACAAAAACACCCACATACTTAAAATGAATGAGGTTTGTGTTAGCTTGGTGGCTAATGCTACTTTAGCTTGGCTTGGCTAGCAGCTACAGTACATCATTTCTTTTTAGGTTTTACATTATTATATAATCCATTACCGTAGTGTGTATATTTTATATTTTAAGCAAATGTAATGCTAGGGTTAAATCTTGAAAAAAACGACAATACGCCCTGTAAAAGCTCGTAGCATGTAAGCTAACTTTGACAGATGCTAAAGATGGACACTCACTTTGTAAAAGCCAATAATTTTGTAATGTAATAAATTGTAATTTTCAACAGCTACAAAAGCAAACTCAAGCGGCCGAGCCTCTCACCTCCAGCGAGCGATGGAAGGACTGGGCTTTAGAAAAGGCAGCACTTATGATGTCTGGAAAATAAGTGATTAAAGATGCTCAAACAGACACAAATCACTGAAAAATACAACTTCAGGAGGGTCAGTGAGAAGAAAAACAACTACAGGGTTAAAAGCTCTGAAAAGGCCATTTTGCAGAATAGGTCTGATTTAATAGAAGATTTCATATTGTCTCTGTCTGAAAAAAGCTTTTTGGTTATTTTGTTTCCCAAAAATAGAAAATATTGGGTAGATTGCTGCCACTAATGCACTTTAATAATCTGGTGATAAATAGTTAAACTCACAGCTGCTCCTGTTTTTAATGTTTTAAATGGACCTGTGCAGTTTTATGTTTTCTTCGTGTTGTTCTGCATGTGAACAGGGCGCTCATGATTGAGTCTGGTGCTCTCTTTGGGCTCTCCCTGTAGAAATAAAGATAACTGAAAAACGGAAGTCTGCACTGGTAATAAGGTCAGACTGGTAAGTAGAGATGATGTGATATTAAAGCTGCAGTGTGCGACTTTCTCTTGTAAAAGGAAGATTTTGTTTCCCCTTTGCATGAAGTTTATTAAGGGAACATTATGTGAAATTTAGTTTTTGAAGCTTTTCCATGTTATAAAGTTGTTTCCTCATCAGAAACACGCCTGAAGAGGTTTGAGATGTGATTCATGTATGTTGAGTAATCTAGAGATCTCTCCCGGGCCTATCTGAACCCTCCTTACGGTTAGCTGTAAGACTCGGTCCAAGCTTAGTCCGTATGTAAAAACACGATATGAAAGTAATAGTGGGAGTCTGGTTTTGAGAACAAGGGGAGTAGAGCATTTCCAAAAACAATAAAAGGAAACATTTTGATCTAAATATGTTACGTGTTAGCTCTTAATACCCCATAGTAACTGTAATAAGTAAGTGTTATGTGTAATCCGCCCTCTTTAAGCCCAGTACCCGCCTCTCCAGTCTCTTCCACCTGTCACAGACGCATGTCGTCCTCTTGAACCGAAAATCCAAACACTTCTCTTAAACACAGTTCTGTCGAGTGTCTGATTATGTCGTATGTGGTACATTTTGGCGGTGGATTCGCTGTCCTCTCCGCTTCTTTTGAAAGACAAGGTCAAATCTGCACATGTCCAAACATCATGCATGTGATACTAGAAAAGCCTCAATATAATTCATAGTTAAAAGCCACAGTATGTAACTTAATAGCTACAAAAACAAATCATCTTTTCGCATGTTTGTTTCATTTTGTTTGCTTTTATGCACTAAAAACAGCATACAAATATTTGTCTTTACTGTGCGTGGGCTTGCATCTCCACAACCCTGCCTCTTCTTGGCTGGAAGGTCTTTGGCTTTATCAGAGTGTCCTCCGTGGAGAAGTATGGTTTTCACTTTGTTTCTGGTGATGTGCCACCTCCAGAAAATTACATACTGGTCCTTTAATATGGTTTAGAATCATTAACAGATTACTTGTCTTCTAGTAAAAATAAACCTGAAACATGCCACAAACTTTGTATTCTACATGTATGTTGGTAGGTACTTACTCACATGTATAGACTGTATATATAAATGGATATAGCTAACCTGCTAGCTAGTGTTCCAAAGAGTGACCGTGGGCGCACTTCCAGCTCCATCGACTCTGGCTTCAATTCACTTTACATTGAAAAACCGTCATCCTCTCTCTGTAACTGCTGCTGTCAGGGACTCGTCATTTTTGGTCTTTATTCTCTAGCGTCGGATGCTGTCGCCACCAATACGACTCGGTTTTGTGGACTTTCCATCACTGTAACTCCACAACCAATTGTGCTTCAGTAAATTCAAACGGTCCCCGTCTCAAAGCAGACCACCAACCACGAGTTCAATCGGCGGCGATAGCACCCAACGATATAGAGTTAAAATGTTCGTATTAACTCGCTCTACATGATCCTGTTGGTTTTTATTTTCACTATTGTGTCCGTAAATCAAGATACGAACAATCATAACACCAAACGGGCGTCTTCTTTTCCCGAGGTCGCTCCCGCTGGCAACAGTCACCACGCCCTTAGTCCGCCTCTTTGTGCCGTCTATGTTCACCGAGTTCTTTTTGCGTTCCAGGAAACCATATTGCCTGATGAGGACCTGGCTGCCTTCACTGGAGCCTCCTGGGACCAGAGCACCACTCGCTTCCCTCAAGGTGCAGCTTAAACATGCGCTTTTTATTTATTACTAGTTACAAAATGTTTAAAAAATAGTTCAAGTACAGCTAGTTTACACAGCACGTTTTTTAAACATGTCAGGGCTATCTATGTGTGAGAGCTAAGAAATCGGAGTGATCATTTTGTCTGAAAGAGAGACTCGAAATTGATTTCTGGTAAACACAGTGATGTTAAAAAAAACATTTTCTTTAGACAGTACAATGTGATTTTCAATATTAAATGGTAAATGTGGCCTTAATCTGTGTAATCCCTCAACCGGTTTAGTTAAAATGCATGTCAGTTTTTATAATTATGGCTTGGTTCGGTTGGGGACAGTTCCTGTGGTAAATATTATCATAGTTTTACAATGAATAAGTGGCAGTTTGTGATAGAAAAGTACAAAAATACAGGAAGTAGCATTGAATTATAAAACAGAACAGAATCCCTCTACCTAAAGTCAACAGCACAGAACGTTTTATCCAATTTACACACAGGGAGGACATTTTTCTGACAGTTTACACCTTCATTTAACAAAATAAAGGTGTTCTCATTTATTGTATCAGTCTAATCAGAATTATGTAAGTTCGAGACATTTGGCCCTTGATTTTGTTACGATTGCTTGGTAACTAATCACAAAATTACCTCTACATATGTCACATCTGCTGCCTGTGTCCAACCAGGAAGTAAAATTATAAACTTCATCAACATTTTAAAAACTAGAAATACCAGTCAAGTGTGTCTTTGTGGAGGTTAAATCTGAAATTTTAATGATGGGTATGGCTACTTTAAACATCTGAGTGTCTGTAGAGTCTGTCTGTCTTATGGTGAATTTACTCTCAGGTTCGCGCTCATCAGTTTGTGGTGCTGCCCCTGCGAGGGTGGTGATCAAAGCCGTGTCCGCGTACGTCTCCTCCATCAAGGACCTGAGCAACACTGGACGCCATCGCCAAAGACGTCTTTCAAACAGTCACAGGTACAACACAGCGGCCGCTACTTATGTCACGCTCGTCTGAGTTGGAGCTGTGTTTTCATCCTAATCTAAAACGCAGCTGGAGTTGGGATGTTAAGGGGCAGTTTTTGGGGGGGGGGGGGGGTTTGTCGTAAATCACCTAAAAACGCTGCTGATACCTGTCTAAAAACATGGAAAACAGTTCATTTTAAATAGTTTGCAGAGGTCCAAAGATATTCCTCAATTACTTATGCATTCAGAGCATCCTAATCATTCACCACGAGCCTGGATCTGTCTGTGTGTTGTGTTCAAAAAGCTTTTCTTCTTCTTGTGATGTTAGCCGTGAGTGAAAGAAAAGATCATTTGGGTTGTATTATTTGTGTGGAGCTGCTGTTCTTGCGGTGAATAAGTTCTATAGGGACACAGCTGTTTTGAAGCTTCTCAGTGAATCGGTGCAGTGTTGACTTGTTGTTGCACATCAAACATTTGAACATTTGAACATTTGACAGCAAAAAGTCGAAGTTGTTCATCTTTTGCTGTGGATCAGACATGGACTGAGGGGGTGACACAGGACACGGACATTTGACTCAAACCAAACTGACTATTTAATATTTTAGCTAACTTTTGCCCAAACCCTCCATCGAAAAGACCGGGATTTCCACTTAACCGGAAGTGCTATACTACAAAGAAAGCGCCGTGTAGTTGCATTTACAGAAAAAGTGGGCGGGGCAGAATAAGGTCAAACAGGGGGGAACGCTCGTTGTCAAGGAAATAATGTGGCAATCAGCTCATGGTGTTTGAGGTGAATGAGGCACTGTGTATGTGAAACAAAACCAACCCTAAGTAACAAAAAATCTAGTGCCACTGGTGGGCGCTCCACGGAGCCACTAACGTGTGAAAACAACTCTGAGTCGACCAAAGGTGGGTTGCCGA
>JAIEZT010000158.1:267833-311495 GCA_019594935.1 Periophthalmus modestus | reverse complement strand
GGAGTAAGAGACAGAGACAGGAGGAGAACAGATACAGGACAATGAGGTGCGACGAGAACGGGCAGTATGATATACAGTAGCAGAGACAGAGACAAGGAGAGATAGACAGGAGGAAGTACAGAGACAGTAGAGAGACAAGACAGGAGGAGAGACAGATAGAGACCGGAGGAGAGACAGAGACATGAGTAAGACATAAATACAAGAGACAGGGGCAGACAGGAATAGTAATTAGTCTAAATGGCTCCCGATTTTTTTTTTTTTTGGGGGGACTTTGCTGTTTTATATCGATTCATTTAACATTTACCCCCTTTGATAATCTCATCTTCATCATCTCAGAGTCCCTCCTCACTACAGATTTTAACCACAAGACTGAACCAGGACTAAACCAGGTCTAACCAGGTCTAAACCAGGAACTAACCGGACTAAACCAGGTCTCACCAGGTCTAACCCAGGGTCAACACCAGGACTATAAACCCGAACTAAACCAGGATAAACCAGGTCTAACCAGGACTAAACCAGGACTAACCATGACTAAACCAGACTAAACCAGTCAAACCAGGACTAAACCAGGACTAACCCGACTAAACCAGGCAAACTACATGTTGTCCCCTGTGAGGCGGGACACCTCCTCGTATAAACCTCCTCTGTTCCGTTCAGAGCAGGTGAGGTGCATCGCATTTGCTCTTAGTTTTTTCCAGTAAAATCAAAAGAAAAAATCTCTTAAAAACTCAGAGCAAAAGGACAACATGACACAGCTCAAACTGACAGACAACGGGCAGTTTTACTAATGAAAAACCGGCTCTTTTAACACAAAAACAAAAACCGCTGAAGTGACACACCGGGTGATCAGTGAAAACATTTGGAGATACTGACTCCCCTGAGATACACAAAATCCTGTCTCATCATCTGATCCTTAATCGCGGATTTTATCTTTTTTATTCAGTTTTACAATGTTTAAGGTGAATTAAACATGTTTAAAGTGTGTAAATGGGATGTTCCAAGTCATTTTTTCGACAACTTTAGTGCAAATCGGGTAAAGTTGCAGCTTTCTGTAAAAAAAACACCCTAAATCTAAGTGTGGCCTGACTCAGTGGAGTCTGCAGTTTCAAGTACTACGTGACATCACACAGGATCTGGCCTGTTTTGTACCAAAACAATGGTTTGAGGGCGGAGTCTGAAGTAGTGGGACACATGTTGACCAATCACACTGCTGCTTACATCCGACAGACCCGCATCACTGTTCCCATCACTCCTCCTAGGCCCCCGCCCCGGTTATCAGATCTAGGTAGAACGTGTTTGTGGGCAGAGTTTAGTTCTTTCGTGTTCACTTAAACTAAATGGAAAGAACAACACAGTCTCCAAAAACTGCTTTCACATTTTTATTTAAATTCAAACATAAAAATTTCAAACGCTTGTGTTGTAATTTACAAGTTATGGTTACGGCTGTTTTCCACATACTCATTGAGCGCTAACGGGCACTGTGTACCTTTTCTTTCATAACGTTGCCTTGTCTGCCTGTCTCATGGAGATGTGGTTGCGTTATACTATTCCACAGTATAAATTAATCATCTTGTGGTCGGTTTGTGTTGCTAGTGTCGCCTCTCCACAGATGTGACCTGTAACTCGGCCTTGTGGAGAATAGATGCTGTATGTATAATGCCATACAGCTGGAACATCCTCACACCGACATAACATCTCCATGGAGACAAACAGGTGGCAGACACTTATCCACAAAAGTTACACATGCAGCTTTCTGTAAATCTTATCAACAAAGAAAAATGTTCATTTTGATAACAGTCACGACGCCAAGGCTCATGGTCTATGTAGTTCAGTTTTTTTCAGTTAAAAGGCGAATTCGACCAGAGAAAACCGGCCCGTCCCGCAGCTCAGTGTTAAAGCTACAATAAGTAACATTTCTGGGGGGGCGTTCACATTATTTTTCCTCCATGGAGATGCGTTTTGACTGGAATGGCTCCACAAAAACGGTACAAAAACTTTGCAATCTCCACGGAGAACAAGCAGCGAACAACAACAAACCGACACGGATCGATACTAAAACGAGTATCGAAACTATAAGGAATCGATACTGAAAGAGTCACATTCACAGGACAGAAATGAGTCTTCTCCTGAATATGTTTAGATTGCTGATGTGGAGGGATTACACAGATTTAAGGCCACATGGGAAGAGAAAAGAAAGAATCAGAATCAGTATCAAGTATCAAGTCATCGAGTCTATTCATTAGTATCGAAATCAAGCTGTACTGTGGAAAATTTTCAAGCAGGTGACGACTCCCTACCAGAAAAGTTCCTTAGTGCATCTTTAAAACTATCGAGGTCTTTGAAGGTTGTGTGTCATGTGATCTCAGGTCCGGATGCCCTCCCACACGTCTGCGCCTCCCCTCGTCTCAGGGCTGCGCCTCCCCTCGTCTCAGGCTGCTGCCCCTCCCCTCGTCCGATCAGGGCTGCGCCTCCCCTCGTCTCAGGGCTGCGCCTCCGCTCGTCTCAGGCTGCATGCGTATCGCTCCGTTCCAGGCGGATCACTTCTCCGTTTTGATCATGGGGTTCTCCGCGATGGAGGGAGACGAGTGAGCGAACGAACTCCGCGGGGTCTCCCAGGCGCGACGGGAGGGCACCTGACGAGACAGGAACGAGCGAACCTTCTCCGAAAAGACCGGCCAAAAGAGGAGTGGAGAACAGGCCTGGAGGAGGAGGAGGAGGAGAGAGAGGAGAGAGGAGAAGGAGAAGGGAGAGGAGGAGGGGGAGGAGGAGGAAGGAGAGAAAGGAGAGAGGAGGAGGAGGAGAGAGAGAGAGGACGAGGGGGAGGAGGAGGAGGAGAGAGGAGAGATGAGGGAGGGAGGAGATGGAGAGAGGAGATGGAGAGTGGAGGGAGAGGACGAGGGGGGAGAGGGAGGAGAAGAGGGGGAGTGGGAGGGAAGAGGAGGAGGAGAGAGAGAGGAGAAGGAGGAAAGAGGAGGCAGGAAGAGAGGAGGAGGGGGAGGAGGCGGAAGGAAGCAGGAGGAGGAGAAAAGAGAGAGGAGGAAGAGGAGAGAGGAGGGAAAAAGGGGAATAGTAGGGTGAAGAGGAGGAGGAGGAAGAGGGTTAGGTCTGTGTTCTTAAAGAAAACTGTATATGATTTTTATTTTAAAATTTCTTAAACATGATCTCAGAGTCGAGATGAACATAAACAATATTAATCCTGATTTATTCTAATCAACAGAATTTTAACCTGTCGTCTCTAAACTTTAAACTCTTTTCTGCTCTTGGGTTTCAGATGATGAATTTGCACTGTTGCCATAGCAATCGAACAATTTAAAACTAAATGTTATATATTCAAAATGGCACCTAGAAAAAAAGTAAGTTTAAGTTTAATTGAGTCTTTGTGATGGTCTTAATCCTTTTGGGGCAAGTAAAAAAAAAAAAAAAAAAAACACTCTGCTGCCCTCTGCTGGCCATTCACGTTCAGACCAGAACCAGGGGAGGAATAATTGTAAACTAAAGTTGGATGAAATAAATCATTTTTAAATGTTTGCTTTAGTTGGCAATACTAGTAAAAAAAAAAAAAAAAAAAGTACTTAGTTTGTAATGACTCAAACGTATCACAGCTGTTACCTGGAGCGATCGTGACCACTCTGATGCCCATCGGAGCCAGATCTCGTGCGATGGGGAGGGTCATGCCCCACGATGCCGGGGCCTTTAGAGGCCGAGTACGCAGCCTGCCCCACCTGCAACGACGACGACACGGGATCATGGTAACACAACAACACAACAACAACACAACAATACAACAACACCACAGGAGGGAGCAGAGGCTTTATGTGGAGGTGAATCTGATGTGTGAACCTTTGAAGTTGAATAAATAAGGTTAAATATTTAAAGTTGATCTGTATTTAGTAAAGTTTAAACCAACTTCTGAGGTACATTTGCTCAAAACAAAAAGTGTTCGACTTTTCCTCGTCTCTGATTGGTCGTAGAGCTGTTTTATTTCTAATTTTGGACCTTAATCTGGTCCGGAGCAGGTTCCTGTAGAGACCCGTCCCGACACAAACACATCCTGGTGTCACTAAACCACAGTTAACACCAAAATTACCTCATTAACTCACTAATCCAGCTTTGAGTCCAGGCCTTTGAGGTAGAGCCCAACACCTGCACCTCCTCCTGCACCTGTCAGACCTCCTCCTGCACCTGACAGACCTCCCCCTGCACCTGTCAGACCTCCTCACACCCGACAGACCTCCTCACACCTGTCAGACCTCCTCACACCTGTCAGACCTCCTCACACCCGACAGACCTCCTCACACCCGTCAGACCTCCTCCTCACACCTGTCAGACCTCCTCCTGCACCTGTCAGACCTCCTCCTGCACCTCTCAGACCTCCTCCTGCACCTCTCAGACCTCCTCACACCTCTCAGACCTCCTCACACCTCTCAGACCTCCTCCTGCACCTGCCAGATCTCCTCCTGCACCTCAGACCTCCTCACACCTCTGACCTCCTCCTGCACCTCAGACCTCCTCCTGCACCTGCCAGATCTCCTCCTGCACCTCAGACCTCCTCACACCTCTCAGACCTCCTCCTGCACCTGTCAGACCTCCTCCTGCACCTCAGACCTCCTCACACCTCTCAGACCTCCTCCTGCACCTGTCAGACCTCCACCTGCACCTGTCAGACCTCTCCCTGCACCTGTCAGACCTCCCCCTGCACCTGTCAGGACCTCCCCCTGCACCTGTCAGACCTCCCCCTGCACCTGTCAGACCTCCCCCTGCACCTGTCAGACCTCCCCCTGCACCTGTCAGACCTCCCCCTGCACCTGTCAGACCTCCCCCTGCACCTGTCAGACCTCCCCCTGCACCTGTCAGACCTCCCCTGCACCTGTCAGACCTCCCCCTGCACCTGTCAGTCCTCCCTCCTCACACCTGTCAGACCTCCCCCTGCACCCGTCAGACATCCTCCTCACACCCCGTCAGACATCCTCCTCACACCCGTCAGACCTCCTCCTCACACCCGTCAGACCTCCTCCTCACCACCCGTCAGACATCCTCCTCACACCCGTCGAGACATCCTCCTCACACCCGTCAGAGACCTCCTCCTCACACCCGTCAGACCTCCTCACACCCGTCAGACCTCCTCACACCCGTCAGACCTCCTCCTGCACCCGTCAGACTCCCCACACACATGTCAGACCTCCTCACACCTGTCAGACCTCCTCACACCTGTCAGACCTTCTCCTGCACCTGTCAGACCTCCTCACACCTGTCAGACCTCCTCCTGCACGTCAGATCTCCTCACACACCGTCAGACCTCCTCACACCCGTCAGACCTCCTCACACCCGTCAGACCTCCTCCTCACACGTCAGACCTCCTCCTGCACCCGTCAGACCTCCTCCTCACACCCGTCAGACCTCCTCCTCACACCCGTCAGACCTCCTCCTCACACCCGTCAGACCTCCTCCTCACACCCGTCAGACCTCCTCCTCACACCCGTCAGACCTCCTCACACCCGTCAGACCTCCTCACACCCGTCAGACCTCCTCCTCACACCTGTCAGACCTCCTCCTGCACCTGCCAGAGACCTCCTCACACCGTCGAGACCTCCTCACACCCGTCAGAACCCTCCTCACACCCGTCAGACCTCCTCACACCCGTCAGACCTCCTCACACCCGTCAGACCTCCTCCTCACAACCCGTCAGACCTCCTCACACCCCGTCAGACCTCCTCCTCACACCCGTCAGACCTCCTCACACCTGTCAGACCTCCTCCTCACACCGTCAGACCTCCTGCACCTGTCAGACCTCCTCACACCCGTCAGACCTCCTCCTCACACCTGTCAGACCTCCTCACACCGTCCGTCCTCTCTCACCTGTCCGTCCCGACACAAACACATCCTGGTGTCACTAAACCACAGTTAACACCAAAATTACCTCATTAACTCACTAATCCAGCTTTGAGTCCAGGCCTTTGAGGTAGAGCCCAACACCTGCACCTCCTCCTGCACCTGTCAGACCTCCTCACACCCGACAGACCTCCTCACACCTGTCAGACCTCCTCACACCTGTCAGACCTCCTCACACCCGACAGACCTCCTCACACCCGTCAGACCTCCTCCTCACACCTGTCAGACCTCCTCCTGCACCTGTCAGACCTCCTCCTGCACCTCTCAGACCTCCTCCTGCACCTCTCAGACCTCCTCACACCTCTCAGACCTCCTCACACCTCTCAGACCTCCTCCTGCACCTGCCAGATCTCCTCCTGCACCTCAGACCTCCTCACACCTCTGACCTCCTCCTGCACCTCAGACCTCCTCCTGCACCTGCCAGATCTCCTCCTGCACCTCAGACCTCCTCACACCTCTCAGACCTCCTCCTGCACCTGTCAGACCTCCTCCTGCACCTCAGACCTCCTCACACCTCTCAGACCTCCTCCTGCACCTGTCAGACCTCCACCTGCACCTGTCAGACCTCTCCCTGCACCTGTCAGACCTCCCCCTGCACCTGTCAGACCTCCCCCTGCACCTGTCAGACCTCCCCTGCACCTGTCCAGACCTCCCCCTGCACCTGTCAGACCTCCCCCTGCACCTGTCAGACCTCCTCCTGCACCTGTCAGACCTCCCCCTGCACCTGTCAGACCTCCCCCCCTGCACCTGTCAGACCTCCCCCTGCACCTGTCAGACCTCCCCCTGCACCTGTCAGTCCTCCTCCTCACACCTGTCAGACCTCCCCCTGCACCCGTCAGACATCCTCCTCACACCCGTCAGACATCCTCCTCACACCCGTCAGACCTCCTCCTCACACCCGTCAGACCTCCTCCTCACACCCGTCAGACATCCTCCTCACACCCGTCAGACATCCTCCTCACACCCGTCAGACCTCCTCCTCACACCCGTCAGACCTCCTCACACCCGTCAGACCTCCTCACACCCGTCAGACCTCCTCCTGCACCCGTCAGACCTCCTCACACATGTCAGACCTCCTCACACCTGTCAGACCTCCTCACACCTGTCAGACCCTTCTCCTGCACCTGTCAGACCTCCTCACACCTGTCAGACCTCCTCCTGCACGTCAGATCTCCTCACACCGTCAGACCTCCTCACACCCGTCAGACCTCCTCACACCCGTCAGACCTCCTCCTCACACCCGTCAGACCTCCTCCTGCACCCGTCAGACCTCCTCCTCACACCCGTCAGACCTCCTCCTCACACCCGTCAGACCTCCTCCTCACACCCGTCAGACCTCCTCCTCACACCCGTCAGACCTCCTCCTCACACCCGTCAGACCTCCTCACACCCGTCAGACCTCCTCACACCCGTCAGACCTCCTCCTCACACCTGTCAGACCTCCTCCTGCACCTGCCAGACCTCCTCACACCCGTCAGACCTCCTCACACCCGTCAGACCTCCTCACACCCGTCAGACCTCCTCACACCCGTCAGACCTCCTCACACCCCGTCAGACCTCCTCACACCCCCGTCAGACCTCCTCCTCACACCCGTCAGACCTCCTCACACCCGTCAGACCTCCTCCTCACACCCGTCAGACCTCCTCACACCTGTCAGACCTCCTCCTCACACCGTCAGACCTCCTGCACCTGTCAGACCTCCTCACACCCGTCAGACCTCCTCCTCACACCTGTCAGACCTCCTCACACCGTCCGTCCTCTCTCACCTGTCCGTCGAACGCTGCGACGCTGGCTGTGTTGATGATGCAGCCTCTGTGTCCGTCTGCGTCGGGCTCGTTCTTCCCCATCTCCCCCACAGCCAGACGGATCACGTTAAAGGTCCCTGCGATGTTCACCTGAGGAAAAACACACAGCATGAAAACTTTTTAAGTAACTCAGCTCATTACAGTCAATCAAAACTGTTCATTCCTCTGTGAACAAGTCAGGCTTTAGTATAAAAGACTCAAGATTAAACATTTGACTTGTTAGGACTGTAAGTTTCACACAGAGTTTAGAAAAGAGCACGACCAGAACTAAACCAAGTCTTTTTTGGACCATTTCAGGGTTAAATTTGGGCTAAAATAGGTACAAAATAGAACTACATACACCAGGGAACAGTGTTATAACATGAGAGAAGAAAGAAAAACACACATTGCTTTTGTATAATACCAATCTTTAAGTAAATATTCAAACTGCAGAGGACCTTGTACCACAGTTTGAGAAACACTCTAAGAGGAATAACATTTAAATCTTTGGCAGAGCATTTCACATCTGATCTGGTCCCGGGTTGTTTTGTCTCTCGTCTCACATTAATGACGCGTTGGAAGTCCTCTAAACTGTGCGGCGTGTCCTTTTTAAAGTTGTAGGTTTTCACGGCGACAGCGATGCCGGCGCAGTTCACCGCCAAATCCAGTCTCCCGAAACGCTCCCGAGCCAAAGCCACAGCAGAGCGAACATCTGCCTCTGAGGTCACCTGAAAAACATGGGATCAGTCCCGTCAGGTTCATTAAGTCTTTATGTTTTAATAATCTGGAAATGTAGTAGTATTTTTTTATTTTAACTAATAATTTCAAATATTTCTTTCTTTCTTCTCTTTTAATGTTAATTTTATGAAGATTATTTATGTTTTCATTTGTTGTATCGTCATTTTAATGTCTTCTTATTCCATAAAGCACTTTGAGTTACTTTATTTACCAACTGTGCTGTACAAATAAACCTGCTTTGCCTATAAATGTATTCAGAAAGATGAAAACATTTGCTCTTCTGTCGTCTTGGCTACTGACAATTTAAAACAATACTGTATGAATGGTTAAAATTCATAATTTTTTCACATTTAAAACAGGAATCTGAAGAGTTTTTGTTTTATGTTTATAGGTGCAGTAATGACAGAGATATTAACCATAAACCAGGTCAACGCATCTTCAGTCTGACAGTTAAACAACACGGAGCTGTTGCCATCATAGACGGTGTGAAGAAGTGACTAAGTGAGCCTGACGTCTCTTGACTTATGGGCACAATAGTGAAATAAAACCCCCAGGATCATGTAGAGGGTTAATACGAACATTTTAAAACCAAATGAAGAGTCTGACAGCAGCAGTTACAGAGAGAGGGGACACAGTTTTTACACAGAAAGTGAACTGGAGCCAGAGTCGATGGAGCTAGAAGTGCACCTGTGCTCACTTCCTGTTAATGGAACACAGCGGCTAGCAGGTTAGCTATGTCCATTTATATAAACAGTCTACCAGGCCTTTAAATGAGGAAAAAATTGCTTTTCCTTCGACCCATGAATCGTTTTTTGAGGAGAAGAAGTTTCACCTTTGTCAATATCAAATCAAAAACTCAGTCCAGTCGTCCACTTTTTCAAACCTTTTAGGACTCTAGTTTGCCCCTGGTTGACGACATGTTAAACCTCTCAAATATTCCTCTAAAAAGACTCACGTCGGCTGGAGCAAAGGCACAGCGCTCTCCCAGACTCGCAGCCAGAGCGCCCCCTTCTGACGAGGGCAGGTCCAGGATCACAGCGGAGGCTCCACTCTGGATCAGACGCTCCACTGTGGCTCTGCCCAAACCCGAGGCGCCTCCACTCACCACACCAACCATGCCCTGGAACGACACATGCACGTACACACACACACACACACACACACACACACACACACACACACACAAACACAAACACACACAAACACACACAGGGGTTTAAAGAGACACTACGGAACATCACCTCCACTCACCACACCAACCATACACTGAAATCACACATGTACACACACGATCTTTATGTCCACTATCTATCTCTACTGTACAAAAGGTAAAAAGGTAACTGTCAACTTGAAGACTACCACTTCATGACGTCACAAGGTGGTACAGAGCGTTTTGAGCTTTGGAGATGTACTTAAACCAATAATAAAGTGTGTTTTTGAGGTGGTAACAGCATTATATCGTGGCTTAAAGCTCAATTTTGCATAATATAGGAGCTTTAACTATTTTAAACCATTTAGACAAAGTATAGTAACAAAAAACATAAGTGTATTGTCTGTAATGTAAATCAGTGTGTGCTGCTGCTCCTAGTGCACGAAAACTATCATTTAACTTTAACTCAAAACGCAAACAGACACAAACGAGCTAAAAACACGAGCAGGAAGCAGAAATGTTCACGTGTCTGATATTTAAACCCGAACTTGAAACTCAGAAGCGCAGAGGAACAGTTTGGACAAAAGTGAGCTCACCTTGACGCACCGAATGTTCGCCATGTTCACTCACAAACGTGACGGCGTGACGCACGTTCACGCACAAACACGACGGCGTGACGCACACAGAGATCCGCGACACAGACAGGAGGCACAGCTGGGGAGGTCGTTGCCATGGTAACCCGTAGTTGCTAACGTGCAGGCCCGACAGAATGTAGAATGTAAAATCCTCCTCAAGAACTCAAACTATTACAGAGCTGGGCTTTCTAATTATGCTATCTTTTATACTTTGATTTTTGTGTTTCCCAAACGAGACAGGGAGAGTTCCAGCATCACTACGACCACAAATATAGCATCTTTTGTCAATAAAAGCCTTTAAGCATCTATCTGTTAGAAAACTCACTTGACTCACAAAATGGCCGCTGCCTTTGCCATGGCAACGGAATCCATGGTCTCTACTCTCTATAAATGACCCTTTGAGTACGGATTCAGTGGATTTTAACAGTTTAACTCTTTTTTAACTGATTTCAACTGACTAACTGTTGTATTTGGAAGTATAATGAATATTAACACAAATGCACTGCGTAAACAATAATAATAATAAAAAATAAAATCAGATTACTCACATCAGAGAGAATTTAATTATTTATTTATTAATAATAAAGGTTTACAACATTTATGGCATAGTAAAAAAGCTCCATGATTAATAGAAGTAAGAAGTCAAAAGTATTACATAAATAAAATAGTACAACTGTTCAATAACATAACACATATAAATTGTTGCTTCTTCTGTAAAAATCGCATTTAATTGTATTGATTTTTTAGAGAAATTAATGGGTATTCTAAAGATATAATGTAGATGTTAATATTATAATCCGTTAAGAAATGTACACCTTATTTTCACAGGTGCGAGTGAGATCTGTCTTTCAACCGATCTTTGTTGAGAGCGTAGGCGGAAGTCACCTGACCCCAGATCTTCCAATCAGAGAGAAGTATGCGGAACACCCCCTTCTTGAACAAATGAATGTAGATTTGACTTTTAAGGCTTTATTCATTTATATAATATTCAGATTTCGTTGCAATTCACTTGAAAACGCACATTGAACATTGTAGCTGGAGAAAAAAAAAAGTTAAATTACAAATAACAGCTCGTGCAATGTATTATCTGTACCCACAAGTTCAAAGCGTTTTACAATAACATGTTAAATGTCCAGGTAAAGGTGCAATATGTAACTTTTCTAGTGAAGGGACTGCCATTTGCTGGTGTCCATGAAGATTCTTTGCCTGGAATGAAATCTATCTTCTCTTTAATCATTGCCTGTAACTTGGCATGTTTTTTCTCCCTGGAGGTAGATCGTGTCATATAACTTAATGTTCCACAGTACTAAGATAGCAGAAACCAGCAGAAAAGTTACACAGTGCACCTTTAACACCCTGTATCTCAATTACAAGGTCAAAAATGATCCCCATGTGTTGTACTGCATTTGGATTTTGCTATGACATTATCAAGAACATGAAACATTTAAAAAACATTCATAGTTAGGGTCTTTTTCCCCCACAGACCTTGAGAGCGGTGAAGTCTGATCCGGAGCGCACAGTCCCGTCTGGGGAGAGGGGCCGAGCTGTGGAAGGCAGAGGGTCGTGCTGTTGCATCTCCAGAATCGGGGTTAGAAACAAACACCCCACAACAACACAACTCACTACCTCAACACAGCAGGGCCAGAAGGACAGCAACAAAAGAGCAACAGAACAACCAAAGTACAACCAAAGTACAACCAAAGTACAACCAAAATACAACCAGAACAACAAAACCACTACCTCAACACAGCACGGCCAGAGGGACGGCAACAAAACAACCAAAATACAATTAAAATACAGCCAGGACAAACCCTGAACACTCCATAACAACTAAAGAGAAGCACAGTGGCTGAGTGGCTAGTGTAGAAAGAAGGTTCCAGGTTCAATTTCTGGATCACCTGAGCTTTTCTGTGTGGAGTTTGCATGTTCTCTCTGTGTCTGTGTGGAGTTTGCACATTTTCCCTGTGTCTGTGTGGAGTTTGCACATTTTCCCTGTGTCTGTGTGGAGTTTGCACATTTTCCCTGTGTCTGTGTGGAGTTTGGATGTTCTCTTTGTGTCTGTGTGGAGTTTGGATGTTCTCTTTGTGTCTGTGTGGAGTTTGCATGTTCTTTGTGTCTGTGTGGAGTTTGCATGTTCTTCGTGCGTATGTGTGGAGTTTGCATGTTCTCTCTCTGTGTGGAGTTTGCACATTTTCCCTGTGTCTGTGTGGAGTTTGTATGTTCTCCCTGTGTCTGTGTGGAGTTTGCATGTTCTCTCTTTGTGTGGGTTTCCTCTCAAAACTTTCACTGCCATTTTCTGTATTTTCAAATGTTTTATTTTCTGCTTTTTTCACAAACTGACACTTTACTGATGTAAAACTATTTTAGTCACAGGTATCGCACCAAACCAAGTCAGAATTAGAAAAATATATTTATCTGTCAAAAGCATTTTAACCTTAACCTCACCACAGCACAACCAACACAACCAAAAACAAGCAGAACACAGCCTCAAAACACCTCATCACAACACAAGTGATTAATCGATGAATTAGTTTCAGTTTTAGACCAGACTGACGTCCCTCTGTATAAAACAGACGCCATGACGACAGGAACGTCACCGTCCTCCTCCTGTGACTGACAAGTGCATGAATAATGCAGTGTTCAAGTGTTCGGCTGAAGAGGCTGCAGAAAACACTTCTATTTTAATAAAAATACTAACACAAATATTTACTTTACATGTGAAATCAGGCCACGGGGAAGTCGAGATGTTTAAATGATCTGAATGATGTTTCAAACTCTTGATTTAATTTAAGCCTCCTGTTCTCCAACGGCAACGGAGCCTACAGTCACCGTGGCAACAGGCTGCAGCCTCCTCCATCTAAACCAGGTCTAAACCAGGACTAAACCAGGACCAAACCAGGTCTAAACCAGGTCTAAACCAGGTCTAAACCAGGACCAAACCAGGACCAAACCAGGACCAAACCAGGTCTAAACCAGGACCAAACCAGGACCAAACCAGGACCAAACCAGGTCTAAACCAGGTCTAAACCAGGACCAAACCAGGACCAAACCAGGTCTAAACTAGGTCTAAACCAGGACCAAACCAGGTCTCAACCAGGACCAAACCAGGTCTCAACCAGGTCCAGGAGGACCAAACAGGACTAAACCAGGACCAAACCAGGACTAACCAGGACCAAACCAGGTCTAAACCAAAGGACCAAACCAGGTCTAAACCAGTCCAAACCAGGACCAAACCAGGACCAAACCAGGACCAAACCAGGACCAAACCGAGGTCTAAACCAGGTCTAAACCAGGACCAAACCAGGACCAAACCAGGTCTAAACAGGTCTAAAACCAGGTCTAAACCAGGACCACACCAGATCTAAAGCAGGACTAAACCAGGACCAAACCAGACCAAACCAGGTCTCAACCAGGACTAAAACCAGGATCTAAAGCAGGACTAAACCAGGTCTCAACCAGGACCAACTCTGTCTCAACTCGGACCAAAGACGGTCTAAACCAGGTCCGTGGGACCAAACCAGATCTAAACTGGATAGTTATCTCCCAGATCTAAACCAGACTAAGCCAAGTGATCATCAGATCTAACTACTAAACCAACTACATCAGATCTACCTCACCCACCAGGTCCACCCAACTCTGATGAACCCGTCGCAGACGTTCAGGACCCGACGCGGGAGTAGACGCGGGACCCGGCGCAGACCCGGTGTGGATCCGGCGCGGGACCCGGCGCGGGACCCGCCACGGCACCCGGCGCAGGGGACGACCCGGGGGACCCGACGCGGGACCCGACGCGGGACCCGACGCGGGACCCGACGCGGGACCCACGGGGAGAGAGACAGAGGAAAGTCCAAAATATGAGCCGCGCTGCAAAGGTCACAGGTCCAATAATCCAAATGTGACCCAAAGAAATCCAGATCCAAGAGTAGATCGTTTTTTCGTGGCGTCTCGTCACTTCTCGGGAGGGCATCTGAACGTTTTATCTGCAAAAGAAAAACATAATTTAAAACAATTATATAATATGTTTACTATGAACCTGAGGACTAAAACAAGACTGAAACAAGACTAAACCAGGACTGAAACAAGACTAAACCAGGACTAAAATAAGACTAAACAAAGACTAGAACAGGACTGAAACAAGACTGAAACAAGACTAAACCAGGACTAAACCAGGACTAAAACAAGACTAAAACAAGACTGAACCAGGACTAAACCAGGACTAAAACAAGACTAAACCAGGACTAAAACAAGACTGAACCAGGACTAAAACAAGACTGAACCAGGACTAAACCAGGACAAGACTAAACCAGACTAAAAACAGACTATTACCAGAACAGTAGCTGCATCTTTACAGGAGCAGCATTACTTTTGGTGATTACGTTTGTCCACAGCGTACTACTATTGTGTCGTTGGGCAAGATACTCCACCCTCCTTGCTAATGTATGAATGTGGTGTGTCACTGACGGGTGGTGCAGATTGGCAGCCTCACTTCTGTCACTCTGCCCCAGTGCAGCTTTGACTAGAGGCTACACAAGTTGCTGATCTCAACTGTGTCTGTGAATGATGCAGGAAAATCTAGAGCAACTCAGAGCATTTGGAAAAGTGCCACATGGAAGTAGACTAATAGATCATTGTGAGGACTAAACCAGGACTAAACCGGGTCTAAACCAGGTCAAAAAGAGGTCTAAACCATGTCTAAACCAGGTCTAAAAGAGGTCTAAACCACAATTAAAGCAGTACTAAACCAGGTCTAAAAGAGGTCTAAAGGTCTAAACGAGGTCTAAACCAGGTCTAAACCAGGTCTAAACCAGTCTGAACCAGGACTAAACAGAATTAAACCAGGACTAAACCAGGACTAAACCAGAATTAAACCAGGACTAAACCAGGACTAAACTGCTCTGATTTCTTCTCCATTTCTGTGCACGGCCTTTGCGCACATCTTTAACCTCCAGAACAGCTCATTTCCTCATTTTTCCCACAAACTGAACCTGCATTTCCAGCTCAAAACCAGCCCTACATCCTCCGCGTTGTCCAGATGATTTCTCCGGACCTTTAGCGCCTCTGCAGCCCTCCTCGGACCCCTCTGGACCCCCCTCAGCCCAGAATGTGCCCAGGCTAGCCCGCTGTCAGCTAGCACCAGCGGCACACACCTCTGCTGCGTCTCCCTCCGGCTCCTCCGCGCACATCCACGTAGACACGACGTTTCCCTCGGTCTTTCTCCACGTTCACTTCGTCCTTTGACTGTAAATCATCGGTAGAATCATGTACACAAACCGCGGCAGAGGCGGCAGCAGCGGTCTCCTCGCCATATTTCCTTTAGCAGAGCGCTCCGTGGTCCTGGAGCGGGCGGCGTGCGTAACCCCGTGCGTAATATCGCGAGAGTTTTCAGAGGAACGCGCCCCCCCAAACGAGACTTGAAGAATTGGGAAGAAAATCGATAGATATAATGAAACAAACAAGTGAGGATATTTAATTAATTAGATGTGTAAGATGTTAAAATGGTGGGAAGTGGTGTTTTCCTCTGTATTTTGTAACATTTTAAGGAGTTTTTATTTGAAATGTGGGAGGATGGGAGGGCATCTGACACACAACCCAAGTTTATTTAATTTTAGATAGAAGAGGATGAGAAGGAGAGAGAAGAAGAAGAGAGGAGCAAAGGAGGGCGAGGACAGAGAGGGAGAAATGAGAAGAGGAGGAGAGGAGGGATGGAAAGAGAGGAGGAGGAGATGAGGGAGAGAGAGAGGGGAGAAAGAGAGAGAGAAGGCAGGGGGAGAAGAGAGGAGTGGGAGAAGAGGAGGAGAGAGGAGGGAGAGAAAGAGAGGAGGGAGAAAAAGAGAGGAGGAGAGGAGAAGAGAGGCAGGGGGAGGAAGAGAGGAGGGAGAGAGAAGAGAGGAAGGGAAGGGAAGACAGAGAAGTGGAGGAGGAGCAGGAGGGAGAGAAAGAAGAGGATGAGAAAGGGAGAGAGAGAAGAGAGGAAGAGCAGAAGAGGGGGAGGAGATAGAGGAGAGGGAGTGAGAAAAGAGGAGGAGGGATGGAAAGAGATAAGAGGAGAGGAGGAGTATGAGGGAGAGAGAAAGAGGGGACCAGGACTAAACCAAACTAGATCTAAACCAGGACTAAACCAGAACAAACCCAAAATGCCACACTACGGAACATCCCAGACAAAAAAGCTACAAAAAAGCTTCTAATATGACCTAATATAAAAAAGAACAAGCACTCTTTTTTTTTTTTTTTTTTTACTAAAAATAAATTTTATTTCAGCACTGTAAGTCATTTCCCACCGGTACAAACTTGACGGCCATCTTGACTCTCTCGTGGCGTTTGTCCCCTCCCTCTGCGTTACCACCGACAACCAGACTAAATAAAAAAAGCCTTCCAAGTCTTTCCACAACTGTCTGGTGCTTCCATAATGCTAAACAATGATGACAACTTATACCAACTGGAATTAAACAGCAAGAATGAAGATTATTTTAGTACAATGTCATGAGGAGACCTAATCTTACGCTGCACAGGTCGTCGGGGGGGCGGGATTAAGTACGTTTATATCGGTACAAATGATGAAATGGAGGCATTATTTTACTTTATAAATGGGTGGATTTAGACTTAAAAATAGTTCTTGAACTTGGGGAGGGCAGTGGCAGTTTTCGAGCGGTCAGACAGGAAAAGGGCAAAGAGCAGTTCAAGTCCTGTAGAACGTTTAAAATACAAAACACAATTTAGATTTTTTTATACATTCTTAAACACGGGGTATTTTTTTTACTTCTGTGGGTATTAAAGAGGGGGTAACTTACTTAAATCACACGTTCTCTTGTTCTGAAAATGTTGTATTCACCAAAAAAACTACATATTAGTCTCCCCTCCCTCTGCTCTCCACGCTAATCACTCCCCTTCAGAGCGCTAACACATTACACACACCAGGTTTGTGAAGTTGTAGTCTACAGTTTTGTCTCATGTTTTTGTATATTTATGGAGAGTTGTCGCGTGTAGGCTTGTGGGCGGAGCCTCGTACAGAATCTTACAGCTAAACTGTCCGGGAGAGATCGCTAAATTACTCAGACATACATGGATGACGTGTAGAACCTCTTCAGGCATGTTTCTGATGAGGGAACATCGTTAGAACATGGGAGAAAGCTCCAAAAATAGTTAATTTTGCGTAATACCCCCTCTTTAATAACTAGGGACGTTTAAACATGAGATTGTTTGTCTTTTTTTTGTGTTAAAATCACAAATTAGGTTCAGAAATGCATTAAAAAGTGAGTTAAGATTTTTTTTGTCTGTTAAAATTTGTCCCAATTGTAAAAAAAAATAGAAATAATTGTTTTACAGTTATTGTAATATGATTTAACATTGCAACATTCCCAAATAAAACAGGAAAAAAAACACAATTTTACAAATAATTAACATTGGTCTGTCAAATTGGTTCATTTCCCACAAATTAATAACTGAATTTTCCCTTTTAAAATGTCTTAATGCTTTGATTAAAAGTGTAACGTTTTTGAAAATACATTTATTTTCAACACAATTATTCACGACTTGAATCTGATAATGCAACGAAAACAAAATGTCCGCCGAAATGACATAATCTGTAACTGTTCGACTGATTTAAGGAAAATTCTGTTTCAAAATCTGTGGAATTACAAAAATAGAGGAACATTACAAGAGCAGAACAAAAAAAAATACAAAAAGAGAATGAATTTTCAGTCAGTTCATAACACAAAAACCAAAACTGTTCATGTCATAAAACTTCAGATGGAGGCAGCGAAATGTCCCCAAAACATATTCAAATGGAAAACTGTCAAAGTTCTGACAGAATTTAGGTCCCACCAGATGAATCGTGAAGGTGGCTACGCTAACGAAACGACAAGATGCTAAAGTTTGTGCCGGTTTTAGTTTCTTAGCTGCTCTCCACCTCAGTTTAAAGGTCTTATACGACACAAAATCAACTCTTACTGTTCCCTGGTGAAAAACAGACCTGGAGCTGAGTTTCGTTTCATTCACAAACGTCTGAGTCACACTTTAACCCCGCTGTTCCACCTTGTGATGTCATCATGTGGTGATACAGGAACAGAGTGTTTTCAACAGTTTTAAGAGAAAAACAGCCTAAACGTGCAAAATGTGTGAGTTAAACATGTGAGTGAAACAAAAAACACAACTCCAGGTCTGGAAACGAGGAAACATCAGAACAGATCAGAAAACTGTGATATGAGAACTTTAAACAGTTTGTAATGTTATAACTTAATTTGAACACAATTTATTACAAATCAAACGTCGCATTTCTGAACTGAAATGGCCCGTCGTCCCGGTCCTGTCTGAGACTCGTGAAATACCACAAAATACTTCTATTCTGAAAACCTCACTGAAACCTTGTGCTGTCTTTTACAGTTAAATCACATCTGAAAACGTGTCACGGGGCGATACCAGGGGAATATATAAGATTTAAAAGGGTTTAACTTGAATTCTAAATATACTTTGGTTCTCAATGTTCAAGAATAATGTTTGTTTAGCTTTGTGCAAGGGTGCAGATTACAGCTTAGATCATAAGATTTATTTTTGGGGTTATTTTTGAAAACCGAACATAGTGCAGACAACCATTTTAAAGACGCACTACGGAGCTTTTCTGGGGGAGGAGCCATTGCCTGTTGCCGTGTTCTGTGCCTGAAATGTCCCATAGTTAAATTAGCGAAACCCGGTTAATTCAAACATTTTAAGATTAAAATGTTGAGTCTGGCAGCGGCAGTTACAGCCAGAGGAGCAACGGCTTTTCAATAGAAAGTGAACTGGAGCCGGAAGAACGCCCGTGGAGCATCTTCCTAATTGAAATGTAGCGGCTAGCAGGTTAGCTATGTCCATTTATATATACAGTCTAAGCTCCAGACCGAGTTACAGGTCAGATCTGTGGAAAGGCACCCAGCAAACTTTAGTAATTGGTTGATTTTTTTCAGCATCTGTAATTAAATAAATGTGCCATAAAAAGATAAAATCACACTGTGGAACATTCCGGGCACAGAGATAACACCTCCGTGGATAGACACCGACCAGAGAAGTTCCGTATTGTAGCTTTAAATAAAAACGGGCAATATACTTACTATACTTACTACATTACAAGTGGTGAAGTGGTCTAAGGATGCCATATAAAATACAGGTAAGGAAAATTGCGATCGTAACAGTTGAAATCTCTAGGTTGGCTAAGCGCATTTCAGTACTAGGTTAACTGAAGCAATGGTAGGATTAGATTAGATGTAGTAACATTAAAATAGTAAGAAAAACACATTTGCACAATTGAATAAAACAGTTTTTGATTTTTTTTTCAACTTTTTCTTTTGAGACTGGCTAGATACATACAGAAACGGATTATCCACGTTAATATAAGTTTACTGTTAATTGGGGGAGGGGGCGGGGCAGCCCAGAGAAAGAGAAAATGGTTTTAGAGCTAAGAGGAGGGGGAGGAGCTTGTGTGTTTAATATATGAATGTGATTTTAAAGCTTACAGAGGTGGACGAGGCGACATCGATCCGGTGAATGCGTTTGTGTGTGTGGTTTGAGGAAAGGTCCCGTGTTACGCAGGATATATGGACTTTTACAGCTCGGATGTTGCCGTGGTTTCGATCGCTGCATGTTTGAGTAATTCTGAATCGTCCTGCGTTTGAAGAATAAGTGCTTAGAAAATTACGATTTCACCTACCCCCTATCCCCACCCACGGGATTTAAAAGGTGTTTATCAAATCTATTCATGTTTTTATCTTCCTTTTGGGTCAGTTTAAGGACCAGAGAAATAATGTATGACCCAAAGTTTGGTCCATGTTTTAAAAATGTTCCATAACCAATTTTCAGAAATAAAAACACTTTATATTAAAATCTGCTGCTTATTAAAAAGCCTCAATGGACCAGTTTCTTTTGTCAAATCATTTTAGATCAATACTTACTTTTGTTTTTGTTTTTTTTATGAACAAAATGTGAATTTACCACCTGATGATGTCACAAGGTGGATCAGACTGAGTAATTTTTAGTCTTTCTCTCTTTTCGGAACTTAAACACACAGGTGACAACTCCGGCTTTGTTTGTGAACCAACATAAAATGGTAAAAATCATAACACATTGTTTTTTATACGATAAAAAAAAAAATCTAGATTACCACCTGATGATGTCACAAGGTGGATCAGACTGTTTTAAATTTTGAAAAGAGAAAAATTGTCAAAATTACTCTAACATGCAGCTGAAACTCCGGCTTTGTTTTTGAGTGAACAGCCTTATAACATGGGAAAAATCAGAAATTTAGTTTTTTCTCTTTTTTACAATGAACAAAACGTGAATTAAAAAAAACTAGATTACCACCTAATAATGTCACAAGGTGGTTCAGACGGTTTTAAATTCAGAAAAGAGAGAAAGACTCAAATACGCCGGATTACTTAAACATATGGTTGACACGTCCGGGTTTGTTTCTATGAATGAGCCTCGTAAAAAGGTAAAAATCCAAACATATTCTGCATAACACCGGACCTTTAATGCGGCGTGTGATTGGATGAGTGTGGGATTATGAATTTTTCAGGAAAACAACAGACTATGGGACAGATGGGTCGGGTGATAGAAAGTGTCAGAGAGTAGCGGGGGAGGATACGAAGCATAAAAATCACCAATAATAAAACTATTGAACTAAATCAGACGAGGACAAAAGCCGGACACTACATCTCCAATCATGTTGAAATTTCCCTTGTCTAACTACGGCGTTAACTCAGGGTTAAAACATCAATGTAATGTTATGTGTGCTGTGTTCAATGTGTGTAGGACTTTTTAATGTTCATGCAGAAGTCGTGGGATTCTGTTGTTTCGTCAGTAGAATATGTTACCAAATGATCTTGTATGAACGACCACTCCACTAGAACAGACTATCACAAAAGCAGTGACGCAGTTGGTAACATAACTGGTTTATCCTGTGTAATGTGAACGTGTGTGTGTGTGTGTTTAGTGTGGCAAGTCCATCGCGAGTGGGAATCATCGTATCGCTGATTTCACTCAAACTTGCCGCTGAAAATAGCCTAAGAATGTACTGCAGAGATACAAGTTTGTACTAATCTGATGTCATAAGCTGAACGGTAAGTATGACGTCGCTAAAGGTCTAGACTTGTTTTTTCAGCCAGTGGCGGTGGATTTCTAGCCTATTCTCGTGTTTCGGTCGTGTTAATAATCCTGGCGCTGTCCGATTCCACAGCACCTAAAACATGTGAGGAGCCGCGAAGGCAAAAGAACCTAAAGTCATTTTGGTGTTTTGAGTCTGGGCCAGAGCAGAGCCGCGCTGGGCGTTCTGAATAAACCACGCTTCACTCGGAGGACTTCAGTTTGAGCGGGTACGTCGTCATGGTGATAAACAAACGCAGTCGACGCGTTAAGAGTAAGGTGCTTCCGTCGACCTTTGACACCGGCCCAACCCGGCCTGAGTTTAACACAGCGCCTCCTGTGGTCAGTCTCCTGCTCTGCGCTGGCGGCGGTGAAACCTCTAATGGTTATAATACTCTTTATTTGTCAGATATAGATTTTTGGGGCGTCTGTCATTGTCTACAAACATAAGTGCTATATTAACGTGTTGTAGTTCTGTCCCTGCCTGGGCCTGTCGGCGGAGGTTTAGGGAAGTGCTTCTCAGCTTCTTCAGAGCCATGGGGCTTTGCTGCCGCACCCCTGTGTAAGACTATTGGCTCGTCGGCCAATCAAATCGACTTTGGACATTTCAGAGATCTGAGATCTGTTACATCTCCCAGCAGGGGGAGTCTTTTAGCGTTGTATAAAGTCGTGTAAAGAGGAGGGCCTCTGCCTGGCAGGGCCACACTCTCCATTCAAGTCCATTTGTGTTTCTCTTTTTGGCCTGAACCTCAGAGTTTCACTGGTAGGGGGCGCTCCAGTGTGGCTAAGATTTTAAAACAAAGTGCTTCTCTGAACCACTCTGTTCACATTCTGACGTCTCATAGAATCTAGCGGTGGATCTCTGTCATATTCTGGGAGGAGCGTTTAATTCATTTAAATAGAACATAAGTGCTTCAGTTGAGATGATACAATCAAAGCTTTGGGGGGGAGGAGGGTTTAATGCACTTTGAGGAGCGGGGCATTCTCTTGCATACAGGCCTAAGGTGCATAAGGGTCTCTGAGCACAGCAAAGGTCGAGGCTATGCTACATAGGTCAGAGTGAGTTAGCACGCTAATACCACGACGGTGCAACTGCTCCAGAACCAATTAGAAGGACTGCTCCATGCACACATGCATCTGAAAGGGGGAGGGACACTGCACTAGTTTATCATACTTTTCAAATTATTTCAGAATATATTTTTAAAACAGATTTAAAAACAAAAGTTTTCAGAATGCTCTGGCTACGAGTTGAAGATTCCATCAATGGTAATGAGGCTGACCAGGCCTAGAGCTGTAACCACCATCCTGCCCGTCTTTGCTGTGCAGAGATTCAACAGGGCTCAAAACCATTAAAACTAAGGGGGCAGCTTATTCTGTTTAAGGGGGCGGGGCATTCTAAAGGGGCGGGGCTCTGTGAGGGGCGGGGCTTACTAAAAGGGCAGGGCTTTATAAAGGGCGGGGCGCTTACAGACCAACAGAATGTAAAATCACATGGAAACTCAAAAGCGCCGCTAGCTGCTTTAGCGCTAACGTGAAGCAGGCCACTTCCTGGTTCAAGTTAGCGCGCAGAGAGGGCGGGGCTAACACGGGAAGGGTGGGGCTACAACAGTGGGGGCGGGGCTTAAACAGGAAGGCAGTCGGACTGTCGGACTTCACTCCTCTTTCTGCAGCGCTCCGTCTGACGCACAGTCTTCAAGGCAACACGCGGCCTCCTCTGATTGGTTGTCTCTGCTGGCTAAGGCACATGGGATTGGCTGGGCCAGAGGAGCCAGGTCCAAGGACTGGCCAATGGCAGCGGCCGAACTGCCGTTTAGCTGCGACACGGCATCTGGCACTGAGCCCGCCTCCTCCTGTGGACTGGAGGGAGGAGAGGTCTGAGGAGGAGAGAGGAGGAGAGAGAAAAAGAGTCATGAGAGAGGGAGGAGAGGGAAGAGAGAGAGGGGGGATAAGGAAAGAGGGAAGGAGGGATAGGGGACAAGAAGAAGCGGGAAGGTCAGAGAGAGACGGAGGAGGGAGAGGAGAAGGATAGAGAGGGACAAGGAGGGAGGAGAGATGGCAAAGGAAG
This sequence comes from Periophthalmus modestus, assembly GCA_019594935.1. Taxonomy (NCBI): domain Eukaryota; kingdom Metazoa; phylum Chordata; class Actinopteri; order Gobiiformes; family Gobiidae; genus Periophthalmus; species Periophthalmus modestus. The sequence goes on along the minus strand of JAIEZT010000158.1, from coordinate 288,124 downwards.
AGAGAGGGGAGAGTGAGGAGAGGGATGGAGGGAGGAAAGATAGAGTGGAGAGAGGAGGCAAAGGAGGAGAGAGGAAAGGGAAGAAAGGGACGGACGAGAAGGAGAGAGGATTGAAGATGAAATGGAGTTGCAAAAGGGATAGACGGGAAAAAAAGGACAAGAGAAGAGAAGGTGAGAGAAGAACAGAAAGGGAGAGGAGAGTGAGCAAGACGGAGGAGATGGGACAAGTGTAAGGAGAGAGTGACGTGGAGGAAAGAGGGGAAAAAAGAAAAAAGGGTGAGGACAGAGGGGAGAGAGAGATTGGGAAAGGGTGAGAGAAAAACAGGAGAGCATGAGAATAAGTTAGAATAAGGTAAGAGGGAGAGACAAGGAGGGCGGTGAGTGAGGAAAGAAGGGAGGGAAGAAGGGAAGGAAAGGGGGCAGAGGGGGACAGAAAGGAGAGAGGAGGAGGAGAAGAGAAGAAGCATTATCACACATTCTGAAACACTCGTCTGTCCCAAACTGTTGGTGTGGTCCACTCTCTGTACCTGGGGTCTGTTGGCAGTGGCCTTCTTTCCTCCTCTCATTTTAGCTGGAATTTCTTTGCCTCTTCTGTTTGAAAAATATTTACATTGAGAAAGGCAAGAATAACTGTTATTTTAAAGGTGCACGGTGGAACTTTTCTGGTGTCAGGGTCCGCCACGTGCTTGTCTACACAGAGATGTTATTGCTTTGCCTAGAATGTTCCACAGCACGACATTAAACTTATCCATCTCGAGGCAGAAAGCGGGAAACACATATTATGCAAAATGTATTTTAAAAAAAGAGGGGAGAGAGTGAGGAGAGGGACGGGTGAAAAGAGGGACAAGGAAGAAAAGAGAAGGTGAGAGGGAGAAGGAAACAAAGAGGAAAGACAGAGGGGAAAGAGAGGGAGGGAGAAGAGAGAGAGAAAGATGGAGGAGAAACAGGGAGACGGGAGGAGAGTGAAGTGGAGGAAAGAGGGAAAAAGGAGAGAGGGGGTGAGGACAGAGAGGAGAGAGTGAAGTGGAGGAAAGAGGGAGAGAGCGAAAGGGAGGGGAGAGAGAGATGAGGAAAGGGAGAGAAAAACAGGAGAGAATGGAGAGATCGAGAAGACGATAGAAAGGTTGGGAGGGTTGGGGCTGGAGTTGACTTTGGATTAATGAAACCAGGATGAATGAACAATTACGTTTCTCTGGGCCTCAAAAATGCTCTGTTCACATTTTGCCTGGTTTGTTGTGTCACAGATAAAACTCCAGACTTTTCCTACATAGTTTTTAAGCCCATAAACCATCTCCGGACTCATTCTGCGCTCAAACTGAGTTCACAACACACACGGCTCTATTAGCATAGCATTCAGGAGGGTTAGTTTACTTCCTGATTGTTCATTCCCGTTGCAGACAGCAGAGGGAGCTCCAGAGCCTACGAGCCTCATTGGAAACAGAGGCATAGTTTATACAGTGCATTTCCAGACATTATTTTAAGAAAAAAATGTAAAATGCTCATCCCAAAGTGACCAAAAGCACGTTTAAAAGGAAACTAAGGCCACAAGAATGCATAATATGTGTTCTTTGAATTGAAAATACATTAGATTAAAGTCCTAAAGTGGAACATTCCAGGCAAAGCAAAAATATCTGTACGGGGTCAAGCAGGTCGCAGACTCTTCACTAGCTACAAAGAGCAGTCGACCCAGATCAAACAGGTGAGGTTTTCATAGGGATGGGCGATCGGTACCAGACGATAATGTTACTTCCGCGCTCTCTTTGTGCCATTTTTAAACAGATTAATGAGTCAAAATGAAAATAGAAGAATGTTATATGGCTGTATGCTTCACAGACTTAGCAAATAATTTTATATCCCAGATAATTACATTTCATTATTTTTACAAAAGTGAAAAGTTAATTTGTGTTCTTTAATTTGTGTTAGCGATCGGTTGGTTATCAGCCACAACAGCAGGCCAAATATCGGATAGCTGTATCGTCCCAGGAAATAAATATATAAATTAAATAAAATTAAATCCGCATCAGCCCATCCCTAGTCGTTCACACTGACAGAGACCCTGGTGCTTACCCTCTCCCTGCTCCCACTGACACCACCTGCATGTTCATGTTGAAGCCTCGGCCTCGCACTGGTTTGTTCCCGGCCCACTGCCCCACCACCATCCCCGCGATCTCCAGTTTACCCCCCTGAGGAGGGATGGACTGGAGGCCTACGAGAGGACACAACAGAGAGATATCAACGACACAGGAAACAGGCCCAAAAACTCACGTTAAACTAAAAGGCAGAGTGTAAAATGTTTTAACCATGTCATAATGGTGTTTACTCTATATTCATGCAGGTTTGAGTAATTATGTAGTGTCCACTTACATACAGGCTTGAGTGTGCTGAAAATTCTCATTCTCACCTACCCCATATCCCCACCCACGATTATTAAAGGTCTTACATTACACAAAACTTGACTATTGTGACCTTTAAGCTATGTTATGTTGTTACTGCATTAAAAACACACCTGGAGTTGTGTTTTGTTTCATTCACACATGTTTATTATCAGTCTGTAACATCTCCAAAGCTCAAAATGTTCTGTTCCACCTTGTGATGTCATGAACAGGTAGTTTTCAGCCATCTTTTACCTTTAGTTCAGTAGAAAGAGGCAGTTCCAGGGCTGAATTCATCAAAATGATTCTAGTGAAGGTGTATAGAGTTTTAAAACACAGTGGAGCACTTCCTGTATTACCACATGATGACATCACAAGGTGGAACAGAGTGTTTTCAGTTTGAGAGAAGAACTCAGTGTAAATCTGCAGGGTTTGTGTTAAACATGTGTGAATGAAACAAAAAAAAACACAACTCCAGGTCTGTTTGTGATGAGGAAACAACATTAGAACAGATCAGAAACTGTGTCATATGAGAACTTTAAACAGTTTAAGACCAATCTCACAATTTACAATGAAAAAAATTGTGAAATAATGATGTTATAGTTTAATTCTATAACACTATATGTCATTTGAAAGTCTATAGGAAAAATGAAAGGTGAGCGGTGACTGATATTCTAAGTAAATATAATTTTTAGTTTTTTTCAGCGTACCTGGGAAGGCTCTTGGTCTGTGCTGGGCAGGGTGGTGCGGGTGGTGCGGGTGGTGATGGGGGGGCATTCCCATGGGCCGTGGGGGGTACAGAGGAGGAATGGGGTAGAAGGGGGGCATCATGGAGGGGGGCAGGAAGGCAGGAGGGGGCAGAGGAGGGGGAGGAGGCGGCGGACGCGACAGGTTTATGCCCTCGAGGATCGCCTGACGCATCTTCTCCACTTTGGACACCAGCTCCTCCTGAGAAACAAGAACGAGGATCATTACGGCGACAATGAAAACGCAACTAGAAGAGGTCAATACGGCCGAAGTGGAAACGCACACTGAGGTCCGCTTTAAGGTTAGGATCAGTCAGGAAACACAACATATTATGCAAAATCCCCGTCCCTGGTACATGTCTACTGCTCTGTGCCGACATCGTTCTCCAATTTTATCTTATTAACTGGTGATGCTTGTAGGATTTGGAAGGGTCACGTAGTTATATTGGTACAAAGGAAAAAAAAATCCATGGCTCGCTAAGGTAACGTGCAGCTGTCCATAGGAGCGCTACAGTTTTCTAACGCAGAAGTCAGCGGCCTTGTTTATTTTATTAAGTCTTTTTAGATCAATACTGCAACTTAAAATGTCCATTATATCGTGATGATCCACGGGCTTGTGTCTGTGTAGATTATACAGAAAACACAAGCACAAAACATCGTCTTTAACCATAATCACTTCTTGTCTAACTTTAAAGATGGAGTATTTTACTTCAAAACAGTATATTTAGATCATTTTGTAAATGCTGCATTAGCTGAAAACAATGTATTAACAAGCTTAACTTTTGTTTTTTTAACGTTCAGACTTTCCCCTTGCTTTGCTCTCCGCGCTAAGTCACTCCCCCTTCACAGCACAATCACAATACAATCCGCAAATTAAACTACTGCACATCGCATCAGGGTTGTGAAGTTATAGTGTACCATTTTGTATCCTGCTCTTGTATTATTCTATTAAACTATGAAAAACTGTCGTGTGGGAGCATGAGTCATGAACCGGCACTGGAGAGATCTCTAAATTACTCAAACAAGCTTGGATGACATCTAAAACCTCTTTTGAACAATATTATAACATGTTAGAAAGCGCCAAAAGGTCAATTTTGCACGATATCCTCTTTAACCATAGTCACTACTTACCTAAACTTACCCTAAACCCAAATCTCAACCTATTTTAACCCAGATCTGAACTTTAAAACAAGCTGTGGATCCAATAAGAAAAGATTTATGCCATGGGCGTGATTTTTGTCCCCATAAGGAGAGAGATGTGTGTATATACAGAGTTTAGTCCACATAATGAGATAAATGTGTGTCCACACACATCCGTTTTTTAGATTTTAGTTCACAAATTAGATTTCATCATGATTTGTGTGCACCTAATATCTTTAAAGTGCTTTATAGTGAGACTGTCCAACAGAAGCTGCATTAAACAGATGCACTGCACTGCCCCATAGAACCAGCTAAACAGATTAGCAACATTATGTCAGATCACAATTTGATTTTGCAATGTTAGAATCCCCCACCTCTGTGTAAGAACATTTATATATGTTTGTCCAATGTCTGATTTAATCCTGGTTTTCCTCTACTGTCCTTTGGTGTTTTTAACAACACCTTTAAATTGTAACACTAAATCCACTTTTTTAACTACTGAACTGTGTGTATGGTGTTTTAATGGCATTATCTACTGTTCAAAGTTCAGCGTCAGGGGCCTCTGCAATCTCAAGTACTACATGACATCACACAGGACTGATCACAGCAAGACGTTTCTAATTACAAAATACCAGGCAGCAGGGGCAGAGTTTGAAGTGTGGATACCTGTTAGACCAATCACACTGCTCCTTACATCTCCAAGCCCCGCCCATCCTCCCCCCTCACTCTTCCCTTTAGTCCTCCATCTCCCCCCTCCACCTCCTACCTTCCTTTAGTCCTCCCCCCTCCTCCTCCCTCCTCACTCTTCCCTTTAGTCCATCCTCCATCCTCACCCTTCACTTTAGTCCTCCACCCCCCCCTCTCACCCTTCCCTTTAGTCCTCCATCCTCCCCCCCACAATCTTCCCTTTAGTCCTCCATCCTCCCCCCTCACTCTTCCCTTTAGTCCTCCATCCTCCCCCTCACTCTTCCCTTTAGTCCTCCCTCCCCCCCACTCTCACTCCCCTTTAGTCCTCCATCCTCCCCCCTCACTCTTCCCTTTAGTCCTCCCATCCTTTAGTCACCTTCACTCTTCCCTTTAGTCCTCCATCCCCCCCTCACTCTTCCCTTTAGTCCTCCATCCCTCCCCCCCTCACTCTTCCCTTTAGTCCTCCATCCTCCCCCTCACTCTTCCCCTTTAGTCCTCCATCCTCCCCCCTCACTCTTCCTTAGGTCCTCCATCCTCCCCCCCTCGCTCTTCCCTTTAGTCCTCCATCCTCCCTCCTCACTCTTCCCTTTAGTCCTCTATCCTCACCCTCACTCTTCCCTTAGTCCTCCATCCTCACCCTTCACTCTCTCCCTTTAGTCCTCCATCCTCCCCCCCTCACTCCTCCCTTTAGTCCTCCATCCTCCCTCCTCACTCTTCCCTTTAGTCCTCCCATCCTCACCCTCACTCTTCCCTTTAGTCCTCCACCCACCCCGCTCACCCTTCCCTTTAGTCCCTCCCTCCTCCCCCTCACCCTTCCCTTTATTCCTCCATCCTCCCCCCTCACTCCCTCCCATTAGTCCTCCATCCTCCCCCCTCACTCTTCCCTTTAGTCCTCCATCCTCCTCCCTCACTCTTCCCTTTAGTCCTCCATCCTCCCCCTCACTCCTCCCATTAGTCCTCCATCCTCCCCCCTCACTCTTCCCTTTAGTCCTCCATCCTCCCCCCTCACTCTTCCCTTTAGTCCTCCATCCTCCCCCCTCGCTCTTCCCTTTAGTCCTCCATCCTCCCTCCTCACTCTTCCCTTTAGTCCTCTATCCTCACCCCTAACTCTTCCCTTTAGTCCTCCATCCTCACCCTTCACTCTTCCCATTAGTCCTCCATCCTCCCCCCTCACTCCTCCCTTTAGTCCTCCATCCTCCCTCCTCACTCTTCCCTTTAGTCCTCCATCCTCACCCTTCACTCTTCCCTTTAGTCCTCCACCCCCCCCTCACCCTTCCTTTAGTCCTCCATCCCCCCCCTCACTCTTCCCTTTAGTCCTCCATCCTCCCCCCTCACCCTTCCCTTTATTCCTCCATCCTCCCCCCTCACTCTTCCCTTTAGTCCTCCATCCTCCTCCCTCACTCCTCCCATTAGTCCTCCATCCTCCCCCCTCACTCCTCCCTCCATTAGTCCTCCATCCTCCCCCCTCACTCTTCCCTTTAGTCCTCCATCCTCCCCCCTCACTCTCTCTCCCTTTAGTCCTCCATCCTCCCCCCTCACTTTTCCCTTTAGTCCTCCATCCTCCCCCCTCACTCTTCCCTTTAGTCCTCCATCCTCCCCCCTCACTCTTCCTTTTACTCCTCCAGGTCTAGCGGTTCTATCTGAAATACGGTTGTGGGTCCAAATTTAAGCACAAACAGATATTCACCTGTCCCTCGCACATGTCCAGCAGGGCGGCGCGGTCTCTCGATGCTCGCGACAGTTTGCTCTGAAACAGTTTTCCATCGAAGAAGCCCCAGGGGCAGCAATGTTCCCACGGCAACGGCTGACCACAGACGTCATTGACAAAAAGCGCTGTGTCTACACCCGCCATAAAGAGAGAGGCGAGCTGCACGCCGCGAGCATCCACCTTCTCCACCTAAAGGAAGATAAAGAAAAGTGAGGAACCTTTTCCACCTAAAGGAAGATAAAGAACAGTGAGGAACTTTCTCCACCTAAAGGAAGATAAAGAACAGTGAGAAACCTTCTCCACCTAAAGGAAGATAAAGAAAAGTGAGGAACCTTCTCCACCTAAAGGAAAACTCAACAACTGTGTGAAACTGTCCTTCACAAACATCACTAGCATGTCACAGCATAACATCCATTTGTTTCCTGAGTTTTCATGGTGACACAATGCACATTTTGGCAAACACGGCCCCATAAGTTTGAAGATTGTCTCAAATCTCAGAAAAAAATATAAAATAGATTTAAATTAAAATTTTCAGGAGCCTGTGATCAATCTGAGCATTCACGGTCCTGTTTCAACAAAAAAGTGAGAGAGACTAACTAAAAAACTGTTAGCTAATGTTTGCTAGCTTGTGGCTGGAGTGTTATTTGAGAGGGACTTCAGTACAAACATTGTAAATCAGCTCAATGTTATAGTTCAAACCAAGTCAGTTCTTTATGGTCAAATTGTGTTAAAATAAAACTCCAGTAACAGCTTCATAACAGTGCCTCCAGATAGCGTCACCCCCCCTCAGGGAATGTTGATGGTTTACGCTGAAAGGCATCGACACGTCTGAAATACTGAGGCCAAGTGTCTAAAGCCTTAAGACTGTATCATAACTGTCATCTTAACACATCCATATAAATGTTACAGGGCCGTTACCTTGAGCTCCTGGAGCTGGTCCGGCTCATAGAGCTGACTGGAAACAGCCTGAGCCAAAAAGGCATCGAGTTCATGTCTCTGAAGTATCCTGCCCCCGGGCCACTGCATCATATACCTGCAAATACACAACACGTACAAGTCAGAACTGTACGACATGTGTTTAAGCACCACTAGACATAACGTGTTTAAATACTGTGGAAATATAGTAACGTATAAAGAAAAAAAACAACTGCTATAAGGCCCACGGCATCATTTACCTGAGAATATATATAACAAGAAATAAGTCCAACTGTTTCACAGACCAGTGAAAATATAAAGAGGTACAGGTCAGGACTGTACTACATGTATTTAAGTAGGTTCCACACACTCATGTGACACACATTACACTGTACACCTAAATATTAAATATTTAAATATTTGCTGTACTGTATCTAATGGTCAAAAACCTGCAGGCTGCTGGATTAAAACAGGTCAAGGGCCGGATTTGACCCAAAGGCCACAAAACGCCCAGGTGTGATCTACACACACTGTAGTGTCCCCCTCCCGTCGGTGTGTGTCCCCCTCCTGTCTGTGTGTCCCCCTCCTGTCTGTGTGTGTCCTCCTCCCGTCGGAGTGCGTACCTGAGCACGCAGCACATGAGCAGCAGGTGCTGTGGCACCTGTGCGGGGTTGAGCAGGGCGGGACAGTCCGAGCGCAGACAGGCTAAAAAGGCCCTTGTTCTTCTGGAGCGGTCCTCAGAGGCTCGACCCAGCCACAGACGCCTCAGGTTTGGACACGTCCACTCCCGAAAACACAGAGCCGGAACTAGCTCTGGAGTCAAGGCAGACTTCGCTTTACCACAACTCCATTCTTTCACGATCACCGGAGGAACTGCCAGACAGAGGGTACAGTCAGTATGTGAAAATAACATATTAGTACTACAGAGCATAGTGGTGCAGTGTTTACCCTCTAGGGGCGCCCTCTTGCGCAGGGCGAGCCTCTCCAGACGCCGGTGCGTTTCGGCCAAACTGAAGAGGACTCCATAGGCGTATTGTCGCGCGGCTCTGAACAGCAGAGAGGCCGGAGGCAGCTCAGAGTTACACTCATCCTCAATGCACACAGGCATCTTCATCTCGCCCTGAGACGCAGAGGGGGGAAATACAGAGTATTTCATCACTACTCACCACCAAAGGGCACAGCTAAAAGCAGAACAATGCCATTAGCACGTGTGCGTTGCCATGGCGACTGTACCTTGGTGAGGATGTGGTAGATCTGTGGATACATGAGTCCTCTTCTGTGTCTGTGCTCGGCCACTCGCAGCACCTCAGCACTGACCTGAAACAGAACAGGGCCTTTAGACTCTGTTTAAATGTTTATCAGTATATTATCCTCATCTCCTCCGTGTTGGACCTGGGGCAGAGGGGGCGTGGTGATGTCCATGTGGCTGCGTGTGGCCATAGACAGCAGGGAGGGGATACTGGAGCTTCCGTTCCCTGAGGAGGCGTCTCCAGAGCCGGGCTTTGCAGAAGGCTCCTCCCATCGAGAAGACTTGTCCGTCAAATGGCTGAAAACAAGATGAATTCAGTAAGTCTGTTATTGGCGACTAAACTTCTGTAAAGTAAAAGTTACAAAAGTAACTGTGGTTCTATAAATCCTGGATCATCTGCGACGGTGGAGCTGAAAACACAGTGTGACTCTCCGCACCTGCACTTTAGAGTTTGAGTTCTTACTTTGCGTTGTTGTCGTTGGGCTCGTCTCCGTCGGACGAAGACGAGGGTGAAGGGGAGGGGCCAGACTGCTGTCCTGTGTGGTGATTGGGTAATCGAGTCCCGCCCTGAGTGGAATCGTACGGAGCTGACCAATCAGTGAAGCCCATCTTGTTTGACAGCGAATCGTTACAGTCTGTGGGCGGGGCCTGGAACAGAGGAGAGCCGGAGCCGAAAGGAGAGTTCTGAAATGGAGGCTTCAGGCCTGGAGCCTGGGAAGGAGAGAACTGAAGGAGGAGAGAAAGAGGAGAGGGAGAGAGAAAGAGGAGAGGGGGAGGGAGAGAGGAGGGGAAGGGAAGAGGTAGAACGAAAGAAAGAACAAAAGAAAGGAAGAAGAGTGGAAAGAAAGGGGGAGAGGTTAGAACAGAGGAGGAGAGAGAAAAGGAAGATGAGGGAGTAAGGAGGAGGGATGACAGACAGGGAGAGAGAGGAGGGAGAGATAGAGGGAGAAAGGGAAGAGGGAAAAAGGAGGAGAAAACAGGAAGAGAGGGGGAGGAGGTGAATAAAAGGAGAACGGGGGAGAGAGGGAGGAGACAAAAGAGGGAGGGAAAGAGGACAAGGGGAGAGACAAAGGGAGTGGAGAGAGGGAACAGGAGACAGAGTGGAAAGAGGAGGGAGTGAGGTTACATTTCTCATGCCAGAATGATAAGATTTAAATGATTAAAAGCAGGATTTTTGCTGCAAACTAACTTTTTACAGCACCGGTCTCATAAGTAAGTAAGTTAGTAAGTAAATACCTGGTTCTTTCCGGGCTGCATGGGTCCCATGGGTCCTGGTGGTCCAAACGGAGGAGGTCCAAAACCTGGTACTGAACATAGATGCAGACATGAGACTTTCACAGTTAAATCGAGTTTATTAAAAAGGATGTACCTGATTTTACTCAGTGCAGATATATTCTATAAGCAGCTCTCAAAGTCGACATGAGACCGCTGCATGCTGTCAGCATCTAATTAAGTGTTTTATTGTCCGATAACCAGGAAGAGTAAGCTTAGCATGCTAGTTGTCATCTTTACAGTGATGGCAAAACTCTGCTCTGTTCTCTAAAAGTTGTGAAACGTGCTTATAAACCTATAAACTGAAGTTAAGTGAGGAATAACTTTAGACCACTACAATGAACTAGTTCTTTTTCATGTTTTTGGACAGGTACAGCGCCTTTAAAAGTCCTATATTACACTAAATTGACTCTTGTGAGCTTTTCAGCCATGTTATAATGTTGTTACCATCAAAAACATACCTGGAGTTGTGTTTTGAAGACCTGACACGATGACTGCGATATATTGCTGAAGTAAATATAGACGATAAACGATAATATTGAAACTAAAACATAAAGCAGAATTATCCCGAAAAGTGTTCTAAATGTAAAATATTGTATAAATATGAGCTGCAATAAATAAATGACAGAATGAAACACTTAAGTAGTTGGTTTGTATCTATAATGAGTCAGAGAAGTTCATAATCCAAACTTCCACAGCTCAAATTGCATCATAACTCAGAAAAATAAACAGAAATGTCCAATTAGAGCAAAGAAAAAGTCCCCACGAAAAACACAGACCCCCAAAAATGACTGTCCCATCTGTGAGCGATGAGTCGATAGTGATCATCATGACAGGCCTAGTGTTTGTTTCATTCACACATGTTTGAGTAACACTTTAATACGTCTCCAAAGCTCAAAACGCTCTGTTCCACCTTGTGATGTCATGAAGCGGTAGTTCTCAAGTTAACAGCTCCTTTTACCTTTAGCTGAGTAGACACTTTTGCAATCGGAAATTCCAGGACTGAAATGATCCAAATGATTCTAGTGAAGGTGTATGGAGTTTTAAAACACAGTGGAGCACTTCCTGTATTACCACATGATGACATCACAAGGTGGAACACAGTGTTTTCTGTTTGAGAGAAGAACTCAGCCTAAATCTGCAGGGTTTGTGTGTTAAACATGTGAGAATGAAACAAAACACAACTCCAGGTCCGTTTGTGATGAGGAAACATTAGAACAGAGCGTTTTAGATGGATTTGTGACATAAAATAACTGCAGAACTCACAGATGAAGGCGGAGGGGCCCAGGTTTTGAGAGCGCGGTTTGGAGGCAGCAGAGAAATACTCTACGGCTTTTTTGAAACGTTCGATCTTGTCTTCCATCCGAGACTAGAAACAAAAAAGAAAAAAAAAAAACAATTACACCGGTGTCACAGATCTACATTATGAACTCCAACATGCACAAACACGGATCAAGAACATTTATGTCATTTTTATCTGGCTGGAATTTGTAAATGTCAAACAGTGTAAATAGTTCCTAGAATGCCACGCCCTAAAGATTCTCAGCGTTCACACTCTGTCCCCAAATCTAAGATAAGACCGAGAAAAGACGGCAGATTTGGTTTTCAGGGTTTTCGACCCTGTGACCAAACAGTGAAAGAGAATGTGAGCAGCTTCGTGAAATCAAACTGAAGCTGCTGCACCGAGGAGTGAAGCAAGGTAAAAACAACGATTCATCTGATGCGTCGGGGACAGTTGAGCTGAATTATAAATCACAGGTGAATGAAACAACAATCCAGGTAAGAATGTCAAGATTAACTGGTAAAAAAACTAAATTCTGTTCACGTCACATTAAAGCCACAATACATAACTTTTCTTTTTGCTGAAAATGACTGAATTAAAGCATGTTTTTATTGCACTGAAAAACAGGCGTCCTTACTGTCTGCAGGCTTGCATCTCCACAAACCTTACTCTGATTTGGAGAAGGACTTCTTCCTGTTTGTTTCCATGGAAATGCTGTTCCTTTAGCTTTAATATTCCACAGTATGGGATAAAACTTAACTATGTTCATGGAAAATGTACCAAAGTGTGGCTTTAGCTTTCTGTTTACATAGAATCATGCAGGTGACGTGCCGCCTCCAGATAGTTTCATACTGTCACTTTAACTTTGACTTTATCATTCACACACACACACATAACCCTAACCCCGTGGCTCAGTTGGTAGAGTGTGATCTATGAGACAATGTTAACGTGAATGAAGCGTTTCACTGCCGTTTGGTCATGGGCTCAAGCGTCATGAATAATCACAAAACTGAGATGTGTCTTCTCACAATAATTACACACCAAAAATCCCTAAACTTCTGCCAGCTCACTCACCAACTTCTCCTTTGTGCTGTCGTCTCATATACATCCTTATCTACATAATAAAACTAACAAGTCGGCCAACACACCTTTTGGTCGACTCAAGTTGTTTTCACAGTTAGTGGCTCCGTGGAGCGCCCCCCAGTGGCACTAGATTTAGTTGTGTTTACTTTAGGGTTGGTTTTGTTCACATACACAGTGCATCATTCACCTCAAACACCAGGAGCTGATTGCCACATTTATTTCCTTGACAACGAGCTTCCCCTGTTGACCTTATTCTGCCCCGCCCACTTTTTCTGTAAATGCAACTACACGGCGCTTTCTTTGTAGTAGCACTTCCGGTTAAGTGGAAATCCCGTTCTTTTCGATGGAGGGTTTGGGAAAAGTTAGCTAAAATATTAAATAGTCAGTTGGTTTGAGTCAAATGTCCAGTGTCTGTGTCACCCCTCAGTCCAGGTCTGATCCACAGCAAAAGATGAACAAACTTCGACTTTTGCTGTCAAATGTTCAAATGTTCAAATGTTTATGTGCAACAACAAGTCAACACTGCACCGATTCACTGAGAAGCTTCAAAACAGCTGTGTCCCTATAGAACTTATTCACCGTCAAGATCAGCAGCTCCACACAAAATAATACAACCCAAATGATCTTTTCTTTCACTCACGGCTAAATTCACCAAGAAGAAAAAGCTTTTTGAACAACACACAGACAGATCCAGGCTCGTGGTGAATGATTAGGATGCTCTGAATGCATAAGGTAATTGAGGAATATCTTTGGACCTCTGCAAACTATTTAAAATGAACTGTTTTCCATGTTTTTAGACAGGTACAGCAGCGTTTTAGGTGGATTTACGACAAACCCCCCCCCCCCCCCCCCAAAAACTGCCCCTTAACATCCCAAACTCCAGCTGCGTTTTAGATTAGGATTAAAACACAGCTCCAAACTCAGACGAGCGTGACATAAGTAGCGGCCGCTGTGTTGTACCTGTGACTGTTTGAAGACGTCTTTGGCGATGGCGTCCAGGTTGCTCAGGTCTTTGATGGAGGAGACGTACTCGGACACGGCTTTGATCACCACCTCGCAGGGAGGCAGCACCAACTGATGAGCGCGAACCTGAGAGTAAAATTCACCATAAGACACAGACTCTACAGACACTCAGATGTTTAAAGTAGCAATACCCATCATTAAATTTCAGATTTAACCTCCAAAAAGACACACTTGACTGGTATTTTCTAGTTTTAAATGTTGATGAAGTTTATAATTTTACTTCCTGGTTGGACACAGGCAGCAGATGTGACATATGTAGAGGTAATTTTGTGATAGTTACCAAGCAATCGTAACAAAATCAAGGGCCAAAATGTCTCGAACTTACAATAATTCTGATTAGACTGATACAAATAAATGAGAACACCTTTATTTTGTTAAATGAAGGTGTAAACTGTCAGAAAAATGTCCTCCCTGTGTGTAAATTGGATAAAACGTTCTGTGCTGTTGACTTTAGGTAGAGGGATTCTGTTCTGTTTTTTATAATTCAATGCTACTTCCTGTATTTTTGTACTTTTCTATCACAAACTGCCACTTAATTCATGTAAAACTATGATAAATATTTACCACAGGAACTGTCCCACCGAACCAAGCCATAATTAGAAAAACATGACATGCATTTTAACTAAACCGGTTGAGGGATTACACAGATATAAGGCCACATTTACCATTTAATATTGAAAATCACATTGTACTGTCTAAAGAAAATGTTTTTTTAACATCACTGTGTTACCAGAATCAATTTCGAGTCTCTCTTTCAGACAAAAATGATCACTCCAGATTTCTTAGCTCTCACACATAGATAGCCCTGGACATGTTTAAAACGTGCTGTGTAAACTAGCTGTACTTGAACTATTTTTAAACATTTTGTAACTAAGTAATAAATAAAAATGCGCATGTTTAAGCTGCACCTTGAGGGAAGCGAGTGGGTGCTCTGGTCCCAGGAGGCTCCAGTGGAAGGCAGCCAGGTCCTCATCAGGCAGAATATGGTTTCCTGGAACGCAAAAAGAACTCGGTGAACATAGACGGCACAAAGAGGCGGACTAAGGGCGTGTGACTGTTGCCAGCGGGAGCGACCTCGGGGAAAAGAAGACGCCCGTTTGTGTTATGATTGTTCGTATCTTGATTTACGGACACAATAGTGAAATAAAAACCACAGGATCATGTAGAGCGAGTTAATACGAACATTTTAACTCTATATCGTTGGGTGCTATCGCCGCCGATTGACTCGTGGTTGTGGTCTGCTTTGAGACGCCGTTTGAATTTACATGAAGCACAATTGGTTGTGGAGTTACAGTGATGGAAAGTCCACAAACGCGAGTCTATTGGTGGCGACAGCATCCGACGCTATAGAATTAAGACCAAAAATGACGAGTCTGACAGCAGCAGTTACAGAGAGAGGGATGACGGTTTTTCAATGTAAAGTGAATTGAAGCCAGAGTCGATGGAGCTGGAAGTGCGCCCACGGTCACTATTTGGAACACTAGCTAGCAGGTTAGCTATATCCATTTATATATACAGTCTATACATGTGAGTAAGTACCTACAACATACAGTAGATACAAAGTTTGTGCATGTTTCAGGTTTATTTTTACTAGAGACAAGTAATCTGTTAATGATCTAAACCATATTAAAAGGAACAGTATGTAATTTTCTGGAGGTGGCACATCACCAGAAACAAAGTGAAAACCATACTTCTCCACGGAGACACATATGATTAAAGCCAAAGACCTTCCAGGCCAAAGAAGAGGCAGGTTTGTGGAGATGCAAGCCCACGCACAGTAAAGACAAATATTTGTATGCTGTTTTAGTGCAATAAAAGCAAACAAAATGAAACAAAACATGCGAAAAGATGATTTTTTTTTAGCTATTAAGTTACATACTGTGGCTTTAACTATGAATTTATTGAGGCTTTTCTAGTATTCACATGCATGAATGTTTGGACATGTGCAGATTTATGACCTTGTCTTTCAAAAGAAGCGGAGAGGACAGCGAATCCACCGCCAAAATGTACCACATACGACATAATCAGACACTCGACAAAATGTTTAAGAGAAGTGTTTGGATTTCGGTTCAAGAGGACGACATGCGTCTGTGACAGGTGGAAGAGACTGGAGAGGCGGGTACTGGGCTTAAAGAGGGCGGATTACACATAACACTTACTTATTACAGTTACTATGGGGTTTTAAGAGCTAACACGTAACATATTTAGATCAAAATGTTTCCTTTTATTGTTTTGGAAATGCTCTACTCCCCTTGTTCTCAAAACCAGACTCCCACTATGTACTTTCATATCGTGTTTTTACATACGGACTAAGCTTGGACCGAGTCTTACAGCTAACCGTAAGGAGGGTTCAGATAGGGCCCGGGAGAGATCTCTAGATTACTCAAACATACATGAATCACATCTCAAACCTCTTCAGGCGTGTTTCTGATGAGGAAACAACGTTATAACATGGAAAAGGCTTCAAAAACTAAATTTCACATAATGTTTCCCTTAATAAACTTCATGGGAGGGGAAACAAATCTTCCCTTTACAAGAGAAAAGTCGCACACTGCAGCTTTAATATCACATCATCTCTACTTACCAGTCTGACCTTATTACCAGTGCAGACTTCCGTTTTTCAGTTATCTTTATTTCTACAGGGAGAGCCCAAAGAGAGCACCAGACTCAATCATGAGCGCCCTGTTCACATGCAGAACAACACGAAGAAAACATAAAACTGCACAGGTCCATTTAAAACATTAAAACAGGAGCAGCTGTGAGTTTAACTATTTATCACCAGATTATTAAAGTGCATTAGTGGCAGCAATCTACCCAATATTTTCTATTTTTGGGAAACAAAATAACCAAAAGCTTTTTTCAGACAGAGACAATAATGAAATCTTCTATTAAATCAGACCTATTCTGCAAAATGGCCTTTTCAGAGCTTTTAACCCTGTAGTTGTTTTCTTCTCACTGACCCTCTGAAGTTGTATTTTCAGTGATTTGTGTCTGTTTGAGCATCTTTAATCACTTATTTTCAAGACATCATAAGTGCTGCCTTTTCTAAAGCCCAGTTCCTTCCATCGCTCGCTGGAGGTGAGAGGCTCGGCCGCTTGAGTTTGCTTTTGTAGCTGTGAATATTACAATTTTATTACATTACAAAATTATTGGCTTTTACAAAGTGAGTGTCCATCTTTAGCATCTGTCAAAGTTAGCTTACATGCTACGAGCTTTTACAGGGCGTATTGTCGTTTTTTTCAAGATTTAACCCTAGCATTACATTTGCTTAAAATATAAAATATACACACTACGGTAATGGATTATATAATAATGTAAAACCTAAAAAGAAATGATGTACTGTAGCTGCTAGCCAAGCCAAGCTAAAGTAGCATTAGCCACCAAGCTAACACAAACCTCATTCATTTTTAAGTATGTGGGTGTTTTTGTCTCTGAAGGAGGAGAATTGTTCCGCAGATGCACGGCTGATCACGCTCTCCTGTATTTGGAGTGACTCATGCATGTTTGAGTAATCGATAATTATTTATTTTCAAGACTCCATTTCGTTTTTTTGATCAACTCCCGTTTGCACATTTCTTCTTTTTCGCAGCAAATTTTTACACGCCCACTGTGAATCACGCCCACTTTGATATTTGCACTTTCTTGGGAGAGAACCAGTTTTATCTGCGCTATTCATCTTGTATGTATATCACATTTGACGTAAAGAAATTTTACCGCAGCATCGTCCGCATTATGGTACAAATGAAAAAAAAAATGTGCTCCAGTTTAGTTTTAATCTGTGATATGTTTGCAGCATCGTCATTATGGTACATGTGGCTCTAGGGTGCAGCGTCCATAGGGGGCGCCGAGCACTTTGTTGTGATGATGTTTATGGCGATGTCAGCTCCCACTGGACACCACAGTTTTCTAACGCAGAAGTCATCAGATTTGTTTCTTTTATAAAAAGTCGTTTTAGATGAATATTGTGATTTAATGATAACAATAATCCACAGGTGTCAGAGATTACAAATAAAAGCACCAGACACAAGAACAACACGTTTTCTTTAAAAGTTCTTGTATCACAGACTTACCGAGCAGAGCAGCGAAGCAGGGCAGGTGGTGGTGAGTCTTCAGCCCCAGTTGTCTGGCGGCCTCAGAGAGCAGGTACTGGTGCGTGGTCAGATTCTTCCCGTTCCAGCTGAGTTTTTGAGAGCGTGAGACGAGAAATACGCCGGAACGTTACACAGCGCAAAACTCTGAGTCCTGAGCGAGCGATCAGTCCCGCAAAGCCAAAGTCTCTGTACAGAGACAGCACACCTCCTGGTGGTGGTCCTCCAGTGTCTGCACGACCTGAGCACAGAGAGAGGAAGAGCGATCAGGACCAAAGCACAACTATAGACCGCTTCCTATTAATATAGAGACTACGTGGTCCATCATAGTCTCAGTTATGTCTCAAAGTCTAAAACAAGATGAAGAAAAAAACAGGTAAAATAAATGACACTTTTTGTGGTTTGATCTGTCATTTTTAGAGATCAACCGATGTTTTTTTTCATGGCTGATGCCGATACAGATTGTTTAGAATCAGAGAAAGAAAGCGATGTCTGATATTTTGGGCTGATATATATGGGCCAATTTTAGATCATTTTCCCCCAAATTCAGTAATAGAAATGTACTACAAACTCCCCTAAAGTAAATTTTTTACCAAACATTTAAGAGAGATGTGCAGTCATGTTTTCTCTTTGCACTAAAAAGTTCAAATAAAGTTCATGTGTGTGGTCTTCAGGCAGCAAAACAAAATATCAGCCTGTGTTTCAAACATTTAATGCCAATATGTTAAGTGAAAATACTGCCCCACATACTGGTCTGACGTGGTGGTGGTTTTCAAGTTAATCTCTCCTTTTACCTTTAGTTCAGTAGATTCCTGAGCTGAAAATTATCCAAATGATTCTAGTGAAGGTGTATTGAGTTTTAAAAACACAGTGGAGCTCTTCCCTGTATTACCACATGATGACATCACAAGGTGGAACAGAGTGTTTTCCATTTGAGTTTGTGTGTTAAACATGTGTGAATGAAACAAAAACAAACTCCAGGTCTGTTTGTGATGAGGGAAACATAACATAAATCAGAAAAAACAGTGAAATATGGGCCTTTAACTGGAATTATTCAAACGTGGCTGGTTTGTTTGGACAATAGTCTAAATATAAAACCTGTGGGAAACACTGAAACATCTCATTCTCTAGGTGCAGCTTAGAAATATATAAGATTTGTAGAGATTTAACAAATTCATGGCCCAATAGATTGAAATGGAAAAACTGGCAAAATGAAAATATCTCGAGTAACTTGTTTGTTACAGTGATTTCACATGAGAAAAAAACTTTAACAGGCAACATTTTAGTGTTTTGGTAAAAACATCTGCTCATTGCATCATTAAATTATCTGCATTTTCTGTCAGTATTGGCCCAAGTCAATTTAAGATAAAAAAAAAAAAAAATAAAAAATACATGTGTGCATTAATGAATAAACAAAAACAGTGACAGCAGCTTTTCTCAAACAGGCAAAATGTATAATCCAGAGATCAGATTTTTATTGAAGGGGTGGGGAAATACTGGCTAAAAATACTGGGATAATTTTGTTTTTTTTTAAGTCTTCTCAGTCTGAAACATCCTGTACAACGGTTTTCTGGTTGAGGTTTTAATGCCGTCAAGTGAAATGAACATAAAATGTGAATCTCTTCAGCTCAAAACAGATTGAAATAAGACCTAGTTTATGTTTTCTTTTTTAAAATTATTTTGGAAGTTTTGATTGCACTGAAAAATCCACTGCGTCCTTACTGTGAGGGGCTTGCATCTCCACAAACCTGACTCTTATTTGGCATGGCTGGAGGAGGGACTGCTGCTTGTCTCCATGTAAATGTTACACATTATGGCATAAAACACATCTATTTTCATGAAGAAATTTTCTGAGTATAGTTTTTAATTTTTATTTCCATGGAGTCATACGAGTCACATGTCACTTTCCAGAAAGTTACAGTCTTTCTTTAAATTTAAACACCAAAAAATGAACCAGTTTCCTTTCACTGGAAGATTACATAGTAGAGAGAATGGTTTATTGTTAGGTCAATATTTGTGTTTTCGGGCTCGACAAACATGGAGCTTTTTGAACGTTTTAGGTGCAAAGAGAAAGACTACTACCACTATAAAACACAAATCTGCTTCCGATTGTAAACAGGCATTTTCCAGACACCTTCCTGGAGATGAATTGATGGAACAGTTTGTCAGAACGTGGTCATTTGAACAGCAGGACCGCACTGTGCCGTGGGATGGGAAATCTGCAACATTTATAATAAGGCCTGAATTCAAGTCAGCACTAAAAACAGACCGTGAGCTGTGACTATGGAACATAGAATTTAACAGAAATTAAACAGCACAGAGCACACGACAGAGAACAATCTCCCCTTTTAAGGGCTGAATGATGGTGCATTTTTGTTTGACACATTTGATGCCAGAAATTCCTCAGCTATCTTTAACTCCTCTAACATGGGAATACTTTTGCATTTCTTCAATTAAAACTAATGAAGATGTAGTGTAGTGGTAAAAAGCTCACAAAGCCCCGGCCTCCTATAGCTCCCCCTGCATTATCCCCGCCTGGAGGTTCAATGGGTTCATGTTATGTAATGTGTAGGCTACACTGGGTCACGCTGCACCATGCATGTTTTTAATCAGAGCCACAGGACCACGCGCACATCCATTCAACAGAAGCACACGCTGCACGCACAACGGTCAAAAACCAAACCACTCCCACCACAACTAAACCTACAATCCCTCCAATTACAGCT
>JAIEZT010000158.1:209125-267733 GCA_019594935.1 Periophthalmus modestus | reverse complement strand
GTTTGTATCTATAATGAGTCAGAGAATTTCATAATCCAAACTTCCACAGCTCAAATTGCATCATAACTCAGAAAAATAAACAAAAAGTGTCCAATTAGAGCAAAGAAAAAAAAGTCCCCCAACGAAAAACACGACCCCCAAAAATGACTGTCCCCATCTGTCCATGTACCAAGTGATGAGTCGATAGTGATCATCATGACAGGCCTAGTGTTTGTTTCATTCACACATGTTTGAGTTAACACACTTTAATACGTCTCCAAAGCTCAAAACGCTCTGTTCCACCTTGTGATGTCATGAAGCAGTAGTTCTCAAGTTAACAGCTCCTTTACCTTTTAGCTGAGTAGACACTTTTGCAATCGAAAATTCCAAGGCTGAAATGATCCAAATTATTCTAGTGAAGGTGTTATGGAGTTTGTTAAACACAGTGGAGCACTTCCTGTATTACCACATGATGACATCACAAGGTGGAACACAGTGTTTTCTGTTTGAGAGAAGAAACTCAGCCTAAATCTGCAGCGTTTGTGTGTTAACACAGTGAGAATGAAACAAAACACAACTCCAGGTCTATTTGTGATGAAGAAACATTAGAACAGAGTGTTTTAGGTGGATTTTGTGACATAAAATAACTGCAGAACTCACAGATGAAGGCGGAGGGGCCCAGGTTTTGAGAGCGCGGTTTGGAGGCAGCAGAGAAAATACTCTACGGCTTTTTTGAAACGTTCGATCTTGTCTTCCATCCGAGACTAGAAACAAAAAAGAAAAAAAAAAACAATTACACCGGTGTCACAGATCTACATTATGAACTCCAACACACACAGATCAAGAACATTTATGTCATTTTTATCTGGCTGGAATTTGTAAATGTCAAACAGTGTAAATAGTTCCTAGAATGCCACGCCCTAAAGATTCTCAGCGTTCACACTCTGTCCCCAAATCTAAGATAAGACCGAGAAAGACGGCAGATTTGGTTTTCAGGGTTTTCGACCCTGTGACCAAACAGTGAAAGAGAATGTGAGCAGCTTCGTGAAATCAAACTGAAGCTGCTGCACCGAGGAGTGAAGCAAGGTAAAACACACGATTCATCTGATGTGTCGGGGACAGTTGAGCTGAATTATAAATCACAGGTGAATGAAACAAAAAAACAGGTAAGAATGTCAAGATTAGCTGGTAAAAAACTAAATTCTGTTCACGTCACATTAAAGCCACAATACATAACTTTTCTTTTTGCTGAAAATGACTGAATTAAAGCATGTTTTTATTGCACTGAAAAACAGGTGTCCTTACTGTCAGCAGGCTTGCATCTCCACAAACCTTACTCTGATTTGGAGAAGGACTTCTTCCTGTTTGTTTCCATGGAAATGCTGTTCCTTTAGCTTTAATATTCCACAGTATGGGATAAAACTTAACTATGTTCATGGAAAATGTACGTAAGTGTGGCTTTAGCTTTCTGTTTACATAGAATCATGCAGGTGACGTGCCGCCTCCACAAAGTTTCATACTGTCACTTTAACTTTCACTTTATCATTCACACACACACACACAACCCTAACCCTAACCCCGTGGCTCAGTTGGTAGAGTGTGATCTATGGGACAATGTTAACGTGAATGAAGCGTTTCACTGCCGTTTGGTCATGGGCTCAAGCGTCATGAATAATCACAAAACTGAGATGTTTCTTCTCACAATAATTACACACCAAAAATCCCCAAACTTCTGCCAGCTCACTCACTAACGTCTCCTTTGTGCTGTCGTCTCATATAAATCCTTATCTACATAATAAAGCTAACAAGTCGGCCAACACACGTTTTGGTCGACTCAAGTTGTTTTCACAGTTAGTGGCTCCGTGGAGCGCCCCCCAGTGGCACTAGATTTAGTTGTGTTTACTTTAGGGTTGGTTTTGTTCACATACACAGTGCATCATTCACCTCAAACACCAGGAGCTGATCGCCACATTTATTTCCTTGACAACGAGCTTCCCCTGTTGACCTTATTCTGCCCCGCCCACTTTTTCTGTAAATGCAACTACACGGCGCTTTCTTTGTAGTAGCACTTCCAGGTAAGTAGAAATCCCGTTCTTTTCGATGGAGAGTTTGGGAAACGTTTGCTAAAATATTAAATAGTCAGTTGGTTTGAGTCAAATGTTCAGTATCTGTGTAACTCCTCAGTCCAGGTATGATCCACAGCAAAAGATGAACAAACTTCGACTTTTGCCGTCAAATGTTTAAATGTTCAAATGTTTATGTGCAACAACAAGTCAACACTGCACCGATTCACTGAGAAGCTTCAAAACAGCTGTGTCCCTATAGAACTTATTCACCGTCAAGATCAGCAGCTCCACACAAAATAATACAACCCAAATGATCTTTTCTTTCACTCACGGCTAAATTCACCAAGAAGAAAAAGCTTTTTGAACAACACAGACAGATCCAGGCTTGTGGTGAATGATTAGGACGCTCTCAATGCATAAGGGAAGTGAGGAATATCTTTGGACCTCTGCAAACTATTTAAAATTAACTGTTTTAGGTGGATTTTAGGTGGATTTACGACAAAAAAAACCCAAAAAACTGCCCCTTAACATCCCAAACTCCAGCTGCGTTTTAGATTAGGATTAAAACACAGCTCCAAACTCAGACGAGCGTGACATAAGTAGCGGCCGCTGTGTTGTACCTGTGACTGTTTGAAGACGTCTTTGGCGATGGCGTCCAGGTTGCTCAGGTCTTTGATGGAGGAGACGTACTCGGACACGGCTTTGATCACCACCTCGCAGGGAGGCAGCACCAACTGATGAGCGCGAACCTGAGAGTAAAATTCACCATAAGACACAGACTCTACAGACACTCAGATGTTTAAAGTAGCAATACCCATCATTAAATTTCAGATTTAACCTCCAAAAAGACACACTTGACTGGTATTTTCTAGTTTTAAATGTTGATGAAGTTTATAATTTTACTTCCTGGTTGGACACAGGCAGCAGATGTGACATATGTAGAGGTAATTTTGTGATAGTTACCAAGCAATCGTAAGAAAAACAAGGGCCAAAACGTCTCGAACTTACAATAATTCTGATTAGACTGATGAGAACACCTTCATTTTGTTAAATGAAGGTGTAAACTGTCAGAAAAATGTCCTCCCTGTGCGTAAATTGGATAAAACGTTCTGTGCTGTTGACTTTAGGTAGAGGGATTCTGTTCTGTTTTACAATTCAATGCTACTTCCTGTATTTTTGTACTTTTCTACCACAAACTGCCACTTAATTCATGTAAAACTATGATAAATATTTACCACAGGAACTGTCCCACCGAACCAGGCCATAATTAGAAAAACATGACATGCATTTTAACTAAACCGGCTGAGGGATTACACAGATATAAGGCCACATTTACCATTTAATATTGAAAATCACATTGTACTGTCTAAAGAAATTTTTTTTACCATCATTGTGCTACCAGAATCAATTTCGAGTCTCTCTTTCAGACAAAAATGATCACTCCAGATTTCTTAGCTCTCACACATAGATAGCCCTGGACATCTTTAAAACGTGCTGTGTAAACTAGCTGTACTTGAACTATTTTTAAACATTTTGTAACTAAGTAATAAATAAAAATGCGCATGTTTAAGCTGCACCTTGAGAGAAGCGAGTGGGTGCTCTGGTCCCAGGAGGCTCCAGTGGAAGGCAGCCAGGTCCTCATCAGGCAGAATATGGTTTCCTGGAACGCAAAAAAAACTCAGTGAACATAGACGGCACAAAGAGGCGGACTAAGGGCGTGTGACTGTTGCCAGCGGGAGCGACCTCGGGGAAAGAAGACGCCCGTTTGTGTTATGATTGTTCGTATCTTGATTTACGGACACAATAGTGAAATAAAAACCACAGGATCATGTAGAGCGAGTTAATACGAACATTTTAACTCTATATCGTTGGGCGCTATCGCCGCCGATTGACTCGTGGTTGTGGACTGCTTTGAGACGCCGTTTGAATTTACATGAAGCACAATTGGTTGTGGAGTTACAGTGATGGAAAGTCCACAAACGCGAGTCTATTGGTGGCGACAGCATCCGACGCTATAGAATTAAGACCAAAAATGACGAGTCTGACAGCAGCAGTTACAGAGAGAGGGACGACGGTTTTTCAATGTAAAGTGAATTGAAGCCAGAGTCGATGGAGCTGGAAGTGCGCCCACGGTCACTATTTGGAACACTAGCTAGCAGGTTAGCTATATCCATTTATATATACAGTCTATACATGTGAGTAAGTACCTACAACATACAGTAGATACAAAGTTTGTGCATGTTTCAGGTTTATTTTTACTAGAGACAAATAATCTGTTAATGATCTAAACAATATTAAAAGGAACAGTATGTAATTTTCTGGAGGTGGCACGTCACCAGAAACAAAGTGAAAACCATACTTCTCCATGGAGACAGATATGATTAAAGCCAAAGACCTTCCAGGCCAAAGAAGAGGCAGGTTTGTGGAGATGCAAGCCCACGCACAGTAAAGACAAATATTTTTATGCTGTTTTAGTGCAATAAAAGCAAACAAAATGAAACAAAACATGCGAAAAGATGATTTTTTTTTAGCTATAAAGTTACACACTGTGGCTTTAACTATGAATTTATTGTGGCTTTTCTAGTATTCTCATGCATGAATGTTTAGACATGTGCAGATTTTTGACCTCATCTTTCAAAAGAAGCGGAGAGGACAGCGAATCCACCGCCAAAATGTACCACATACAACATAATCAGACACTCGACAAAATGTTTAACAGAAGTGTTTGGATTTCGGTTCAAGAGGACGACATGCGTCTGTGACAGGTGGAAGAGACTGGAGAGGCGGGTACTGGGCTTAAAGAGGGCGGATTACACATAACACTTACTTATTACAGTTACTATGGGGTTTTAAGGTAACACGTAACATATTTAGATCAACATGTTTCCTTTTATTTTAACATGTTTCCTTTTATTGTTTTGGAAATGCTCTACTCCCCTTGTTCTCAAAACCAGACTCCCACGATGTACTTTCATATCATGCTTTTACACACGGACTAAGCTTGGACCGAGTCTTACAGCTAACCGTAAGGAGGGTTCAGATAGGGCCCGTGAGAGATCTCTAGATTACTCAAACATACATGAATCACATCTCAAACCTCTTCAGGCGTATTTCTGATGAGGAAACAACGTTATAACATGGAAAAGGCTTCAAAAACTCAATTTCACATAATGTTTCCCTTTAATAAACTTCATGGGAGGGAAACAAAATCTTCCCTTTTACAAGAGAAAAGTTGCACACTGTAGCTTTAATATCACATCATCTCTAGTTACCAGCCTGACCTTATTACCAGTGTAGACTTCCGTTTTTCAGTTATCTTTATTTCTACAGGGAGAGTCCAAAGAGAGCGACAGACTCCATCATGAGCGCCCTGTTCACATGCAGAACAACACGAAGAAAACATAAAACTGCACAGGTCCATTTTAAAACATTAAAACCAGGAGCAGCTGTGAGTTTAACTGTTTATCACCAGATTATTAAAGTGCATTAGTGGCAGCAATCTACCCAATATTTTCTATTTTTGGGAAACAAAATAACCAAAAGCTTTTTTTCAGACAGAGACAATAATGAAATCTTCTATTAAATCAGACCTATTCTGCAAAATGGCCTTTTCAGAGCTTTTAACCCTGTAGTTGTTTTCTTCTCACTGACCCTCTGAAGTTGTATTTTCAGTGATTTGTGTCTGTTTGAGCATCTTTAATCACTTATTTTCAAGACATCATAAGTGCTGCCTTTTCTAAAGCCCAGTCCTTCCATCGCTCGCTGGAGGTGAGAGGCTCGGCCGCTTGAGTTTGCTTTTGTAGCTGTTGAATATTACAATTTATTACATTACAAAATTATTGGCTTTTACAAAGTGAGTGTCCATCTTTAGCATCTGTCAAAGTTAGCTTACATGCTACGAGCTTTTACAGGGCGTATTGTCGTTTTTTTCAAGATTTAACCCTAGCATTACATTTGCTTAAAATATAAAATATACACACTACGGTAATGGATTATATAAATAATGTAAAACCTAAAAAGAAATGATGTACTGTAGCTGCTAGCCAAGCCAAGCTAAAGTAGCATTAGCCACCAAGCTAACACAAACCTCATTCATTTTAAGTATGTGGGTGTTTTTGTCTCTGAAGGAGGAGAATTGTTTCCGCAGATGCACGGCTGATCACGCTCTCCTGTATTTGGAGTGACTCATGCATGTTTGAGTAATCGATAATTATTTATTTTCAAGACTCCATTTTACATTTCGTTTTTTGTGGTTTGCACATTTCTCTTTTGTGGTTTGCACATTTCTTCTTTTTCTTGTTTGCAAATTTTTTAATTTATTCTTCTTATTTAATCTTTTTGGCACATTTAAGTTTGCACTGAGGTGGGAGAGAACAGAAATTTCATCTGCGCTATTCATCTTGTATGTATATGCACATTTGACAATAAAAGAAATTGAATTACCGATCAACTCCCGTTCACGCGCCCGCAGCGATGTACACGCCCACTGTGATATATGCACTTTCTTCTCCAGTTTTATTTTCTTAATCTGTGATACTCGTAGAATTTGGCAGCATCGTCATTATGGTACAAATGAAAAAAAAATGTGCTGCTCTAGTTTAATGTGCAGCTGTCCATAGGGGGCGCCGACAGCACTTTGTTGTGATGATGTTTATGGCGATGTCAGCTCCCACTGGACACCACAGTTTTCTAACGCAGAAGTCATCAGATTTGTTTCTTTTATAAAGTCGTTTTAGATGAATATTGTGATTTAATGATAACAATAATCCACAGGTGTCAGAGATTACAAATAAAGCAGCAGACACAAGAACAACACGTTTTCTTTAAAAGTTCTTGTATCACAGACTTACCGAGCAGAGCAGCGAAGCAGGGCAGGTGGTGAGTCTTCAGCCCCAGTTGTCTGGCGGCCTCAGAGAGCAGGTACTGGTGCGTGGTCAGATTCTTCCCGTTCCAGCTGAGTTTGAGAGCGTGAGACGAGAAATACGCCGGAACGTTACACAGCGCAAACTCTGAGTCCTGAGCGATCAGTCCCGCAAAGCCAAAGTCTCTGTACAGAGACAGCACCTCCTGGTGGTGGTCCTCCAGTGTCTGCACGACCTGAGCACAGAGAGAGGAAGAGCGATCAGGACCAAAGCACAACTATAGACCGCTTCCTATTAATATAAGAGACTACGCTGGTCCATCATAGTCTCAGTTATGTCTCAAAGTCTAAAACAAGATGAAGAAAAACTGGTAAAATAAATGACACTTTGTTTGTGGTTTTGATCTGTCATTTTTAGAGATCAACCGATGTTTTTTTTCATGGCTGATGCCGATACAGATTGTTTAGAATCCAGAGAAAGCGATGTCTGATATTTTTGGGCTGATATATAGGGCCAATTTAGATCATTTTCCCCCAAATTCAGTAATAGAAATGTACTACAAACTCCCCTAAAGTAATTTTTTACCAAACATTTAAGAGAGATGTGCAGTCATGTTTTCTCTTTGCACTAAAAAGTTCAAATAAAGTTCATGTGTGTGGTCTTCAGGCAGCAAAACAAAATATCAGCCTGTGTTTCAACATTTAATGCCAATATGTTAAGTGAAAATACTGCCCCACATACTGGTCTGACGTGGTGGTGGTTTTCAAGTTAATCTCTCCTTTTACCTTTAGTTCAGTAGATTCCTGAGCTGAAATTATCCAAATGATTCTAGTGAAGGTGTATTGAGTTTAAAAACACAGTGGAGCTCTTCCTGTATTACCACATAATGACATCACAAGGTGGAACAGAGTGTTTTCCATTTGAGTTTGTGAGTTAAACATGTGTGAATGAAACAAAACAAACTCCAGGTCTGTTTGTGATGAGGAAACATAACATAAATCAGAAAACAGTGAAATATGGGCCTTTAACTGGAATTATTCAAACGTGGCTGGTTTGTTTGACAATAGTCTAAATATAAACCTGTGGGAAACACTGAAACATCTCATTCTCTAGGTGCAGCTTAGAAATATATAAGATTTGTAGAGATTTAGCAAATTCATGGCCCAATAGATTGAAATGGAAAACTGGCAAAATGAAAATCTCGAGTAACTTGTTTGTTACAGTGATTTCACATGAGAAAAACTTTAACAGGCACATTTTAGTGTTTGTAAAACATCTGATCACTGCATCATTAAATTATCTACATTTTCTGTCAGTATTGGCCCAAGTCAATTTAAGATAAAAAAAAAAAAAATGTTAAAAAATACATGTGTGCATTAATGAATAAACAAAAAAGTGACGGCAGCTTTTCTCAAACAGGCAAAATGTATAATCCAGAGATCAGATTTTTATTCAAGGGGTGGGGAATACTGGCTAAAATACTGGGATAATTTTGTTTTTTTTAAGTCTTCTCAGTCTGAAACATCCTGTAACGGTTCTGGTTGAGGTTTTAATGCCGTCAAGTGAATGAACATAAATGTGAATCTCTTCAGCTCAAAACAGATTCAAATAAGACCTAGTATTGTTTTCTTTTTTTTATTATTTTGGATGTTTTGATTGCACTGAAAAACCACTGCGTCCTTACTGTGAGGGGCTTGCATCTCCACAAACCTGACTCTTATTTGGCCTGGAGGAGGGACTGCTGCTTGTCTCCATGTAAATGTTACACATTATGGCATAAAACACATCTATTTTCATGAAGAAATTTCCTGAGTATAGTTTTTAATTTTTATTTCCATGGAGTCATACGAGTCACATGTCACTTCCACAAAGTTACAGTCTTTCTTTAAATTTAAACACAAAAATGAACCAGTTCCTTTCACTGGAAGATTACAAGTAGAGAGAATGGTTTATTGTTAGGTCAATATTTGTGTTCGGGCTCGACAAACATGGAGCTTTGAACGTTTTAGTGCAAAGAGAAAGACTACTACACTATAAAACACAAATCTGCTTCCGATTGTAAACAGGCATTTTCCAGACACCTTCCTGGAGATGAATTGATGGAACAGTTTGTCAGAACGTGGTCATTTGAACAGCAGGACTGCACTGTGACGTGGGTGGAAATCTGCACATTTATAATAGGCCTGAATTCAAGTCAGCTTAAAAACAGACCGTGAGCTGTGACTATGGAACATAGAATTTAACAGAAATTAAACAGCACAGAGCACACGACAGAGAAACAATCTCCCCTTTTAGGCTGAATGATGGTGCATTTTTGTTTGACACATTTGATGCCAGAAATTCCTCAGCTATCTTTAACTCCTCTAACATGGGAATACTTTTGCATTTCTTCAATTAAAACTAATGAAGATGTAGTGTAAAAGCTCACAAAGCCCCGGCCTCCTATAGCTCCCCCTGCATTATCCCGCCTGGAGGTTCAATGGGTTCATGTTATGTAATGTGTAGGCTACACTGGGTCACGCTGCACATGCATGTTTTTAATCAGAGCCACAGACACGCGCACATCCATTCAACAGAAGCACACGCTGCACGCACACGGTCAAAACCAAACCACTCCCACCACAACTACTACAAGCCCTCCAATTACAGCTCCAGGATACACACGGATGTGCACCTAATGACCACACAAACTTATCTAAACTAATCTAAACATGTAGAGCAACAGCCTCGTGTCTCAGTCTGCAAAGAGTTAACCACATGACGTAACCTGGAGAATAAACGTGCAGAGGGGCTCGTGTGTTTCAGCCACGCCAAATAACCAGACTGAACATGGCTCACCCGCACTCTGAAGCGGAACATGGCGAGGCGCACACAGTGGCTGAGGCACGCGGGCGGCAGGAACCAGGCCCGGGGAGGCGGGGTGGCCTTACTGCCGACGTGGTTGACGATGAGCTGCGCGGTCTGCCGCTGGCCCTGCACGCGCCGCGCCCACTCGGGCCAGCGCTCCTTCCCCAGGGTCCCGTTAAACACGACCACGAGCTCCAGGCCGCCCTGGTACAGACAGGCCTGCGACAGCGCGGCCAGGTACCCCAGCATGGCGTTCCACTCCCCGCCGCACACCCAGTCCGTCTGGTAGCCCCCGTACAGCCGCTGTAGGCCCGAGTCCGCGTCCATGAGGATCCGGGTGGGAGGTGGGGGAGGCACGGGCCCGGGGTGATGAGGGTGATGGTGTGGGTGATGATGAGGAGGCTGGCGGGCCGCTGTCCTGGCCAGTTTCAGGAGGTCCACGGGGACCGCGGCCCCGGGGCAGCGTTTCTCCAAGTACTCCTGAAAGCCCTGCACCCCCATGACGGTGTTGCTGAGCCGGTGCGTGTGTCCGGGGGAGCGGGCTCGGAGTATGTCCTGTACGCCGTGTTTGAGTGTGTGTGAGGGAGACGGAGGCTAGCTGTGCCGAGGCGCGCTAACTCTGAGTCTCTGTAGTGACTGAAGCTGTAACAAGTGCCTCGGAGCTCGACAGTCCACAGTAAACTAAACGCCTCAGTTTTGGTCGAGTGTAGTGTCCATTTCGGTGGATTTTTGGTGAGTTGCCAACAAGGCCAATGTCGCTACCTACAAGCAGAAAAAGTTCACTTTGCGTGTGCCCATAATGTGCCCTAAATCCAGCAGCTTTGGCAGCTAATGGCGCAGACCGGGGGGTTTTGTGCAGTGACGGGGTGAAAAAGAAAAACAGAGCGGCGGGGCGAGCGCATTAAACGGATGGACACTGCGCATTAGTGGAGGAGCCACAGGCTGCACGGCCACTCCGCGGACATGTTGAACCCAGCACGGTCCGAAACGGGCTTTTCTGTGACAGCGCCCCGCGTGGCTCCGGCGTCCTGACGGGGGTTTGAGATACACGACAGCAGCCTGTTGCCTCGAGTGTTTCAGACGCGGAGCTGCAGCGCGGAGAGGGGCACAGCTAAACTAGTGTGAGTGTGTTAGCCAGTTTAGCCAAGTGTGTGAGTGTTAGCCGCTTTAGCCGAGTGTGTGAGTTAGCCGCTTTAGCCTTAGCCGCTTTAGTCGAGTGTGTCAGTTAGCCGTGTTAGCAGAGTGTGTCAGTTAGCCGCTTTAGCTGAGGCAGGTCCCGGCGTGATTTGACGCGTCACTCCCGAAGATGAGCCCGGGGCCGACGCGACGCGGAATGAGATGGATGTTTGACGAAATAAAAGAAAAGGAACTAAAAGAAAATAAAAACAAAAGCCCGATGGTGCCTCCCTCGCGGTCTCGCACTCTCACGGCTTCATGTTGCAGAAGGGAGCAGACTTCCAGCCACGGCAGCCATCTTGAGACTTCCTCGCGGCCCGGAGCAGTGAAGGCGGGAGGAGGGCGGAGGCGGCGCTGTGAGGTGCATTCTGGGAAGTGTAGGCTCACAGCGTCACGCCTCGAATCACTCACGTGTGTAAAATACAGAATAAAACTACAACTACCACCAGCACTTTCCAATCTACGTTTAATGCTTAATAATAGTAATAGTTAATAGTTCAGTTACTTTTCTTCAGATTACTTTTATATGTGAATAAATTAGTAAATTGTGTTGTTATTTCGCGCAGTTTAGAACCCGATTTAAATATTTTATTTCATATAAACCGACACTTTGCAGCTAGGATGACTTAACGAACATTAGTTGTGACATTTTTATTTTTATTTTTTTAATTATTATTATTATTATTATTATTATTTTAATAATCTGTGACCATATCCAAATGTTTATGTTATTACGTTATTATTCTCGTCTGTAATATTCAGGGATGATGATCATGTAAAAAGTGAACTTGAGGCAGTAACAGGTTGAAAGTACTGTTTTTTGTGCGTTTATGTCGCCCCCTGGTGGTAAAATCTGAACCATCTCTCCATCTCTCCTCTGCTCTTTGCACCCTCTTTTCTCCTCCTTTCCTTTCCTCCTCTTCAAATCCATAAATCTATGGGGGAAAAAAGTTAATCTATTACATATATTTAACAGAGATAAATGATTGTTTAACTACAGGGTAAACATATATTTGCACAATTGCTTTAGCAGAAATAGGCTAATAAAGTAGGACATTTACCTTAACAATACATTCCAAAGACCTTGTAGTACATTGAGATGGAGGACAGCTAAGAGTTCTGCTAAAATGCAATGTTTTGCCCTGGTTTATGGTAAATATCTCATTAATTACTCGGCCAATCTGCATCAGTAAAAAGTTTAAGCAGCAGACATTAACTAGAGTTTTGCTTCGTTTTCTCACACAGACATTGAGCTGTTATGGTTCCCAGAGAAAGTCCAGTCTTTTAGGTGTCACTTCAGAACATGTAAAATCATGTGGTTTGCTGATCTCAGTGGGACCTTGGAGAGCTGAGCCCAAATAGAAATAAAAATGAATTCAATAAATGCAAAACCGTGGAATGATCCTGGCTAAGCACTAACATCAACATGGAGACGAGCAGCTTATACCAGAAATGTCCCACAATGCAGCTTTAATCCAGGGCTCAGGAGTCATTGGGAATGTGTTAAAAACCTAAACTAATATGAAATAAAAACGTAATGACATGTGATGATTAAAACTGAAACCAGATTCTTTTTTGTTCTGTCATTGAAAAGGCCTGTTTGACTGTGGTAATGACTCCATTAAACCACAGAGAGGCGCTGTTTAGTTTGAATGCTGAAGGGAAAGACATTTTCAATCACTCAAACAGGTTGATAATCTACCAACTGTAAATATGTGTATAAATGTACAGAATCACAAAGGACATGACTCCCCCAACACAACTCCCAGAGCACGACGCAAAAAGGCTCGACCAGTTACATCTGTGGAATTGTCTTTGGGCCGTTTGTTGTAAAATTACAAACACTCTTGTGTTATTTTTCTAATAAACCTAAAGACACATATGACTCAGACTCCACTGACTCATTGGTGAACTACTTGCTTCTCTACATTTTTCTTATTAGAGTTGCAATATTAACATTATTAAAATTAACATACTAAATGTAGTGTTCCATTATTATTATTATGGGCCACTTTGTCAATATATCACTTTTTAGTTTTATATTTGACTCATTTCTTTTGTGCCCATGCTGCTGACAGCTGCTTCTTTACACAAAGGAAACTTGTTTCTGCAAAACATTTGACAAATGTGTGTTTCAGATTGAGTTTGACAAAGAAATACCACTGTAAAGTGTTTTAGCTCTAAAGAACAACATGTGCACTGTCGATGATCACGATTATCACAACATCGTGATATTAGAGAATTATGAGCCGTATCGAACCACGAGCCATATCGAACCATGAGCCGTATCGAACCACGAGCCATATCGAGTCGTGCATCATATCGAGTCATGAGCCGTGTTGAATCGTGCATCATATCGAGTCATGAGCCGTGTTGAATCGTGGATCATATCGAGTCGTGAGCCGTGTTGAATCGTGCATCATATCGAGTCATGAGCCGTGTTGAATCGTGGATCATATCGAGTCGTGAGCCGTGTTGAATCGTGCATCATATCGAGTCGTGAGCCGTGTTGAATCGTGAGTGGCTCTCTGATTCCCGGTCCTGATCCACATCGTTCCTCTGTCCATGTTTAAGTTGAGGAGCGGCTCAGGAGCAGAGGGAGAACTACAGCGACGTCTCTGATCATGGATTCAAAGTTCACGAGGGTTTGAAAGATCTGCATGAATGAACCTCCCGTGACCTTTGACCCCTGTAGGCACCACTGCACTTCACTCACTGCTCTAGGGCTTTACAGAAAGTTACACAATGTTTTTAAAGGAGCTGAGTGCAGCCTGTGCTTTTAATATAGAACAAAAACTATTACAGCCCGACCTGCCCCGAGTCCAGAGCCGTGTCAGAGAAACAGAGTCTCAGTTTATGGACAAGCCTCATGTGAAACAGTCTCGTGTGAAACAGCCTCGTGTGAAACAGCCTCGTGTGAAACAGCCTCGTGTGAAACAGCCTCATGTGAAACAGCCTCATGTGAAACAGCCTCGTGTGAAACAGTCTCGTGTGAAACAGCCTCATGTGAAACAGCCTCATGTGAAACAGCCTCGTGTGAAACAGCCTCGTGTGAAACAGCCTCATGTGAAACAGCCTCATGTGAAACAGCCTCGTGTGAAACAGCCTCATGTGAAACAGTCTCGTGTGAAACAGCCTCATGTGAAACAGCCTCATGTGAAACAGCCTCATGTGAAACAGCCTCATGTGAAACAGCCTCGTGTGAAACAGCCTCATGTGAAACAGCCTCGTGTGAAACAGCCTCATGTGAAACAGCCTCGTGTGAAACAGCCTCATGTGAAACAGCCTCATGTGAAACAGTCTCATGTGAAACAGTCTCATGTGAAACAGCCTCGTGTGAAACAGCCTCGTGTGAAACAGTCTCCAGATTCACTCACTGAGCTGCACCGGCTGCACTAGCACTGAGCCCTGAGTCTGCAGGTTCTGGGGTTTAGGGAGAGACCAGGTCAGAGAGACATTTTAGGTTTTAAAAGTCCTGGTTTAGTCCTGGTTTAGTCCTGGTTCAGTCCTGGTTCAGTCCTGGTTTAGTCCTAGTTTAGTCCTGGTTTAGTCCTGGTTTAGTCCTGGTTCAGTCCTGGTTTAGTCCTGGTTCAGTACTGGTTTAGAACTGGTTCAGTCCTGGTTTAGTCCTAGTTTAGTCCTGGTTCAGTCCTAGTTTAGTCCTGGTTCAATCCTGATTCAGTCCTGGTTTAGTCCTGGCTCAGTCCTGGTTTAGTCCTGGTTTAGTCCTGGTTTGGTCCTGGTTTAGTCCTGGTTCAGTCCTGGTTCAGTCCTGGTTTAGTCCTGGTTCAGTCCTGGTTCAGTCCTGGTTTAGTCCTGGTTTAGTCCTGGTTCAGTCCTGGTTTAGTCCTGGTTCAGTCCTGGTTTGGTCCTGGTTTAGTCCTGGTTTGGTCCTGGTTCAGTCCTGGTTTAGTCCTGGTTTAGTCCTGGTTTAATCCTGGTTCAGTCCTGGTTCAGTCCTGGTTTGGTCCTGGTTTAGTCCTGGTTCAGTCCTGGTTCAGTCCTGGTTTAGTCCTGGTTTAGTCCTGGTTTAGTCCCGGTTTAGTCCTGGTTTAGTCCTGGTTTAGTCCTGGTTTAGTCCTGGTTTAGTCCCGGTTTAGTCCTGGTTCAGTGCTGGTTCAGTCCTGGTTTAGTCCTGGTTTAGTCCTGGTTTAGTCCCGGTTTAGTCCTGGTTTAGTCCCGGTTTAGTCCTGGTTTAGTCCTGGTTTAGTCCCGGTTTAGTCCCGGTTCAGTCCTGGTTTAGTCCTGGTTTAGTCCTGGTTTGGTCCTGGTTTAGTCCTGGTTTAGTCCTAGTTTAGTCCTGATTTAGTCCTGGTTTAGTCCTGGTTCAGTCCTGGTTGTGGTAAAGGTCTCACAGTGGGCCTCTGGATAATGAGAGGATTCAAGTGGGGGCAATCGAGAGGAAGCAAAGAGATTACTGTCAGAGAGAGAGGAGAGAAGAGAGGGAAGAGAGGAGGAGGAGGAGAGGCGACGGGGTGGAAAGAGAGAGAGGGAAAGAGGAGAGAGGTGACGGGGTGGAAAAAGAGACAGGAGTTATATTGAGAGGAGAGAGGGATGGAGGAAGGAAGGGAGAGAGCGGGGGAGAAAGAGAGGAAGACACAGAGAGAGAGAGAGAAGAGAAGAGTTAGGAAGAGAGTGAGAAGAGGAGAGAAAGAGAGGGATTCACACAGACGGAGGACTCATAGTGAGACAAAATCTGTTCCAGGCTGTTACACCACTCACACGGTGTTATGCAAAATGTTTTTCTTTTTTTTCTTTTTTCTTTTTTTTTTTTAGCTTTCTACCATTTTATAACATTGTTCCTTCATCAAAACATGTCTGAAGAGGTTGTAGATGTCATCCATGCATGTATGAGTAATCTAGTGATCTCTCCTGGTACAGTTTAGCTGTCAGACTCTGTACGAGGCTCCTCCCACAAGCCAATATCACCCACGCTCCCACACGACAACTCTCCATAAATCTACAAAAACATGATACAAAGCTGTGTACTACGACTTCACAAACCTGATGTATGTGCAGTAGTTTCATTAGTGGGATGCAGATGATTGTGTTGTGATAGAGCTCTGAAGGGGGAGGGACTCAGCACAGAGAGAAAACAACAGAACATAGCATGGTGATGTAAATATGTGTTACAGTTAAGTAAAACACCCCCTGTGTCAGGACCATAGACTGTTTATATAAATGGACATAGCTAACCCGCTAACTGCTGCGTTCCAAATAGGAAGTGATCATGTGTGCGCTTCTGGCTCCGTCAACTCTGGCTACAATTCACTTCACATTGAAAAACTGTGTCCTCTCTCTGTAACTGCTGCTGTCAGACTCATCATTTTGGTATTAACTCAAATCAGGTGCCTTCTTTCCCCGAGGTCGCTCCCGCTAGCGTTAGCAACAGGTTTGATTGACAGTTTTGCTAAGCGTTTGCTCCCTGCTAAACCAGCGGTGCGGGCTTGAAGGGGGTGTCGCTGTCAACAGCCTGGCTCCTGATTGGCTCTTTGGTTTCTATGATACTCACGGTCAAAACTCAGCTCCAAATTCGCCCCTGTAACTGCTAACCAGTCTCTGCTTCCTCTGGGGACCTGGAGACGGACTCGTCCATCACCCAGGCTGAAGTCACTGAGGTGGTTGGCGAGATCCGTCCCAAGTATCTCAAGTCTCTGGATGTTGTGGGGCTGTCTTGGCTGACACGTCTCTACAACATCGCGTGGCGGTCGGGGACAGTACCTCTGGACTGGCAGACCGGGGTGGTCCCTCTGTATAAGAAGGGGGAACGGGGGGTGTGTTCCAACCACAGGGGAATCACACTCCTCAGCCTTCCCGGTAAGGTCTATTCCAGGGTACTGGAGAGGAGAATCTGACCGATCTCGGATCCAGGACAAGCAGTCCAGTTTTCGTCCTGGTCGTGGAACACGAGTTTGCCCAACCAGTCCACATGTGTTTTGTGGATCTGGAGAAGGCATTCGACCGTGTCCCTCGTGGTGTCCTTTGGGGGGCGCTCTGGGAGTATGGGGTTCGAGGCCCTTTGCTAAGGGCTGTCCGGTCCCTGTATGACCGGAGCAGGAGCTGTGTTCATTGCCGGCAGTAAGTCAGACTTGTTTCCGGTGCATGTTGGACTCCGCCAGGGCTGCCCTTTGTCACCGGTTCTGTTCATTATATTTATGGACAGAATTTCTAGGCGCAGTCAGGGGCTGGAGGGGGTCTGGTTCAGGGACCACAGGATCTCATCTCTGCTGTTTGCAGATGATGTTGTCCTGATGGTTTCATCGAGCCAGGATCTGCACTGGGCAGTTTGCAGCCGAGTGTGAAGCGGCCGGGATGAGAATCAGCACCTCCAAATCTGAGGCCATGATTCTCGACCGGAAAAATATGGCTTGTCCTCTTCAGGTGGGTGGTGAGTCTCTGCCTCAAGCGGAGAACTTCAAGTATCTCGGGGTCTTGTTCACGAGTGAGGGAAGGATGGAGTGTGAGATTGACAGGTGGATCGGTGCAGCGTCTGCAGTGATGCGGTCGCTGTATCGGTCCGTTGTGGTAAAGAAGGAGCTGAGTCGAAAGGCAAAGCTCTCGATTTACTGGTCAGTCTACGTTCCTACCCTCACCTATGGTCATGAGCTCTGGGTCATGACCGAAAGGACAAGATCGTGGATACAAGCGGCCGAAATGGGTTTCCTCCGCAGAGTGGCTGGGCGCACCCTCAGTCACACGGGAGGAGCTCGGAGTAGAGCTGCTGCTCCTCTTGATGTGTGAACAGATGCCCGAGCTGAGGCTCGGGCATCTGTTCAGGATGCCTCCTGGGGAGGTGTTCTGGGCATGTCCCACTGGGAGGAGGTCCTGGGGGAGACCCAGGACACGCTGGAGGGACTATGTCTCTCGACTGGCCTGGGAACACCTTGGGGTCCCACCCGAGGAGCTGGAGGACGTGTCTGGGGTGAGGGAAGTCTGGGAGTCCCTGCTCAGACTGCTGCCCCCGCGACCCGGCCCCGGATAAGAGGAAGAACATGGATGGATGGAACGTCCAGCCTCGATGAGCTTCGTGTGACTGGAGCTGAACTCTGTGGGTGACGTCTCACTCACTTTGTCACTTCTTTACACAGTCTGTTTGTTTTGAAGTTTTTTGTGGTATTTATTTAATGAACAATCATCACGTACAGGCACAATTATGTCACATTTCATAAGACACTATATTGACCTAAGGCAGAGTAATAATAGAAACAGGATCTTTGACTTCCTCTTCGGAGCAGCACGAATGACTCCGCTCGGGCCGCGCCTTTTCTGCGGCTTCACCACAAAAAGCAGCGCGTTTCATTTAATGTTTTTTCGTTTCTCAAAAGGCACCTGGACGTTTTTTAATTCTACTTCTATGGCAAATTTTTCAAAGAATTACAGGTAAGTACAGAGCAGTGGGCGGGGACAGGGGGTAGGTGAAAACAGACATTTTGTGAGCACTCGTATGACACTTTAGACGACTCATGTCTCTAAGTTAATGTGATTATATTTAAGATTTTACCACTTTACTTCCTGGTTGGACACGGCCCCAGATGTGACATAAGCAGAGACGTGTTACCTAGCAACCATAATGTAAAATGGCCGAAACGTGTCATAATTACACAATAGTTATGATTAGACTGGTGAAAAATGAATTGCAAAACCTTTATTTTGTTAAATCCATGTTTAAAAATGTTTTAAACTGTATTTTGGAACAAACTAGTGACATTGGCTCAGAGGCAGATTCTGTTTTGCTACTTCCTGTATTTTTTATTTGTACTTTTCTGCAAACTGCCACTTCACTGATGGAAAAACCAAAGACTGGTTATATAAATGGACATAGCTAACCTGCTAGCCGCCGCGATCCAAACAGGAAGTTAGCATGAGCGCGAATCCAGCTCCATCGACCCTGGCTCCAATTCGGTTTCTATTGAAAAACTGTTGCTGTATCTGCTGCGGTGAACCTCGTCATTTTGGTCTTAAATGTTCGTATTAACCCTCTACATGATCCTGGGGTTTTTATTTCACTTTTGTGTCTGTAAATCAAAATATGAACATTAAAAACAGACAAATCCGGTTGTTTCTTTCCCTGATGTCACTCCCGCTAGCGTTAGCAACAGGTTTGATTGACAGTGTTGCTAAGCGCCCGTTCCCTGCTAAACCAGTGATGTGGGAGAGAAGGGGCGTTACCTTCAACAGCCTTGCTCTGGATTGGCTCTTTGGTTGCTATGATGCTCAGAATCAGAACAAAATGTGAACGGGTCAGATTCAGTTTAGGACGAAGCTGAAGTTGAAGCTGAAGCTGAATCTGGAGAAAAGCTTCTGTCGATGTGTTTTGTCTTTTTATACGTTTTTGGTTTGGGCCACAGTTTTTATTAAGTTCAAAAGGAAAGTGATGATCATGATGTAACAGAAGAGAGGGAACGAGGGAGGAGAGAGAGAGAGGGAATGAGGGAGGAGAGAGAGAGGGAATAAGGGAGGAGAGAGAGAGAGGGAATGAGGGAGGAGAGAGAGAGAGGGAATGAGGGAGGAAAGAGAGAGAGAACGAGGAAGGAGAGAGAGAGAGAGAGGGAACGAGGGAGGAGAGAGAGAGAGGGAACGAGGGAGGAGAGAGGGAGAGGGAACGAGGGAGGAGAGAGGGAACGAGGGAGGAGAGAGGGAACGAGGGAGGAGAGAGAGAGGGAACAAGGGAGGAGAGAGAGAGGGAACAAGGGAGGAGAGAGAGGGAACAAGGGAGGAGAGAGAGAGGGAATGACAGAGGAGAGAGAGAGAAGGAATGAGGGAGGAGAGGAGAGAGGGAATGAGAGAGGAGAAGAGAGAGGGAATGAGAGAGGAGAGAGAGGGAACGAGGGAGGAGAGAGAGAGGGAAAGAGAGAGGAGAGAGAGGGAACGAGGGAGGAGAGGAGAGAGGCAATGTGAGAGGAGAGAGAGAAGGAATGAGGGAGGAGAGGAGAGAGGGAATGAGAGAGGAGAGAGAGGGAACAAGGGAGGAGAGAGAGGGGGAACGAGAGAGGAGAGAGAGAGGGAACGAGAGAGGAGAGAGGGAACGAGGGAGGAGAGAGGCAAGGAGAGAGAGAGGGAATGAGGGAGGAGAGAGAGATGGAACGAGGGAGGAGAGAGAGAGGGAATGACAGAGGAGAGAGAGAGAGAGGAATGAGGGAGGAGAGGAGAGAGGGAATGAGAGAGGAGAAGAGAGAGGGAATGAGAGAGGAGGAGAGAGGAGGGAACGAGGGAGGAGAGAGAGAGGGAAAGAGAGAGGAGAGAGAGAGGGAACGAGGGAGGAGAGGAGAGAGGCAATGTGAGAGGAGAGAGAGAAGGAATGAGGGAGGAGAGAGAGAGAGAGGAATGAGAGAGGAGAGAGAGGGAACAAGGGAGGAGAGAGAGGGGGAACGAGAGAGGAGAGAGAGAGGGAACGAGAGAGGAGAGAGGGAACGAGGGAGGAGAGAGGCAAGGAGAGAGAGAGGGAATGAGGGAGGAGAGAGAGATGGAACGAGGGAGGAGAGGAGAGAGGGAACGAGGGAGGAGAGACGGAGAGGAAATGAGAGAGAGGAGAGAGAGAGGGAACGAGGGAGGAGAGAGGCAAGGAGAGAGAGAGGGAATGAGAGAGGGAACGAGGGAGGAGAGGAGAGAGGCAAGGAGACAGGAGAAAGAGAGGGAACAAGGGAGGAGAGAGGCTAGGAGAGAGGAGAGAGAGAGGGAACAAGGGAGGAGAGAAGAGAGGGAACAAGGGAGGAGAAGAGAGAGGGGACAAGGGAGGAGAGGAGAGAGGGGACAAGGGAGGAGAGGAGAGAGGAGACAAGGGAGGAGAGAGGGAATGAGGGAGGAAAGGAGAGAGAGAGGGAGCAAAAGAGAGGAGAGGAGAGAGGAAGGGAGAGAGGGAATCGGTATCGATTCATTCTTACATTTGTATTTTCTTTCTCTCTCTCCTCTTACTGTCTACCTCTCCCTCACTCTGTCTATCCATCTGCCCCCCACCCCCCACACTCTTTCCCTCTATCACACCTCTCCCTCTCTTATTTTGTACATATCATACTAATGGTCCTCCCTCCCTCTATCTCCTCCCTCTCTCACTCTTCACACCCCCCTCCTGCACTCCTCCCATTTATCCCCTCCACTTAACTCTCTCTCCTCCTCTCTCTCTCCCCTCTCCATCACTCTTTCCTCTTCTGCCCCCTCCCTCCTTTTGTACATATCCTCTAATGGTCCTCCCTGTCTCTCTGCACTTCTCCCATTCATCCCTCCTCCTTCCTCTCTCTCTCCCTCCTCTCTCAGTACTTCTATCTCCCCTCTCCCTCTGCACTTCTCCCGTTCGTCCCTCCCTCTTTCTCTCTTTCTCTCTCTCGGTTGTGTACACATCCTCCTTATGGTCCTTCCTTCTCTCACACCCCCTCCTCTCCTCTCTCCCATTCATCCCTCTCCCTCTGCACTTCTTCCATTCATCCCTCCTTGTCCTGTCCCTCCTCCCTCTCTCCTCTCCTCCCTCTGTTCTCTCTCTCGCAGTATGGACACGCTCGGCGCTCGCTGCACAAATCAAACGTGTCTCTACAGTTTGTGGATGGAGGGCTGAGGCTGAGGACGCCCCCGGTGAGTTTAACAAATATATCAACTCTTTTTTTTTACATTTTATATTTAGAATTTAAAATTTGAGCAGAATTTTCAGTTTAACATGAACTGTCAGATTATAGATGTTTGACGTGGTTTATGGCTAAAATCAATGTAATTACTGAACCAATCCAAACAAAACCAGCACAAAGTTCAACGTCGTTTCTGTCGGTTTAATAAACTAAAAAAGTATAATTTTATGGTTCTTTAAGACGTGAGTGTCGTCAGCTGCAAAGACTTTAAGACAAAACATTAATACGACGAGTTTGTGGAGCTGATCCTGAAATAATAATGAGAAGGTTCAATATGTTTGGGTCAGAAGTTTGGACCTGAGCAGGTCCAGGGTAAAAGTCACATCGATGGAGATAAAGGAGCAAAAGGTCAGACTGAGAGAGAGAAAGTACTGAAGACTGAACCAGGACTAAACCAGGTCTAAACCAGGTCTAAACCAGGACTAAACCAGGACTAAACCAGGACTGAACCAAGATTAAACCAGGACTAAAACAGGACTAAACCAGGACTAAACCAGGACTAAAACAGGACTAAACC
The DNA here is from genome assembly GCA_019594935.1 of Periophthalmus modestus. Classification (NCBI taxonomy): domain Eukaryota; kingdom Metazoa; phylum Chordata; class Actinopteri; order Gobiiformes; family Gobiidae; genus Periophthalmus; species Periophthalmus modestus. Next base: position 245,673 of record JAIEZT010000158.1, on the reverse strand, counting down.
AGGACTAAACCAGGACTAAACCAGGACGAAATTAGGATTAAACCAGGACTAAACCAGGACAAAACCAGGACTAAACAAGGACTAAAATAGGACTAAACCAGGACTAAACAAGGACAAAACCAGGACTAAACCAAGACTAAACCAGGACTAAACCAGGACTAAACCAGGACTAAACCAGGTCTGCACCAGGACTAAACCAGGACTAAACCAGGTCTACACCAGGACTAAACCAGGACTAAACCAGGTCTAAACCAGGATTAAACCAGGTCTAAACCAGGACTAAACCAGGTCTAAACCAGGACTAAACAAGGACTAAACAAGGACTAAACCAGGACTAAACCAGGACTAAACAAGGACTAAACAAGGACTAAACCAGGACAAAACCAGGACTAAACAAGGACTAAAATAGGACTAAACCAGGACTAAACCAGGACTAAAACAGGACTAAAACAGAACTAAACCAGGACTGAACTAGGACTTAACCAGGTCTAAACCAGGATTAAACCAGGTCTAAACCAGGACTAAACAAGGACTAAACCAGGACTAAACAAGGACTAAATAAGGATTAAACCAGGACTAAACAAGGACAAAACCAGGACTAAACCAAGACTAAACCAGGACTAAACCAGGACTAAACCAGGACTAAACCAGGTCTACACCAGGACTAAACCAGGACTAAACCAGGTCTACACCAGGACTAAACCAGGACTAAACCAGGTCTAAACCAGGATTAAACCAGGTCTAAACCAGGACTAAACCAGGTCTAAACCAGGACTAAACAAGGACTAAACAAGGACTAAACCAGGACTAAACCAGGACTAAACCAGGTCTAAATCAGGTCTAAACCAGGACTAAACCAGGTCTAAACCAGGACTAAACAAGGACTAAACCAGGACTAAACAAGGACAAAACCAGGACTAAACCAGGACTAAACCAGGACTTAACTAGGACTAAACCAGCTCTAAACCAGGACTAAACCAGGACTAAAGCAGGTCTAAACCAGGACTAAACCAGGACTTAACTAGGATTAAACCAGGACTAAACCAGGACTAAACCAGGACTAAACAAGGACTAAATAAGGATTAAGCCAGGACTAAACAAGGACTAAACCAGGACTTAACCAGGACTAAACCAGGACTAAACCAGGTCTAAACCAGGACTAAACCAGGTCTAAACCAGGACTAAACCAGGACCAAACCAGGGCTAAACCAGGACTAAACCAGGACTTAATCAGGATTAAACCAGGACTAAACCAGGACTAAACAAGGACTAAACCAGGACTAAACCAGGACTTAACCAGGATTAAACCAGGACTAAACCAGGTCTAAACCAGGACTAAACCAGGTCTAAACCAGGACTAAACCAGGTCTAAACCAGGACTAAACCAGTACTAGACCAGGACTAAACCAGGACTAAACCAGGACTAAACCAGGTCTACACCAGGACTAAACCAGGACTAAACCAGGTCTAAACCAGGACTAAACCAGGACTAAACCAGGTCTACACCAGGACTAAACCAGGACTAAACAAGGACTAAACCAGGACTAAACCAGGACTTAACCAGGATTAAACCAGGACTAAACCAGGTCTAAACCAGGACTAAAACCAGGTCTAAACCAGGGACTAAACCAGGTCTAAACCAGGACTAAAACCAGTACTAGACCAGGACTAAACCAGGACTAAACCAGGACTAAACCAGGTCTACACCAGGACTAAACCAGGACTAAACCAGGTCTAAACCAGGACTAAACCAGGACCAAACCAGGGCTAAACCAGGACTAAACCAGGACTTAATCAGGATTAAACCAGGACTAAACCAGGACTAAACAAGGACTAAAGGACCGGACTAAACCAGGACTAACCAGGATTAAACCAGGACTAAACCAGGTCTAAACCAGGACTAAACCAGGTCTAAACCAGGACTAAACCAGGTCTAAACCAGGACTAAACCAGTACTAGACCAGGACTAAACCAGGACTAAACCAGGACTAAACCAGTCTACACCAGGACTAAACCAGGACTAAACCAGGTCTAAACCAGGACTAAAACCAGGACTAAACCAGGTCTACACCAGGACTAAACCAGGACTAAACAAGGACTAAACCAGGACTAAACCAGGACTTAACCAGGATTAAACCAGGACTAAACCAGGTCTAAACCAGGACTAAACCAGGTCTAAACCAGGACTAAACCAGGTCTAAACCAGGACTAAACCAGTACTAGACCAGGACTAAACCAGGACTAAACCAGGACTAAACCAGGTCTACACCAGGACTAAACCAGGACTAAACCAGGTCTAAACCAGGACTAAACCAGGACTAAACCAGGTCTACACCAGGACTAAACCAGGACTAAACCAGGACTAGACCAGGACTAAACCAGGACTAAACCAGTACTAAACCAGGTCTAAACCAGGACTAAACCAGGACTAAAACAGGACTAAATCAGGACTAAACCAGGACTAGACCAGGACTAAACAAGGACTAAACCAGGACTAAACCAGGACTACACCAGGACTAAACCAGTACTAAACCAGGTCTAAACCAGGACTAAACCAGGACTAAACCAGGACTAAACCAGGACTAAACCAGGTCTGAACCAGGACCTTTTTTGTTTTCAAAAAGGATTAACTGTTCCGCATGAGGGGAGAGGGTCACTTTGGGGATGAGATCAGGTTAATGAATTTAAGGTGACGTGAGGCCGGAGCTGGGAGAGTGTACTGTTTTGAAACACAAACTCTGTGTTCAAATACCTCAGTGTACTCCGTGTACTTTTGAAAAATACTGCAAGAGTCACATTCACAGGACAGAAATGAACCTTTACTGAACATGTTTAGACTGATGAGCTGAATCAGAACAAGTATAAAACACATAAACTAGTCAACACCCATGGACCACTGTGAACCTACTTTTCCTCCCCCTCTCCTCATCTTCCCTCTATTCCTCCTCTTCCTCCTCCTCTTCCTTCTCCTCTTCCCCGTCCTCTTCCTCCTCCTCCTCTCTCTTTCTACCCATTTACCTCCTTCCTCTCCCACTGTCCCTCCCCTTTCTCTCTCATCTCTTCTTTCCTCCTGTCTCCCTCTCTTCACACCTTTACTCTGTCTCCTCCCCCCTTCCTCTCCTCTTCCTCTCCTCTTCCTCTCCTCTTCCTCTCCTCTTCCTCTGAGAGCGAGTATAAGACACATAGACGAGACTCTATGAACCTCCTGGACACATATAAGGCCACATGGGAGTAGAAAACACAGTATGAACTTTTAACATGGAAACTCACAGTATATTGTCTGAAGAAAGAGTCTTTATGATCCTCCTGGCGTCAGAATCGGTATCGAGTCTATTTCTTAGCACTAGATACTTCCAAACCTCTGTTCTGTCTGTATAATATAAACATCTTTATACTTCTGAGCTCTTTTGTATGATAAAAACAGCAGCACGGTGGTGACATGTTTAGTACTATCGCCTTACAGTAAGAAGATCCCCAGTTCGATACCCAGACCGGATCTTCTGCTTATGCCATAACATTACATTACACAAGTCATGTTTTTCAGTTTCCTGCTAAATGTGGCATTTTGAGGAGCTTTTCCCCCTTCAAAAGATAAAATATTTCGTTTTTATTACTCATATGACACAAAACTGACTCTTGTGAAGCTTTAAGTCATGTTCTAACGCTGTTTCCTCCTCAAAAACAGACCTGGAGTTGTGTTTTAAATGAACAGGGGTGTCAACAGAAATTTGGGGTCCCGGGGCAAGAAATCTCACATGGGCCCCCTTCTAATATAAATTAATAGGAAGCGGGTCCAATTCTGGGCTCCTAAGACTTGGGGCCCGGAACAACAGACTTTAAACTTTGTCCTCCCCTGTCGACTCCCCTGAGAATATGCATAAATTGTGTTTTTTAAAGATATTTTGTTTCAGTTGAGATTGACACAGAAAGTCCATAATATCGTCTGTTCTTCTGGCTGTACAGTTGTCCCTCGCTATATCGCGGTTCAACTTTTGCGTTTTTTTTACAGAATATGAAGGCGCATCGTGTTCTGCGTCCTGATTGGCTGAGGGACTGTAGACCATTGTCCATCAGTCTCCTCCGTGTCTCCTGTACAGTACAGAATGTGTCAAATTTACATAAATGTTGGATCAGTGTGACTCTGAAGTGCTGTATGTTTGCAAGTTTTCTCCCCGACAAAACCCACAATGTCGATGAAACGTTCTGCACCGACAAAGGCACCGACGAAGGTTTGAACTTTGTGTTTAAACAAGAGAGAAATGTGAGAAAATGTTAATGCCTGTGTGAGAAAAGTGTATAAAGTGTGTGGTGAGGAGTTTTACAGCCAAGAAACGAGAAGAGAGAATAATGTAAAAAACAAAGCTGATACTTCGCCTATTGTGGGTTATTTTTAGAACATAACCCCCGAGGTAAACGAGGGACCACTGTATGACCACTCAATGACATCACAAGGTGGGACAGAGAGAAGAACTCAGCATAAATCTGCAGGTTTGTGTGTTAAACATGTGTGAATGAAACAAAAAAAACACATCTCCAGGTCTGTTTGTGACGACTCCTGACAGTTTGAACCCAGAGACACTGAGGGACGGGTCAAATACGGTTTGAGAGACGTTTTTTTCCAGTTCGATTTGCAGTTTATGTTTTGATTCTGTTGGATTCTGTTCAAACACGTCCAGAAGAACTGACAAAACGAAGTCTGAGCTGACAAATTAATACAAGAATCGCATTTCAGAACATGTTTGTGCAGCTCTGAACTACAGGAGGTAGCAGGTTTTATGCAGAAAAAGACAGTTTGTTTCGCTGTTTGTGGAGGAAACGACGGTACTTCAAAAACCGCAGCCTTTGTGATTCGCTAATTGCTTCATTCAAATCACAATTTCGACGGCGCTGAATCCCGACAGGAACAACAGCTCCTTCAAATCCACAGGTCCATGTCGAAAGTTCATTCCAGCCCTGTTTGCCTGTATAGTTCTCTCGGTGAACCTCGCATGCTAGCCTCCGCTCAGCTGGAGTTAGCCGTGTTTACATGCTAGCGTGTTTTTGTGCGGCGCTGAAAGGCTCTGTATGTTTACACTGTTTCACACATGAGCACACAGACACAGGCCCCAGTGTATCCAGATCTGTGTGAGGTCAGAGCTGTGACGCTTTTGGCCCCAAAACACTTCACATCGACGGGCAGCGGGCAGCGGACCTCCCTCTGTTAAGTCAGTGTTAGTTTGGACAATGGAGTTCATGTAGTTGCTCTTTACAGTACAGTTATTTTTAGTTTTAAATCAGGCCTATTCTGCAAAATCGACTTTTCACATAGTTTAGCCGTGTTATAGTTGTTACAGTTTCACTATTTACTCACGAAAAGTTGTTTTTGGAGTGAGTCGTGTTTGAGCAATCGTTAAACGCTTATTCAAGATGCCATTTTGGTGATCAACTCCTGTTTTCACCTCCACCTGTACACGCCCACTGTGACACGCCCACTGTGACACGCCCACTGTGACACGCCCACTGTGACTTACACACTTTAGTTCTCCAGTTTAATTTTCTCAATCGGTGATACTCGTAGGATTCAGCAAGATTCAGTCGTGTCGTCACTTTAGTCAAAAAATGGCTCCTCTCTAGCACAGACTGTATAAAGAAGTGACTGAGTGAGTGTGACGTCGCCCACAGCGTTCGGCTCCAGTCAAATGAAGCTCATCGAGGCTGGAGCGGACACAGCGGCTAATTTGGAGATGAGGTCCATATTAGGAATTCCGACCACGAGTATCATAGCAACCAAAGAGCCAATCCAGAGCGAGACTGCCCACACTGCAGATTTAGCAGGGAGCGGGCGCTTAGCAACGCTGTCAATCAAACCTGTTGCTAACGCTAACGAGAGACACACTAGTGAAATAGAAACCCCAGGATCATGTAGAGGGTTAATACGAACATTTAAGACCAAAATGACGAGCAGGTTAGCCATTTATATATACAGTCTATGCTCGTTGGATGATGTGCAGCTGCCCATAGGGGGCGCCAACAGCTCCACAGTTTTCTAACGCAGAAGTCAGCGAACTTGTTTCTTATATTAAGTTGTTTTAGATGAAATTTGTTACTTAAAATGTGCAAATTAAGTGTCACAGATTATAGAGCAGACACACAGTAGGTCTGCTTTAATGCATCAGTCTTTTCTAGAGCACTTTACTCATTTATGTTTAGTTCTTTTTTTGGAGGAAGTGTGTGTGGAAAGAGAAGTCTGGTCTCCCTGTTCAGACCCGGCCCTGGATAAAGCAGAAGATGGAAAAACATATAGTTAAGTTTATAGTTTTAGTTCAGTCAAATTTCACATAGATTTGCCATCAATCATTAGGCAAGTATCACCGAACAAGTGTCTTGCCTAATGACACGACAGCATTTCAACTGGTTGGGACAGAATTTGTGGGTAAAATGCAGACAGATAATGCCATACAGTGGAACATTTTTCTCAGCAAAGCAATGAGCAGAGGTGGGGAGTACTGAGTCAGTTTTTAAGAAGTTGTACTTTTCTAGGCACTGCTCTGTACTTCTACTTTAGTAAAATTATTTTGAAGTATCGTTACTCTTACTTTAGTACGATTTTTGGATACGTTTCGCAATAACATCTTCTAAAATCCATGGTGCGGCTTTAAGACAAACTTTGACACTCTTTTCCTTACTTTTATGTCCTTCTTCTTCTCCTCGTCAGCCGGCATGTCCGTTTCCTTGGTGACGCAGCAGTGGTCTGATGATCGGTCGGCGGCGCCCCGTGACCCCGCCCTCTCCCGAACAGCACGGCGTTGCAGCGGGACTCTCTGCTCGCGGTGGCGGAGGTGTGGTGGTGCTGTCGGCCATCTTGGTGCTGGCTCTGATGGGAAACGGGCTGGTTCTGCTGGTGCTGCTCAGACAGAGGCACAACCACAGCCCTCTGCACCAGTTCATGCTCAACCTGTGCGTCGCTGACCTGGTGGTGGCGCTGTTTCAGGTAACACATACACAAGCAACAGGCCGATATTTAAACCATGTCCTCCATTTTTAATACAAATGATGCCTAGGATTTGTACAGTGCCTTTCAAAACACCCAAAACACTTTACATGGCTGCTGTAATCCTGGTTTAGACCTGGTTTAGTCCTGGTTTTGTCCTGGTTTAGACCTGGTTTAGACCCTGGTTTGGACCTGGTTTAGTCCTGGTTTAGACCTGGTTTAGACCCTGGTTTAGACCTGGTTCAGACCTGGTTTAGACCTGGTTTAGACCCTGGTTTGGACCTGGTTTAGACCTGGTTTAGACCCGGTTTAGACCTGGTTTAGACCCTGGTTTGGACCTGGTTTAGACCTGGTTTAGACCTGGTTTGGACCTGGTTTAGTCCTATTTTAGTCCTGCTTTAGTCCTGGTTTAGTCCTTATTTGGACGTGGTTTACTCCTGGTTTAGATCTAGTTTAGACCTGGTCGAGACCTGGTTTGGTCCTGGTTCTGACCTCTGACAGCCAAGAAAAAGTGACTTTTCAAACTCGAACTGAACCAGGACCAAACGAGTCATTCAAATACCTCCCACAGTCTGGAGAGAAAGTGCAGTTCCTCAGTGGGTGGGGCCTGGTCCAGGAAGTAAAAGTCTCTTTAATTTTCCTGATTGACGTTGACGTTGCACAGCTCAGGTTATCGGCTAAAGGCTAACCAGCTCAGGACGCTCTGTGATTGTATTAAAACTAAACAAATATGGAGAAAAGGGATTCATTTAGAAACCACGGCCTCATGACTGTCAGTCAAACGTTCAAAATGTGATGAAAGTGAGTTTAGAGGAAGACTCCAAAAAACAGGACTAAACCAGGTCTAAACCAGGTCTAAACCAGGACTAAACCAGGTCTAAACCAGGACTAAAGCAGGACTGAACCAGGACTAAACCAGGACTAAACCAGGACTAAACCAGGACTAAACCAGGTCTAAACCAAGACTAAACCAGGACTAAACCAGGACTAATCTAAGACTAAACCAGGGCTGAATCAGGTCTAAACCAGGACTAAACCAGGACTATATTGAATCAATTTTTTTCCTTCATCTTGAGATACTTTTAGATGAGGACAGGATACACACAATAGTACGTTTTGGCACATTTTCATAACAGCATACACAAATTTACCCAGAATTCCCTCTGCTCTGTCCCCTGCCCCCTCCCTCTCCCCCCCTCAGGTTTTGCCCCAGCTGGTGTGGGACGCTCGGGGCCGTTTCCCGGGTCCGGACGTCCTCTGCAGGCTGGTGAAGTATCTGCAGGTCCTGGGCATGTTCGCCTCGTCCTACATGATCGTTGCCATGACGCTGGACCGGCACTACGCCATCTGCTGCCCCCTACAGGCCCACCGCAGCGGGGCCACGCACAGGTGGAACTCCTTCATCCTGGTGGCGTGGGCTCTGGCTCTGCTGCTCAGTCTGCCACAGGTACAGGAGTGGAGGAAAGGAACTATTACGAGTACTCACATTACTGTAATCCAGAAGGTTTTTGGAGTATTGTACTTTGAGGAGAGTTTTATTCCTGTATTTGTACCAGAGAAGAGACTGAGGAGGAAAAACTGTCAGTACAAATGTTCAAAATGTGGTGAAAGTGAGTTTACTCTTAAACAGGACTAAACCAGGACTAAACCAGGACTAAACCAGGACTAAACCAGGACTAAACCAGGACTAAACCAGGACTAAACCAGGACTAAATCAGAATTAAAACAGGACTAAATCAGGATTAAACCAGAATTAAACCAGGACTAAACCAGGACTAAACCAGGACTAAATGAGGTCTAAACCAGGTCTAAACCAGGACTAAACCAGGACTGCTCCAGGACTAAATGAGGTCTAAACCAGGACTAAACCAGGACTAAACCATGACTAAACCAGGACTAAACCAGGACTAAACCAGGACTAAATCAGGACTAAATCAGAATTAAACCAGGACTAAATCAGGATTAAACCAGAACTAAACCAGGACTAAACCAGGACTAAACCAGGACTAAATGAGGTCTAAACCAGGACGAAACCAGGACTAAACTAGGACTGAACCAGGACTAAACCAGGACAAAACCAGGACTAAATGAGGTCTAAACCAGGACTAAATCAGAATTAAACCAGGACTAAATCAGGATTAAACCAGAACTAAACCAGGACGAAACCAGGACTAAAACAGGTCTAAACTAGGAATAAAGCAGGACTAAATCAGGATGAAACCAGGGCTAAACCAGGACTGAACCAGGACTAAAATCAGGACAAAAACTTAGACCTCTAAACCAGGACTAAACCAAAACTAATCCAGGTCTTAAACAGGTCTAAACCAGGGCTAAACCAGGTGTTACCCGGGATTAAACCAGGACATAACCAGGTGTCCAAGTCCAAATCATCATAATCCACTGCTGTCACTGCTCTTTTCTATTCATGGGTTTGAAGGATTTGGCACAGCGACGTCTTTTGTGTCAGAGCAATATCTCAGTTTGAGTCAAAACATTACATCTTTTGACTCCGGAAAGTTCCTCACAAAAAGCTTCAAATCAGGACAGAATCATTCACCTGAAAACCATGAACAGCTACAAACATCTGCACTGCATCTTACATCTAATATCTATCATTTAAACTGATACTTTTGCAGCGACGTCACGCTGGGGGTGTTCTACTATCTGTATCTATGATGAAATGTTCAGCAGTTACCATGGCGACACAATGGACATATTAGCAAAAATACAAAATGGATTTAAACCTGTTGTCGTTCCAATGAAGTCAGCTCTTTATGGTGAGATTGTGTTAAAATAAAGCTCAGATTAAGTCTAACTGGAGTAACAGCTTCAGACAGAGTAGTGCTTCCAGTTAGCGTCACACCTCTCTCCTCTTCCCTTTCACTCCATCTTGCCTCTCCTCTTTACCTACTTCCTCTTTCTCTTCCCCCCTCTTTCCCTCTCCTCCTCCTCCTCCTCCTCTCCTGTTTCTCTCTCCTCCTCCTCTCCTCTATCTCTCCTTCTTCTCCCTCCTCCTCCCTCCCTCTCGCCTCTCCTTTCTCTCTGCTCCTCTCTGCTTTCTCTCTCCTCTCTCCTCCTTTCTTCTATCTCTCTCTCCTCCTCTTCTCTACCTCTCTCCTCTATCTTTCCTCCTCCCTCCCTCTCATTCCTCTCCTCTCTCCTCCTCCCTTTCACTCCCTCGTGCCTGTCCTTTTTTGCTCTCTTCCTCTCCTCTTTCCCTCTTTCTCTTTCCTCCTCCTCCTCTCCTCTATCTCTCCTTCTCCTCCTTTCTCCTCCCTCTCCTCTCCTCTCCCTCGCTCCTCTTCTCTTTTTCTCTCCTCCCTTTCTCACTCTCCTCTCTTGAGTAACAGCTTCAGACAGAGTAGTGCTTCCAGTTAGCGTCACACCTCCAGGACACGTTGTTACAAGTGTTTTAAACTTGTGCGTTAAAGTCCTTGCATGTATCTCACAGACGTCGTCTTTTACGTCGGCCATGTTGTCTCTCCCTCTCGCGTCAGGTGTTCATCTTCTCGAGGTCAGAGGTCGCCCCGGGAGAGTTCGAGTGCTGGGGACACTTCGCTCCCACCTGGGGCCTCAAAGCCTACGTCACCTGGATGACCCTCGCTGTGTTCATCCTGCCGGTGCTCATCATCACCGTCTGCCAGGTGTGTCAGATGCCCTCCCATCCTCCTCCTCCTTTCTTCTCCCTCCTCCTCTCTACCTCTCTCCTCTATCTCTCCTCCTCCCTCCCTCTCATTCCTCTCCTCTCTCCTCCTCCCTTTCACTCCCTCTTGCCTCTCCTCTTTTGCTCTCTTCCTCTCCTCTTTCGCTCTTTCTCTTTCCTCCTCCTCTCCTCTATCTCTCCTTCTCCTCCTTTCTCCTCCCTCCTCCTCCCTGCTCTCCTCTCCCTCGCTCCTCTTCTCTTTTTCTCTCTCCTCCCTTTCTCACTCCCTCTCTCCTCCTCTCTGCCGCTCTCCTCCTCCTCCCTCCCTCTCACTCCCTCGTGCCTCTCCTTTCTCTCTCCTCCTCTCTACTTTCTCTCTCTCCTCTCTCCTCCTTTCTTCTTTCTTCTTCTCCCTCCTCCTCTCTACCTCTCTACCTCTATCTTTCCTCCTCCTCCCTCCCTCTCATTCCTCTCCTCTCTCCTCCTCCGTTTCACTCCCTCTTGCCTCTCCTCTTTTACTCTCTTCCTCTCCTCTTTCCCTCTCCTCCTCCTCTCCTCTTTCTCTCTCCTCCTCCTCTCCTCTATCTCTCCTTCTCCTCCTTTCTCCTCCCTCCTCCTCTCTGCCGCTCTCCTCCTCCCTCCCTCCCTCCCACCTTCTCACTCCCTCTCACTTCTCCTTTCTCTCTCCTCCTCTCTCCTTTCTCTCTCCTCTCTCCTCCTTTCGTCTTTCTCTCTCTCGTCCTCCTCTCTACCTCTCTCCTCTATCTTTCCTCTATCTCTCCTTCTCCTCCTTTCTCCTCCCTCCTCCTCCCTGCTCTCCTCTCCCTCGCTCCTCTTCTTTTTCTCTCTCCTCCCTTTCTCACTTCCTCTCTCCTCCTCTCTGCCGCTCTATGGCATTAAAGTATGGTATTAAAGTTATACAAGCCCAAGGAGACAAGCTTGGGTAACATCTGTGGAGAGGCGAGTCCCTCACAGTAAGAATGCATGTGATTCAAGGTGTTATCGGCAATAAAACCCCTGTAATTGAATAATAATTGCACTTAAATAAGTTTAATGCCATACTGTGGAGCATTTTATACAAAAGAACAACTTCTCTATGGCGACAAAAACCATAATCATCTGGATAATATCAAGAAATACAACCACAGGATTATAACCTGTTAAATTTGAAACAATTACCTAATATTTCGAACACATTCTTTTGTCAAATATTAAACCTGTTTTTTTTTTTTTTTTCTTGTGTTGATTTCAGGTCCGAATCTTCAGAGAGATCCACAGCAGTCTGTATTTGAGGTCAGGGCGCCACCTACAGCCTGCAGTGAGGCGTGAGAGCCAGCAGAGGGCAGCAGCAGCAGGAGGCAGAGGGAGGCCCAGTGTGACCATCTTCATCCCAGGCTCGGGGCTCGATCCTGGGCACAGCTCCGGTCACAGCCTCCCCCTGGACCACCACGGCATCTCCACCCTGTATGAAGCCGGCCCCAGCGCAGCGCAACATGGTACGAACGTGAAGTTAGTAATGAGTTTAATATTTGAATTATCTTTAAACAAATTAGACCTTCAGTGAGTCTGTGTAATACTTCAGTTAGCAAAAGGTTTAAAGGAGCAATATCACACAAAACTGAATCTTATAATGCTGTTACCTCCTCAAAAACAGACCTGGAGTTGTGTTTTGTTTCGTTCAGACAAGTTAAAGTAGTCCTGCATTATTTGTCTGTCTACATCTCCAAAGCTCCAAACGCTCTATTCCACCTTGTGATGTCATAAAGTGGTAGTTTTCAAGTTAACATCTCCTATTAGCTTTAGTTCAGTAGTAGATTAGGAAATCCGGTGCTGAAATCATCCAAATGATTCTAGTGAAGGTGCATGGAGTTTGAAAACACTCTGGAGCACTTCCTGTATTACCACATGATGACATCACAAGGTGGAACAGAGTGTTTTCTGTTTGAGAGAAGCGCTCGTTTGTGTGTTAAACATGTGTGAATGGAACAAAACACGACTCCAGGTCTGTTTGCGACGAGGAAACAACATTATAACGTGGTTTAAAGCTCACAAGAGTCAATTTTGTGTAAAAAAAAAGGACCTTTTATTATTAGTCTGTAACATTTCCAAAGCGCAAAACGCTCCGTTCCACTTTGTGATGTCATGAAGTGGTCGTTTTCAAGTTAACAGCTCCTTTTACCATTATTTCAGTCGTGATCAACAAACCCACGGCTGAAATCATCCAAATGACTAAGGTGAAGGTGAGTGGAGTTTAAAAACAGTGAAGCACTTCCTGTATTACCACATGATGACATCACAACGTGGAACAGCGCTTTTGATGACTTATGAACGACTACGCAAAATATCCCCCCTGTAACAGCTCACGTCTTCTAAAAGCCTGTACTAACCCTGCGTGTGCCTGCTGTTCCTCCCAGTGGAGCGTGAGACAGCGCCCCCTGCAGTCCCGGGCCTGTCCTCACACCCGAAAGCCCCGTCCCGCTCGGGGGAGGTGGGCGGAGCCATGTCGAAAACAGTGAGGATGACTCTGGTGATCGTGGTGGTGTACTCGCTGTGCTGGGCCCCGTTCTTCATCGTCCAGCTGTGGGCCGCCTGGGACCCAAACCCCCCTCAGAACGGTAAAGAGCAACTCGTTTTTTTTTTGAATAATTTACATATTTTAACGCCATAATAATCCCAAACTCCATTAAAAAAACCCTTTGTTATCACCACTTTAAGATTCTGCGTTAATTGGTGGTTTTCAGATTCTAGAGTGTCATGAGGTCCTCCAACCAGATGGGGGCGCAAGAGCATGTTTTCCCTATTTTTTACATTGTACTTTCATGAAATACTGTATCCAAAAAGTAAATGCGCAAATGTTGAACCTGATCATTTCTATTAGTGACTTGACCCTTGACCTTTACAGCGACAATCTGCTTTTTTAATATTCATTTTAGCAGCCCCCTATCTGTAGTGAATAATATTGCACTGTAGAAACCACAGACTGTGTAAAGAGGTAGAGTAAGTGAGTGTGACGTCACCCAAGCTCATCGAGGCTAGAGCAGGTTTAGCGGCTAATTTGGAGCACCATGAGTATCATAGCAACCAAAGAGCCAATCAGGAGCGAGGCTGTTGAAGGTAACGCCCCTTCCTGCCTGCATCACGGGTTCAGCAGGGAGTGGGCGCTTAGCAACGCTGTCAATCAAATCTGTTGCTAACGCTAGCGGGGAAGAAGGCAGCTGATTCGTCTGTTATTAATGTTCATATCTTGATTTAGGGACAAAATAGTGAAATAAAAATTCCAGGATCATGTAGAGGGTTAATAAACCTAACTTAAAATAACAAAAAAAATAAATAAATTAATAAAAAATATATGTATATCAAAAAATAAATAAATTAACTCAAAATAACAAAAAACAACAACAAAAACTCAAAATACCCAAAAAACAAACAAACAAAAAAACAAAACAAAAAAAACCCTCAAAATAACTAAAAGATTTAAAAAAAAAATTGACTCAGAATGACTTAAATAAAAAAAAAATTAATAAACCAAAAAATTAATAAATAAACTCAAGAAAAAAAAACAAAAAAAAAAAAAAAAAAAAAAAAAAAAAAAAAAAAAAACAAAAAAAAACAACTCTCAAAATAACTAAAAAAAAATGAACCCAGGATCATGTAGAGGGTTAATACAAACATTTAAGACCAAAATGACAAGTTTGACAGCAGCAGTTACAGAGAGAGAGGCGACGGTTTTTCAGTAGAAAGTGAACTGGAGCCACTGGAGTCGGAAGCACGCGCATGCTCATCTCCTATGTGGAAAGTGGTGGCTAGCAAGTTAGCTATGTCCATTTCTATGTACAGTCTATGGTTGGGACAAAACATTAATCCCGATTATTATTCCTACTATTGACTGATCACAATTTTTTTTTTATTTAATTTGATTTTGTCTTATTTAAATGCATAAAAATTACTTATATTAAAGGCTCTGTACCAGATGTAACATGTATTTGAGCAAAACGGGTCTTGCTTTATTGTCTGATAAGCAGGAAGTGCACATTAGGCTGCTAGTAGCTGTTTACCGTCATGAGTCGATGGAGCCAAAATGGCCTCCATGATCACTTCCTGTTTGTGACGCGGCGGCTAGCAGGTTAGCTTTGTCCATTTATATAAACTAGTCTATAGTTAGCACAGATTCATTTAATACAATTTCTTTACATCTATAACAAGTAAATATTGAATCCATTAAATTCACCAAAATCTTTCTGAATTTTTTAAATATTAATGGATAAAATCAAATGGAATCACAGACTTAAAAATCACAAGGAGAGAGTGACGCTGCGTTTAAAAGCGTCGTTTCCTCGGTCGTCACAAACAGACCTGGAGTTTGTGTTGTTTTTTTTTGTTTTTCACACAAACAAACTTGTATTTTTAGGCTGAGTTCTTCTCTCAATCAGAAAACACTCTGTTCCACCTTGTGATGTCATCATGTGGTAATACAGGAAGTCATTTGGATGATTTCAGCCCTGGATTTGCCACTTATCTCGACTAAACTAAAGGTAAAAGGAGCTGTTCACTTAGAAAAAACTACCACTTGATGACATCACAAGGTGGAACAGAGGGTTTTGAGCTTTGGAGATGTTACAAACTAATAAAAAAGTGTGACTCGATCGTTCAAATCTCAGGTGCAGTCTTCACTCTGCTGATGCTCTTGGCCAGTCTGAACTCCTGCACCAACCCCTGGATCTACTCCGCCTTCTCCACCACCATCTCCCCCCAGCTCCGCCTCCTCCTGCTCTGCCAGACGAGTGAGAGGAGAGGCTCTGTGAACGACTCCACCACCACCCACATCTCCAACTACTGAACCGACTCCACCATCACCGACATCTCCAACTACTGAACCGACTCCACCACCACCACCCACATCTCCAACTACTGAACCGACTCCACCACCACCCACATCTCCAACTACTGAACCGACTCCACCACCACCACCCACATCTCCAACTACTGAACCGGCTCCACCACCACCCACATCTCCAACTACTGAAGCGACTCCACCACCACCGACATCTCCAACTACTGAACCAACTCCACCACCACCACCGACATCTTCAACTACTGAACCAACTCCACCACCCACATCTCCAACTACTGAAGCGACTCCACCACCACCACCGACATCTCCAACTACTGAACCAACTCCACCACCACCCACATCTCCAACTACTGAACCGCTCCTCCACCACCACCCACATCTCCAACTACTGAAGCGACTCCACCACCACCGACATCTCCAACTACTGAACCAACTCCACCACCACCACCACCGACATCTTCAACTACTGAACCAACTCCACCACCCACATCTCCAACTACTGAAGCGACTCCACCACCACCACCGACATCTCCAACTACTGAACCAACTCCACCACCACCCACATCTCCAACTACTGAACCGACTCCACCACCACCCACATCTCCAACTACTGAAGCGACTCCACCACCACCGACATCTCCAACTACTGAACCTGTGAACGACTCCACCACCACCCACATCTCCAACTACTGAACCGACTCCACCACCACCACCCACATCTCCAACTACTGAACCGACTCCACCACCACCGACATCTCCAACTACTGAACCGACTCCACCACCACCCACATCTCCAACTACTGAAGCGACTCCACCACCACCCACATCTCCAACTACTGAACCGGCTCCACCACCACCCACATCTCCAACTACTGAACCGGCTCCACCACCACCCACATCTCCAACTACTGAAGCGACTCCACCACCACCACCCACATCTCCAACTACTGAAGCGACTCCACCACCACCCACATCTCCAACTACTGAAGCGACTCCACCACCATCACCCACATCTCCAACTACTGAACCGACTCCACCACCACCGACATCTCCAACTACTGAAGCGGCTCCACCACCACCCACATCTCCAACTACTGAACCAACTCCACCACCACCCACATCTCCAACTACTGAAGCGACTCCACCATCACCACCGACATCTCCAACTACTGAAGCGGCTCCACCACCACCCACATCTCCAACTACTGAACCAACTCCACCACCACCCACATCTCCAACTACTGAACCGACTCCACCACCACCCACATCTCCAACTACTGAACCAGGACCAGGACTAAACCAGGACTAAACCAGGACTAGACTAGGACTAAACCAGGACTAGACCAGGACTAGACCAGTACTAGACCAGGACTAGACCAGGACTAAACCAAGACTAAACCAGGACTAGACCAGGACTAAACCAGGACAAGACCAGGACTAAACCAGGACTAGACCAGGACTAAACCAGGACTAAACCAGGACTAGACCAGGACTAAACCAGAACTAAAACAGGACTAAACCAGGACTAGACCAGGACTAAACCGGGACTAGACCAGGACTAAACCAGGACTAGACCAGGACTAAACCAGGACTAAACCAGGACTAGAACAGGACTAAACCAGAACTAAAACAGGACTAAACCAGGACTAGACCAGGACTAAACCGGGACTAGACCAGGACTAAACCAGGACTAGACCAGGACTAAACCAGGACTAGACCAGGACTAGACCAGGTCTAATCCATGATTTCCTGTGATTCCTTTGGCCCCTCGTCTCAGTTTTTGGTGAAATCACTTTTATTTCTTTGATTTTAGAAAGTCCTGGTTTATATTTATATTTTCAGATCTTTGATGTAGTTCACAATTTTGAAAAATTATTTGTGTTGCCAACAGTTTTGTTGAGTATTTTTTGTAAATAAAGGTTTGTGGCTGAAACTTCGTCTGATCTGCTGGACCTGGTCAGTGTCTTTGTGTCTTAGTGAACATGTGTCTCAGAGGGGCCCATGGGGCAGAATGACAGCCTCACTTCAGTCTGTCCCGGGGCAGAATGACAGCCTCACTTTAGTCTGTCCCGGGGCAGAATGACAGCCTCACTTTAGTCTGTCCCGGGGCAGAATGACAGCCTCACTTCAGTCTGTCCCGGGGCAGGATGACAGCCTCACTTCAGTCTGTCCCGGGGCAGCTGCGGCTACAATAATTGTTTATCACCAGTGAAAATGAAGTGAATGAGTCACACATAAAATGACCCTGAGCGTCTGGAAAAGCTCTGTATAAAACCAACACATTATTATTATTATTTTCATTATTATTGCTCCAAACACGTTGTATTTTGTCTGTGTCGTGTCTGATGAGCTGGAGACACAGAAGAACAGGCCGCTGTGGTTTTCTTCAAAAACCTTTACTTCAGTTCAGTCTTATAAAGACATAGAAAACATAAAACATTTGTTCATTTGAGCTAAAAATGAGTTGCAGCATTGTACAGTACGACTCCGTCACACTCTGCACCAGCGGCGCTCCGGCTCCACCTACAGGAACTCACACACACATTCTCAAACTGCATTCGACGTCAGAAAAAGGCTCTAAAAGTTTTACTCTAGAATCACGTTTGGGGCAGAGACACTGAAACTGAAACATTCTCCAATTAAAGCAGTTTAAAAGTCGCACTGCGGAACTTCTTTTCTGGTTGGGAATCTGCCTCCTGCTCGTCTCCATGGAGATGTTTGGGGTTTTTTTGCTTTTCCTGGGGTGTTTCGCAGTATGGCATTCAATTTATTCAGCAGGTGGCTCGATCAGGCCGAGTTACAGGTCAGATCTGTGGAGAGGCGTCCCCCGCTCACAGTCAGAGTGCAAGTTTTTGAGCCATAAAAACACCTGAGATTGAATGAATGCATAAAAATAACAGTTAAATGCCGTACTGTGGAACATTCCAGGAAAGGCAAAATATAACTCCATGGTGAAAAGCAGGTGGTGGACACTCTTCCAGAAATGTTACGTAGTGTACCTTTAAAATACTGCAAAAATTAACTTAAAATCTTTCGTTCCGGGGGTAAAAAAATTTTTGGTCATAGAATTAATTTATCTAAAAACAAACTAAAATTGAAGCCATTTACAACACGAAAACTCAGAAATACTATGTTACAAAAATATGAAAACGTGTGATTAAACTCAACACAACTGAAGCAAAGGGTTACAGCGACTTCCAGTTTCATTCAAAAACACAGAAACATATTAAAGATAAAACGTTAACACATCGTCATGTGGCAGGACGCTGCTCAACTGCAATATTGGCGAAAAAGCTCCAGATGGCAGCTTTATATTGCATTAACTGATCAAACAACACTTCTCTGCTATAATGCCCACCTCAACTTCAGGTTAGAGTCAATTTTAAAACATTATTTGTGATTTTTTTAAAACAATTTGAATAAAAATAAAATAAAAACACAACATAAAGGTTGATGCTCTGGTGTCGTCTGTTAGGCCTGTCACTATAACACACTTTGAACAGAGAAATACAGAGATAAACGAGAATATTCTAATTATTTTATGCCACGGACACAATAATTATTGCTTCATTTTGTGATTCATTTGTTGCAGCCCTGGCCTTAATGATGCTGCTTATTTAAAAATGCTTCACTGTGATTTTTTAATATATTTTTTGCATTATTATTAACCACAGAAGTGACTTTTTCATCCCTCCACAGCTCAAATTTTATCACATTACAAAGAAAAATCTGCATTTTAAATATATTTAAAGGCAAGTTTACTGGTGAGGGACTCGCTACAAACTCCTCTACACTGAGACGGTGATGCTTTACCTGGAATGTTCCACAGTACGGCATTAAACTCATCTATATTCATGAAGATTCAAGCAGGTGGTGCCACGTTACAGATCACGTCAGATCTGTGGAGAGGCGAGCCTGTGCACTGTCAAAATGCTGCTTTTTTTAGCAAGAAAAATGTCTAATTAAGGCGAGTTTAATGCAATACTGTGAAACATCGCAGGAAAATGACATCTCCATGGAGACAAGGAGGTGGCAGACCGTTTACCAGACGCCTCGACAGCTCAAATCTTGTCACATTACAACAAAAATACCACAAAATTTCCTCTTTTAGACACATTTTGAGCCCTAAAATGCACAGCTCTTAAACACTGAGTCTTTACAGTGTTTTAGTGACAGACCTGCTCGACTAAATCAGTAAAAACAGGTGTGATTTTGAAAATGTAAATCATACGTCACTGATTTTAAATTTCTTTTTAGTGGAATTTTACATACACAGCAAAAAATAAATATCTACACAAGCTGAAATTAGTTTAAATTCGTATTCACTAGAAGAAAACACATTTTTCGAAGGTAATCATGATCTAGATTTTAACATTCTAGCCGAGGATTTTTTTACATTTTGCATTTTTGTGTGAACAGTTACTTTCAAAAACACTAAAATTATAACTTCAATATTATGTCATTTCATTTAAAAATACATTTGTGAAATGCTAAAACCTAGAAACAAATGAGATTAATGCTAACACAGAAATAAACTCCCAAAAAAACTAAAAATACAATATGTTCTATAGACGACAATGTAAAAACTACAATTCCATGAGTCCCATCACGAAACTGGCAGCGTCACGAGACCATGAAACCCAAATTTAACATGTTTTTGTTCAAATAACTTCATAAAATCTCCCAATATTTGAACCAGCTGGTAGTTTTGTGCATATGAAACTTCACGTAGCTCCAGTCGACCCTGAGAGAAACGATCTAAAAATGACATCAGTTTGTGTGTTTGCCCCGCCCCCGTCCCGCCGCCTGCTGCTCCGACAGACGCCGACACGCTCCAACCACACACGAGTCAACGACGAGGTCAAAGGCAGTGGAAATGTACAACGACGAGCTTAAACTTGTCGATTTTTCTCGATATAGAGACAGGTTTTGACATCGTTCTCCCGTTAAATTCGAGCTAAAGTGACCTCTACATGTGTACCGCAACTTTGCCAAACAAATTTAAATAAAACAAACTGAACTAAGCACATTTGCCGGTTGTTCTGTGCACTAGCGACCGATATCGGCGCAGATATCGAAAAGTCTGATGGGTTGGATATCGGTTCAGTCGATATCACATTTGGTCTATAAACTGGACACTTCAAACACATGTGGATCATATTGTACCATACGCCGTTTGTGTTTAAAGGTGAAGTCTCTGCTGGGACCAGACATCAGCTGAGACGAGGTCAAAGTATCGGTATCGGTATCGGTATCGGGACAGAAAACACTAAAAGTTCTATGCAATAAATATATTTAAAGGAACATTACGCAGGTTTACTTGCTGCAGACTCCTCTACACTGAGACGGTGCTGCTTTACCAGAAATGTTCCACAGTACGGCATTAAACTCATCTATATTCATGGATATTCAAGCAAGTAACAGATCAGGCCAGATCTGTGGAGAGGCAAGCACTGCGCACTGTCAAAATGCTGGTTTTCGGGCAATAAAAACGTCTGTAATGAAGTAAATGCGAGTTTAAAAGGCGAGTTTAAAAGGTGAGTTTAATGCCATACTCTGAAACATCCCGGGAAAGTAACATCTCCATGGAGACACGCAGACGGTTTACCAGAGAAGGTTCATCGTACACGTTTAAAATCAGGTTTAGAAGTGTAAAAGGCTTATGTTTATACTTATACTACAGACAGAAAGAGGCTCTACTGACGACTCAGGTGTGGCAGTGCCCTCTAGGTGGCGCTATTGCCTCGGTTAAACCCGCAGAATCTGTAAACAGTGTGAAAAGTGTAGTTACTCGTGTGATATAAAAGTACCTTTGTGTCAGATGCCCTCCCTGTGTGTCCATGGGGTTGTATTCTGTGTAAAAGCTGCTAATCCTGCAGCTTAACCCTCTACAAACATCATCTGAAATACACGGGATTCTCGTATCGTTTTAGCAGTTCAGATTTCACTTCTTCTCTCAAACGGCAACACTCCTGGACGTGTTTTAAAAATGCACACGGTGAAGTGAAGCTTGGATCTTAAAAAACACAGTTACTTTTTTTTTTTTTTGCAAAATCGTGTGAGTTTTGTGGCGATAGAAAGTCTTAAATAGTCTTTGTTTAAACAGTGTCCTCGTCCATTCTCGCCACGTCCGCTAGTGTCCACCGCGGCCACTGTCTTCTCTTTGTCGCCCTCTGGGTGACTTGGAGGGTAACATCGCTTCGGTCTCCTCTTTTGGCAGATCCCCTCGCCGCCTTCTCCTCCGCCGCCTTCTCTCTGTCCAGGAGCTTGTAGTTGATTCCCATTCCCACAAACAGCATCACGCTGGCCACGATGAGGATGATGCCGGAGGAGATGTACGTGTAGTCGTAGTGTTTGTAGTGGTTATAAAAGCTGCCTGCAAAGGACACAAGAAAATGGTTTGAGTCTGTGGTGATGTGGGTAACTTTGTGTGGTAGTTTGAGACTTTTTGAAGCCAAGAACCAAAGGGGTGAAACCAAGTGGGATGAAACTAAGGGGGCGAAAGTAAGCGGGCGAAACCAGGGGGGCAAAACTAAGGAGGTGGAACCAAGCGGGCGAAACCAAGGGGTCAAAATCAAGGGGGCGAAACCAAGGAGGTGGAACTAAGTGGGGCCAAACCAAGTGGGCGAAACCAAGGGGGCGAAACTAAGGGGCAAAATCAAGGGGGTGAAATCAAGGGGAAGAAACCAAGTGGGTGAAACCAAGGGGGCCAAACCAAGTAGGCGAAACTAAGGAGGTGGAACCAAGTGGGGAGAAACCAAGCGGGCGAAATCAAGGGGGTGAAACCAAGGGAAAGAAACCAAGGATTGGAAACCAAGGGGGCAAAAACAAGGGGGCGGGACTAAGGAGGCAGAAACAAGAGGGCGAAACCAAGGGAGTGAAACTAAGGAGGCGAAACTAAGGAGGTGGAACCAAATGGAGCCAAACCATGCGGGCGAAATCAAGGGGGCAAAATCAAGGGAGTGAAATCAAGGGGAAGAAACCAAGGGGGCGAAACCAAGGGGCAAAACCAAGGGGGCGAAACTAAGGAGGTGGAACCGAGTGGGGCGAAACCAAGTGGGCGAAATCAAGGGAAAGAAACCAAGGGAAAGAAACCAAGGGAAAGAAACCAAGGGGGCGGGACTAAGGAGCCTGAACCAAGAGAGCAAAACCAAGGAGACGAAACCGGGGAGGAACCAAGGGGGAGAAAACAAGGGGGGCGAAAACTAAGGGGGCGAAAACAAGGGGCTGAAAACAAGGGGGCCCAAGCAATAATAAAATGATGATTATCTTTGTTGCCGATTATCACGAGTAAAATGTCCCACAAACGATTATTGTCAACCCCTTTTAATCTTTTTAACGATATTATTGTTTATCGTCCCATCTTTACCTGTGAGCGGGGGTCCGAGCAGCACCGGCGCACACTCCACGATGGTCACCAGCCCCACGGCCGACGAAAACCTCTGCGCTCCCACCAGGTCCATGAGCGTCTCGAAGAGGACCGCGCTCAGCCACCCGAACGCAAACCCGAAGAAGATGGCGTAGATCACGAAGCCCATGTAATCCTCCGACAGCGGCGCCAACACGTGACAGACGCCGTTGTACAAAACCGCTCCGGCAAAGAAGAACTGGATCCGCGGCCGCACCCATTTCGTGTTGGCGACCATTCCCATGGACGGACGCGCGACCATGTCCACGAACGCCAACACCGAGAGCAAGAACGCCGCCTTTTCTTTGCTGATGTCTTTGCTTTTGGCGTAGTTCGAGAGGAAAACCAGAGGAGCGAAAAGTCCAAAGAACATGACCACGTTCCCCGATAAGTACAGCAGGAATCCTCTGTGTTTGAACAAAGTGAGATCGATGAACGAGTTGATGGTTTGTAAAACGGTTTTCTTCTCTTTCTTGACCTCCACGTCGTCTTTGGGAGCGGGAGGTTGGGGTTTAGGGCCGATCGGGCGCATCAGGGACCCGGCCACGCAGCAGTTGAGCAAAAGTCCGCCCAAAATGAGAAAACTGCCCCTCCAACCGAAAGCGTCGTAGAGCCAGGAGTTCAGCGGCGCCAGCGTGGACAGGAACACGGGGCTGCCGGCCATGGCGATGCCGTTGGCGATCGGACGGCGTTTGTAGAAGTATTTTCCGATCATGGTCAAGGCCGGGTTTAGGTTGAAAGCCAGACCCAAACCTGAAGGAGAAAGAAAGAGAAAGAAAGATTTATACACTGCAAATGCAAAACGTAACTAAATTATCCATAGTTTAATATTAAGCTGAAGACAAAGACGATGTGAATTTGTGAACCAGATGCCAGTAAGCGAATAAAAAGTGCAATATATAGAAAAAAATTATGAACAAAAAGAAAATGGATTAATTATGCCAAAAACTCTGCTCATCATAAAATGGTCTTATACAGTGTGGCCCAAAAATCACTGACACTTTTAAATCTTCAGTAGCTCCTATAATTCTTAAGTTTTACTCACAAAATTTTTAGCCGTAGATAAACTGAACCTTCCCAGATTTTTGGGCAATAATACGGTTATAATTGTTCACTTACACTTGAACTTATCACTACTTAAACTAGGGGAAAAAAAACTGACCTAATTTTTAAAAATTATGTTTTTTTAAGTGTGTCCACCATTTTGTGTTTGTCTCTGAACAGCCTGATTTATCGTTTATTGTCTGAGGTTTATTCACAAACACCTTTTCTTTAAGATAGACCCACAGAAAGAAATCAGGACTAGTCAGGTCTGTGGAGATCACATACTGCCCCCTGTCTGTGGAAAACCTTATTATTCCTTTAATGGCATTTACACTCGGGCATCTCTGGTATTAAAATGTCGACGGTAACACTGCTGGGTTTGTGAATTTGACCCATGTGACTCAAAGTACCACTACAATGACAATTTCCTCGTGCTGTCTTTGCTTTCGATAATGTCGGAAGATGTCGTTCTAAAACGCTCTGAAAAAATAAAAGAAAATACTTAGAAACAAACAAACGTTATGATTTTTTTCAATGTCAGTGACTTTTGTATATGTGTCATACACCCCTACTTTTCTACAACTTAACCAATGAAAATTATGTTGACTCTGTTTGTTTTTAAAAAAAACAGTACACTCAGAACATCCTTTGTCCTGTGGTCGTTCTTTCGATCTATTTGATGTTCTTCAAATCTAAACATGAAAATAACCAAAAAACAGTGTGACCTGTACCTCCCACGACCCCGATGAAGAAGAGAGCTGTTCCACCGTGTTACAGAAGGACGGCTGCCGAAGCCCGGAGCCACCAGGACCCCCCCGACCATGATGATGGGTCTGCTGCGAAGCGGTTCACCAGGATACTGAGGACCTGAGAGGAAGAGGAAAAGAGGAAGAGGAAAGAGAGAGGGAGGGAGAGAAAAGGAATCAGATTAAGTCAAGTTTATATAGTGCATTTTTACAGATGATATAATGTGAACTGATGCACATTCTGTTACACTCCTGAACACCGATTAATCTGTCCCATAAAAGAAATTCCAGTAATAATCACAAAACATAAAAATGTGATAGATTTACCATTAGTTTTAAAGTATTTCAAGAGCTTTTCCACCTTCAAGACACTCAAAACTCACACATTCACGCACACAGTTCATATATCAGCACACAAACAGACAGAGGACGAGCTGAGTCAAGTGTTTGCCCAGGACACAACGACAGCGTTCATCTGTGGGGACCTGGAATCGCACCTCCAACCTGTGTGATCACTGGATCTGACCTTTCAACCAACGATGTTCATATCGAGAGCGGGATTTGAACCGCCAACCTTCAGATCAGTGAACAAAACCGGCCGAGTCGACTAGGACATTTTATAAAACATTTACATTCACACGGTGGAGGGTCCGCCACCTGCTCGTCCTCTTTCTTTGCCGGGAATATTCCCACAATATGGCATTAAGCTGGATCATCGCCATGGAGATGAGCCAAAGAAGGCAACAGAAATATAGCTATGATTAGTATTCAGTATTTTTATGTTGCACTTTATCATCAAGGAAAGTTCCCAGTTTGTGAGTTGCGTTCACTGACAATAAAAGTCTTCTGATTCTGATTTAATGCCATACTGCGGAACATTCCAGGCCAAGCATTCTCTACTGAACCTGCATAAACCTATAAACTATAACGACTGAAGCACAACAGTGACATTGTGCATCTTTATACAGATTTGGATTTGTATATTTTAGGACACAAAGGATATTTTATTTGCATTCTCGTCTCAGAGAGTAGATAAAAAACTATAAATGTCTAGTTTCCAATAGCCTCAGTGCAAATAAAATCAGAAAAACATATATAAACATTAAAATCCTAAGACTATGCCATTATTTTTATAAGTAGAGTATTTGAGGTTGTGTTGTTTTTAATTTATTATGCCTCGTTAGCGTTGAGACACAAAGTTTCCTCTGCTGAAGTCAGAGTTCACCTCCTCAAATTCACTGCCTGATCTTTAAATATTTAATCATTTTCGCGCATGACTCAGCAAAAAACCATCAGAAGAACCGGACAGGGTGCAGTGACGCCAACAGTGAGGTAGAGGGCGCTGTTGTGCACTGAGCCCATTAAGTGGGTGATTAATTAAGCATGTAATGAACAGCTCTAATTCTGTGTCACTAATTCACATGTGAAAAGAGGAGTTACAGTTACAACCAGCTGCCAGAAGAGGGAGCTGTGACTTCACGCATGAACAGAGGACAATGAGCGATTGTGTAGAGCTACAAAGAAAAAGCTGTGTAGAAGAAGAAAGGGGGAGGGGGGGAAATTAAACATTCTTCAGGCTGGAAATGCTCCGGCGGGAAAAAGCAGGTCTATTTGTCCGTTTTAAGAGCACAGAGTCCGAGAGGGGAGCCAAGACCACAAAAGAATCGACTCCAGCGGCTCCGGGCCAGACGGACTTCAGTGAATACAAAGTGGGACAGGGGGCGTCGTTAATGTTCTAACGTTATGTAATGATAAAGAATGCAGTGATTAGAGGAGCCGTACAGATTCTGCTCCGGCCCACACACATATTTCACACGCGGGCTCCACATTCTTATAGATCCACTGTCACATTAAAACTATGGAGTGTCCAGGGCGGGCAAGGTGGCAAAGGTTCTGGTTCAAGTCCGGGTCTTCTTGTGTGCATGTAAAATAGGTGAAATGGTCGCAGATTAGAGAGTCCTGACCAAGACGAGCTCAAGATCTGGAGATGGTCCCACTGGTCCTGACTCGTTTAACCCAGGAGACACTGAAGGACAACTTCAGAGGACACTGTTCCCTGATGACAAAAGTAACTCGATCTAACATTGCATATTCTCTAATGTTGAACATTTGCTTTGCAGTAATGAGAGATTCCGGGTCCCCAGTCCAGGTCCCAGTCCAGGTGCAACAAGTCCAGGTCCAGTCCAGGTCCCAAGTCCACGGTTCCCAGTCCCAATCCAGGTCCAAGTCCAGGTACTCAGTCCCAGTCCAGGTCTAAGTCCAGGCCCAAGTCCAGGGTCCCAGTCCAGGTCCAAGTCCAGGTCCAGGTCCCAGTCCAGGTCCAAGTTCCAGGTCCAAGTACCCAGTCCAGTCCGAGTCCAGGTCCAAGTCCAGGTCCCAGCAAAGGTCCCAGTCCTCTGTCCCTGATCCAGTTCAGTCCTAGTCCAAGTCCAGTCCAGTCCTGATCCAGTCCTGTCTAGTCCTATCCTGTCCTAGGCCAGTTCTGGTTCAGTTCAGTCCTGATCTAGTCCAGTGCAGGTCTAGTCCAGTCCAGGTCCTGGTCCTAAGTACAGGTCCAAGTCCAGTCCCTCCATTTGGTTCATTTACTGAGTCGAGTTTGTTTTGAAGCAAAGCTGCAGACTCAGTCTCTTCACTTCCTTTGGCGCTGGTCCCTCCGTGATTCATGTGACACCCGGCTCATGAGTCTGTTATGGAACAGTATCCTGCACCACCCGTGGCTCCTGCACCACCCGCGCTCCTGCACCACACGGCTCACGGCTCCTGCACCACCAACGGCTCCTGCACCACACGGCTCACGGCTCCCTGCACCACACGGCTACTGCACCACCCACACGGCTCCTGCACCACACTGCCTCCTGCACCACACGGCTCCTGGCACCACACCGGCTCCTGCCACCCCCACACGGCTCCTGCACCACACGGCTCCAGGACTCAGTAGCAGAGCCACAGGAGGACACTTCATTTACACTTCACTGACACTTCACTTACACTTTTAAAAACCGCACACAAATTTCCAATCTTCTGCTGACTCACTCTTTCACACATTGGCCCCGCCCTCTCGTTTCCACGGTGATGCGTTCCTCAAAAACAGGACTCAGCAGAGGGGTTTTTCGTGGTGCAGCAGACGTGCTCAGGGCTGCATGTACTCTCATGACTCAGAGGACGGTGACGGTCGTGTTCACACTCACACTTTCCTCGGTTCAGAACAGAAATCTGAGTTTGCATCATCCACGAAATGTCAGCTGCTTTTACCATGAAGTAGTTAAAGTGACATGGTGGAAACTTTATGATTCAAGAAAATGTGGTGTATTTTGGACAGATGCTGCAGGTGGAAGTTTGAAGTTTATTGTTTAGAGAAATATTTAAAAAACCCATCTCCCCAAAAAACTACCATTTTTTTACTCAATTACTATTACTACTACTACCCAATACTACTACCATTACTATGTACTATTAGTACTACCACTACCCCATGACTTACTACCACTACCACTATCAACAGTACTACAAACTATGTACTACCACCAACCAATTACTACGAGCACTACTGACTACTACCACCACCAACTTAACAGACTACTACGACCACCATAGACTACAAGGCACCACCATTACTAGACGAGTACGTAGTACTACCAACCACTACTATACGACGACCACCAGACGGACGAAGACACACCAGGACGACTAGTTACTGTAGGGCGACCCACTACACTACCACAAGGTACTACGACTACACTTACGTACGTACTATACTACGACTATACTACTACGACGACATACTGAGTACTAACACCCACTACGACACTACTCGACTAACACCATACACTACGTGACCACACCATGATAACCCATACTACTACCTACCATATACTACTACTAATACTACAACACTATACTACTACACACCATTACCACTAATGCTACTGTAACTACGACCACCACCATACTCCTGCCACCACTACCATTCTAGTACTGAATACTACTCTACCACCATGTACTACTACTAACACTACGACATACTCACAACTACCACAAGACACCACCATATATATTACTAACCCACTACATACTATCACTACTAATGCTGCTACTACACTACTAATACCACATCAGGTATTACCATCACTCGCATCACAGTTTCCATCCTGGTTTGTGTAAATAAACTTCATTAAATGCATTACAAAGACTGGACTCTGTGTTTACATTGTTGTACAGGTTGTAGTTTAGACCTGCAACCACGAGAGTCTTTGCACTTATTAGTCGGTCGTTCTAGTGAAAAAGCCCGTAGTGTTGTAAAACATTCTGAAAATATTACACAGACGGCTGTAAACGTCACATCAGTCTTACAGAACAGTGAAGCGGGTTGGAGGGTATTGGGATGTAATCTAATCTGAAGGGTTCTGATAAAAGGCATAGCAGCCCGGAGGAGGAATGTAAAACAGCGGAATCCACGCCCCACACGGCCACAGGACAGCGGACTCGAGTGGGTTCATGGGGGTACGAGTGTGTTTGCTCACGGGAGCCTCAGCTTGGTTCGAGGCAAATAAGGGCCCAGGTACGAGAAGGGCGACTGACCGATGATGGCTGTAGATCTCTCCATTTAAAAATACAGACCTTTTGTGTTAAATGGACTGTTATGTAAAAGTGCTTTACTAAACAAACACAGACATTTCCATTTTTGACATTATTTGAAAGGTCTTTACATGCCGCAAAAACTGACTCTTACGACGATGTAATGTCGGTTTTAATGCCTGTTACTCCTCAACACACCACAGAATGTTGTTGTTTTGTATGGCGTTTGGAGTTTAATGGAAACAAAGGGGAGCACTTCAGTTATCTACCACGTGCCCATCACAAGGTGGATTGGGGTTTGTTTTCGGTTTGAAAATAGGGTAAACTTGTGCAATTTAATATAGTAACATGATCACAAAATAGCATAAATATGGGTTGTTAAGGCTAAATACAAATGGGGAGGAAAAAAGAAAAAAAAAAGTGGAATTTTTAGGTATAACTACGATTTCTTCATTTATCAAGTGGTACAAGGTACATGGGGGGTTTGGTGGGGGGGGGGCAAACAGGCAACGTGATTCTTAACCCTGTCTGTGCCCCACGTTCGCCCCCCAAAACGGTTTTTGAAACCGTAAAACACTGCTCACTTCGAGACGCGACATGCAAGCGAAGCATGATGGAGGAGATAAAACGACACCGTGATGGGCGTCGCGCGTCAAAATGCTTCTATCTCCTTGAAGAAGACCCCGGTTGATGGACCTTGTGGAAGGGCGTAGGAGAAGCCGATGGAGATGAAGGCTCCCACCCACCACGGCACAGCCCCACCGAACCTCGGGATGGGTTGGTACCCGACCAGGCCCGCCCAACGCAGGAGGAATGATCGCTGGGGAGGAGGAGGAGAAGAGGTAGTGAGGAGGTGGGATGAGGAGAGGGTTCACAGCAGCACCTGGAGAAAAAGCAAACAGGAAAAGTAAAGTTAATCGAAAGCAGAGGTTTTTAGGAAGTGAGACGAACAACAGAAGTATATCTTTATGAAATCGTTAGTAGCCACCTGGATTTAACTGAAAGCAAGAGGTCAGCCGGAGAACTGTACGGTCACTGAGTCCGGTCTAGGTCAGCAACCAGCACTGACCAGAGACAAGAATGAGGTCAGCTGACACCTGAATACACTGAATGACCAGGTTATCCATCAGTGGGTTTTTCGGGCCTGTTCCAAGACGACGAGCAGGATAATGTATGAGGCGCGAATAGTGAAAGACTGATTCATGAGCAGGAGAATCATTTTCACAAATGGATTGGAGTCCAGACCTTAATCCCACTGGGATCTGTGGGATGTTTTGGAGAAGGTTTGTGCAGCGTCAGAATCGACCCCATCATCAAAGATGTGGTGAAAAAGTTAATGCAACACCAGTCGGCGCCTGCTGGAGGAAATAAATTCTTGGACTTGGGATGACGCGAATCGACACAATGTCACAGCGAATGTTTGACCTTTTTTATGGCAGGCAGTGAAACGTATTTGTCACTGACACTAGTTTGGCTGACAACCTCAGTGAGAAACTTAAATGTAAATGGTAACAAGCAAAAGTTAAATCGCTGTTCAACTCCGAGACAAATCGGTGCAGGAGTGAGATGTTTTTGCGTGCTGTTTTCAGTTGTCAGATTACAGTCCAGACGTGTCCAGATAAGTCCTGTGGTTTCGTCCTAGTCCAGGACGTTGGGAGATTAAAAGTCTCTGGTGTAATACTAGTCCAGAGTTGTCCAGATAAGTGACGGTAGTCCTAGTCCAGATGTTGGCATGATAAGTCCGTCGGTGCAAGTTCTGAAGTCCAGATGTTGACAGATAAGTCCTGGTTTAGTCTAGTCCAGATGTAGAGTGAAGGATAAGTCCTGGTGTTAGATGCCTGTCGAATGTTGTCAAGGTAAGTCCATGTTGTTAGTCCTAGTTCACAAGACACTGTCCCGCTAAGTCATGGTTGCGTTGTAGTCCAGACGTTGTCCAGATACAGTCCTGGTGTGGTCTAGTCCAGCAGTTGTCCAGATAAGTCCTGGTTTAGCCTAGTCCAGACGTGTCCAGAGGAAAGTCCTGGTATAGTCCTAGTCCAGGACTTGTGGAGATAAAAGTTCTGGTTTTTGTCCTAGTTTAGAGCCCCAGACTGTCGTTAGAATAATTGGATGCAGAATTTCTCACATGAGACATGAAGAAGACCCTGCGGTTTAGTTTGGTCTGCAGACCTGGTTCAGACCCAGTCTGCCATTATGGTCCTAGTTTAGTCCTCTTGTGGGTCCAGTTCTAGGCTCTTCGGACAGTTGAAGGCATTCGGTCAAACTCGAGGAACAGAGGTGAACAATAGGACGATAGGGGTTAGCAAGAAAGTAACATGCTGCTACTCGATTAAACGTGATTTTTATGGCTAAAAGAAGAGCGTAACGGTCTATAATGTGATGAGTGAGCTTCAAGGGTTACAGAAAGCACCAGTCTCTCTGCACTTAAACTCTCCTGGAGCCCTTTGCCTGTGCACATGGCTGTCTATGAGGCTCTGTGTGCTCTGGTGCAGACGCAGAGCCCATAATATCATGTGAATTGATTAACCCCTGCACATGGAGCGCAAATGTGGAAGCGGAGCTAAACGGAGGGGGGAGCTCTTGCACTGGGGAAGAACGGACGGGAAGGGTATCACAACTGGGTGAAGAACTGGGGATACAGAAGATAACTGCAAAGTTTTTGTGAGGAAGGTTATACGTCTGGGTTGGGTTTATATATATAAAAAGGGTATAAAAAGGAAAGGTCCCGAAATGTTGTATATATACAGGACTTAAAGCCAAGAAGAACCTGCCATCGTGATCTAGATAATATTACAAAAACTATGATACTCACACAAAGAACCTAAGATTTAAACCACAAAAACCTTATTCCAAATCCACATATTATTAAAATTAAACAACTTAAGTATTTGGTTTGCAGCTGTAATGAGTCACAGAAGTTATTTTAATTCAACCTTTTACGGCTAAATTTGACTTCATGACAGCCGGAAACATACTCAAAAGTTCAAAAGTAGTGCAAAGAACAAGATGTCCCCACACGACATAAAACCGGACCCTAAAACAGATAGTTTCAACATTGTTCATAGACTTGCCGGTGTACACATTGAGAGCTGAAAAAGTCATTAAAACTAAAGAGCACTGTGGAGCGCTGGAGCCCCCTTGTGAGACAGCTGCACATCACACTAGCGAGCAGGCTTTTTTATTAGTTTGTACAAAATGACCCCCATGTTCCTGCGATAGCTGCTGCGTCTAAGAGTATCAGTGTTTTAAGGAAATCAATTTGGACAGTAAAGGAAGTTATTGTACAGTGGGACGCATGTACAGAAACCAAAATGGCGTCTTGAAAATAGAAGCGATGAAGTGTATTTGGGGTGAAGTAGTGCGTGTTGAGTAATTTTTAGAGCGTAATGAGAAGGAAAACCAACCGACAGACACATGGTTAAAAGTCTTCAAAAGTCCCTTTTTTGCAGAGTCTGATAAAACCAAGCCGTGGAGCCGCGCACAATGATAACTATCGGTAAAATCCAATGTGACATCATCGGGACCAGACCACTGTCTCTTGAACCCAACAAAATGACTCAGGGGGCCGAGGAGTGTGGCCTTCGTCTATTAATTTACATTAGTGGGGGGCCCCAGTGTGAGACGCATCTTGCCCCGGGACCCAATGTCCTGTCGACGGCCACGCTCGTTGTATAAATAGTGTTTTCTTAAACTCCTGCACAGTTCACAGTTTTTTGAGCGCGGTTTGTGGTCCGGTCACATGATAAGGTGTCAGGATGTAGAATAGTAGTTTGAGCGTTTTCCCCACGTCCCCTGTTTTGAGGTCGGCCACACTCCCCACACAGGTCCGAACACAGATCTGGTCGTTGCCGCAGCTCGACTTGTTGTTTACCGCTCCAGGTTGCTAGACGCAAGGATTAGGCAGACGCAAAAGCTTTAGTCTCGAAAGTGGTGATGTGGGTTGGAGACACCTCGGGGTTATCCTTGCTTTGCCGGAGGAGCGCAGAGAGACCAGGTCGTGCGTTGGACGTCTGAGCTGTTACAGCCAGCCTCTCTCCTTTTAGGGACAGCTACTGAGGTCTGCATCCGCTCGGCACCGTCGGGTGGGGTCAGTCCAAGGAATCCTAAAGTGAAATACACAGCGGTTCAGCACCGCTGCGCCGCCGCGCAAACAGAGCTCGGACGCCATGGCAACAAGCAAATCAGGCCTATCTTCTTGTGCATGGCGGGAGACCTTCGAAACGCTCTGGACCCGAATTTCCTTATGTATTGAGCAAGAATGTGTCTACTCCATGGACAGACCACGTGTCAGACAGCGAGTAGCTGCTGGCTGTTGTAAGTTATCAGGATGTGCCCATATTCGCATGCTAGGTGTTGCTCTGGTCGAAAGTATGCAAAGAGCTTCCAAAACCAGAGTGGTGAGTTAATTAGGCTGTTTCAGAGTATAAGCAAGTGAGGAATACATAGTTGTTTTTCGCGGTGTTTGTGCCTGGCCACAGCCCAGAGGGTTGGGCACTGTACGGGAACTCGCATGGCTAAGCACACACTTATGATAGAGGACATATAACACTCGGTTTAAAACTCGAGCTGATTCTTTTTGACCTTCGAGCTGCTTATGCCCTATATCGGTATCCTGGGGAACGTACAGGGGACAAGGGAGGGTTCAAACCTCTACACGGGACGACGTGATTTATATGTGAAGTACAGGGCGGCCCAAAAGTCACGACACTTTTAAATCTTCAGTTGCTGCTTTAATTCTTAAGTTATACCCACCAAAATTCTTAGCAACGTAGATTAACTGACCCTTCCCCGAGTTTGTCAATCGATACGGTTCATAATTGTTCACGTACATATAGTCCGACCCGACTTTACAAAACATTGGTGTAAATCATTTGGGCTTATGTTCGTATTTGATACCTCGATGTTACATTTTAAGTCGGTTATTGTCTGAGGGGTTTATTCACAAAACCTTTTCTTAAGATCGAACCCACAGGAAGAAATCAGGATAGTAGTCAGGGTCTAGTGGAGATCACCATACTGCACAGTGTTCTGTGAAAAAACAATTATATTCCTGTAATGCAATTTACTTTGAGGGCATTCTCTGGTATGACAAAATGTCGACGGTAACACTGCTGGGTTTGTGAATTTGGACCCATGTGACTCAAGGTCCCAATGTACAATGAGGGTCGTTCCTCGGTGCTGTATTTGCTCAGATTTAAGTCAGAAGGGTTCATTCTAAATGCTCTGAAAAGTTCCAAGAAAATATTTATGCGAAAAAGGGTTATGCGCGATATTCAACCGTCCCCCCCCCCCCAGTGACTTCGTGGGACCGCCGCTGTATAACATTTTTTTTTTTACTTTATTATTATGCATTTTTTTGCTGGTGCGACTTACACTCCAGACAATATCGGTACTTGTTTTTTTGGTAGCAAACATAAAAGAAAATCAACAACATAACCTGGAGCATTGATTCCGTCTTCTTCACCACAGTCCCCGTCGTCAGCCTCTTGCGTCTCTTCTGTTGAGTGTTTTGACTGGAGAGTCTAAGGCCATTTAAGGAGCGACCCTCACCGGAGCAGGGCGTAACGTGACAATACGTCCCTGCACCCAACCCGCTCCAACCGGCACTTTAAAACCTCTCTTGGACAAACGCCCACCCATCAAGTGTTCGACTTTGACTCGTTTCCTCCCCCCCTCCCCTCCTCGCGTCCCCTGTCATCCCTCATCGCCGTCCTCGTAATAAGATAACGGCGAACACTGCCGTCACGAACTGCTCCAGGTTTCAAGACACACTAAAAAACAAAAACGCTTCAATAACAAACAAACCGTGCGAGCTCTACTTTTAGTTTATCTCGTTGGTGTCCCCGCCTGGTCTAAAAAAAAAAAACCGATTGAGATACAAGGTTGTATGGTTACGAGACCCAGTGCTTGGAGTTATGGTACTCGGATAGCTTAAACAAAGTTCCAATTCACAGACAGAAGTGCACCTTTCTGACAATCTGTACAGCTGTATCACTCCACTTTGAGACTAAAACTAATAGACAAGAATGCAAAAAGTGACCAGTTTTTTAGGTTAAGGAATGAACCCAAACGACAGAGAAAATACTGTGATTAAACGAGAATCATGAAGCGATTGTTATGCAACTACCACGAGTCAGATGCATCGTATAGAAACGTTATTTCTCTGTAGGGTAAGCGTTTTAAAAATATGTTTTAATGCTCTTTGCGACACCAATATAAATCAGACCTGGATTGTGTGCACAAACTTCTAAAACTGTGTCCATTCACTGCAGGGATGTTGTGTGAGTAACACTTCGTATTCTATGAAATCTGTTCACATCTCCAAGCTCCAAAAAACGCTCTGTATGCCACCTTGTGATGTCATCAAGTGGTGGTTTTCAAAGGGAACACCTCCTTTTTTTTTACCTTTAATTCAGTTTTAGAATTTGTTAATTACCATAGCTGAAAGGATTCTAGACATGAAGGTGTGGGGAGTTTAAAAACACAGTGGAGCACATGCCTTCCTGTTCCCTGCTACCACCTACACGATGACGTCACACAAGGTGGGACACAGAGTTTTCAGTTTGAGAGAAGAACTCAGCGCCTCAAAATCGATGCATGTTCTGGAGTGTTAAATAGTAGTGAGGAATGAAACCAAAGAAACACAACTGCCCCAAGTCGTTTTGTGACGAGGAAACCGCATTAGACCAGATCAGGAACAGAATCAACTCGGCGTCGTTTACATCTATTCAAAGCAGAATAATTCATAAAAAATGTGTAGTTTGTTTTACTATTTCTCTTCATTTTTGGATTAACAAGAAGTTTTTTTAACTAGAAACACGACAAAACGACAGATGTGAGCGGGTTCAAGCAAAATAAACTAACATAAGAATCAAAAGTTTTAAAAATATCCTTTACGCTTGATTTTGAAGCCACTCGGTTTACACTTTGTTTTTCAGTATTGAGAGAAGCCCGTAAGCCTAAATATGTATAATTTGTGCGTTAAACCATGTGTGAAGAAACAAAAAGACCACAACTCCCGGTCTGTTTGTGACGAGGGGGAAACATTATTGAAAAATAGCCTACACGGTCGATACGAGATTACACATCTCCAAAAAAACCCATACCACCCATCCTGTATTACAACACGGTCTAAAGTGTCATAAAGGTTGCATACATCGCCTCCTTTGCAGCGTCGTGGGTTCGGCTGTCGGCGTATTGCTAAAGAACAGATGATGAGACTAGTAGAACCCAGAGCAAAAGGAGTAAACGCATGATCGAGGCTGACGCCACCAGCAGGGGGCGGACCGTGACCTCAGACCTGGCAAACG
>JAIEZT010000158.1:101248-209025 GCA_019594935.1 Periophthalmus modestus | reverse complement strand
CCAACTACTGAACCGACCTCCACCACCACCTGAATCTCCAACTACTCCTGTAACCGACCCTCC
The DNA here is from genome assembly GCA_019594935.1 of Periophthalmus modestus. Taxonomy (NCBI): domain Eukaryota; kingdom Metazoa; phylum Chordata; class Actinopteri; order Gobiiformes; family Gobiidae; genus Periophthalmus; species Periophthalmus modestus. The sequence continues at coordinate 208,962 of JAIEZT010000158.1, read as the reverse complement.
ACCAAACACCCACATCGCCAACTTACTGAAGCGACCTCCACCACCACCCACATCTCCAACTACTGAAACCGGCTCCACCACCACCCACCTCTCCAACTACTGAACCGGCTCCCACCAACCAACCGACATCTCCAACTACTGAACCGACCCCACCCCACCAGACATCTCCAACTACTGAAGCGACCCCTCCCACACCACATACATCTCCAAACTACTTGAACCGGACCCACCCCACCCACATCTCCAACTACTGAACCGACTCAACCACCACCACCGACATCTCCACTACTGAAGCAACTCCACCACCACCACCCCATCTCCAACTACTGAAACCAACTCCACCACCCACCCACATCTCCAAATACTGAAGGCGAGCACCCCCACCAACCGAACATCTCCAAAACTACTGAACCGTTGAACGCACCACCACCACCCACATCTCCAACTACTGAACCAACCTCCACCACCACCGACATCTCCAACTACTGAAAACCGACTCCCACCACCACCGACATCTCCACTACTGACCGACTCCCACCACCACCCGACATTCTCAACCCTGAACCGACTCCACCACCACCCCATCTCCAACTACTGAACCGGACTCCACCACCACACCCCCATCTCCAACTACTGAACCAACTCCACCACCACCACCCCATCTCCAACTACTGAACCGACTCCACCACCACCCACATCTCCAACTACTGAACCGACTCCACCACCACCACCCGACATCTCCAACTACTGAACCGACTCCACAACCACCACCGACATCTCCAACTACTGAACCGACTCCACCACCACCCCACATCTCCACAACTACTGAACGACTCCACCACCACCCACCATCTCCAACTACTGAACCGGCTCCAACCACCACACGACATCCAACCTACTGAACCCGACTCCACCACCACCCACACTCCTCCAACTACTGAACCGCGACTCCACCACCACCCCCATCTCCACTACTGAACCCGAACCCAGCGACTACCGCCATCTCCACCTACTGAACCGACTCCACCAACTACTGACCTCTCAACTACTGAACCACACCACCACCACCCACATCTCCACTACTGAACCTGACCTCCACCACCACCACCCACATCTCCAACTCTCTCAAACTACTGACCTCCACCACCACCACCCACAACATCTCCAACTACTGAAAACCTCCTCCACAACCACCACATCTCCAACTACTGAACCGACTCCACCACCACCACACATCTCCAACTACTGAATCCGACTCCACCACCACCCACATCTCCAACTACTGAAACCGACTCCACCACCACCCACATCTCCCAACTACTGAACCAGGACCAGGACTAAACCAGGACTAAACCAGGACTAGACTAGGACTAAACCAGGACTAGACCGGACTAGACCCAGTACTATACCAGGACTAGACCAGGACTAAACCAAGACTAAAACCAGGACTAGACCGGACTAAACCAGGACAAGACCAGGACTAAACCAGGACTAGACCAGGACTAACCAGGACTAAACACCATGACAGACCAGGACTAAACCCAGAACTAAAACAGGACTAAACCAGACTAGACCAGGGGACTAAAACCGGGACTAGACCAGGACTAAACCAGGACTAGACCAGGACTAAACCAGGACTAAACCATGACTAGAACAGGACTAAAACCAGAACTAAAACAGGACTAAACCAGACTAGACCAGGACTAAACCGGGACTAGACCAGGACTAAACCAGGACTAGACCAGGACTAAACCAGGACTAGACCAGGACTAGACCAGGTCTAATCCATGATTTCCTGTGATTCCTTTGGCCCCTCGTCTCAGTTTTTGGTGAAATCACTTTTATTTCTTTTGGTTTTAGAAAGTCCTGGTTATATTTATATTTCCAGATCTTTGATGTAGTTCACCAATTTTGAAAAAATTATTTGTGTTGCCAACAGTTTTGTTGAGTATTTTTTGTAAATAAAGGTTTGTGGCTGAAAACTTTGTCTGATCTGCTGGACCTGGTCAGTGTCTTTGTGTCTGAGTGAACATGTGTCTCAGAGGGGCCCATGGGGCAGGATGACAGCCCACTTCAGTCTGTCCCGGGGCAGGATGACAGCCTCACTTTAGTCTGTCCCGGGGCAGGATGACAGCCTCACTTCAGTCTGTCCCGGGGCAGGATGACAGCCTCACTTCAGTCTGTCCCGGGGCAGGATGACAGCCTCACTTTAGTCTGTCCCGGGGCAGGATGACAGCCTCACTTCAGTCTGTCCCGGGGCAGCTGCGGCTACAATAATTGTTTATCACCAGTGAAAATGAAGTGAACGCGTCACACATAAAAATGACCCTGAGCGTCTGGAAAAGCTCTGTATAAAACCAACACATTATTATAATTATTTTCATTATTATCATGCTCCAAACACGTTGTATTTTGTCTGTGTCGTGTCTGATGAGCTGGAGACACAGAAGAACAGGCCGCTGTGGTTTTCTTCAAAAACCTTTACTCTTCAGTCAGTCTTATAAAGACATAGAAAACATAAAACATTTGTTCATTTGAGCTAAAAATGAGTTGCAGCATTGTACAGTACGACTCCGTCACACTCTGCACCAGCGGCGCTCCGGCTCCACCTACAGGAAACTCACACACACATTCTCAAACTGCATTCGACGTCAGAAAAAGGCTCTAAAAGTTTTACTCTAGAATCACGTTTGGGGCAGAGACACTGAAACTGAAACATTCTCCAATTAAAGCAGTTTAAAAGTCGCACTGCGGAACTTCTTTTCTGGTTGGGAATCTGCCTCCTGCTCGTCTCCATGGAGATGTTTGGGGTTTTTTTTTGCTTTTCCTGGGGTGTTTTCGCAGTATGGCATTTGATTTATTCAGCAGGTGGCACGATCAGGTCGAGTTACAGGCCAGATCTGTGGAGAGGCGTCCCCCGCTCACAGTCAGAGTGCAAGTTTTTTGAGCCATAAAAGCACCTGAGATTGAATGAATGCATAAAAAATAACAGTTAAATGCCATACTGTGGAACATTCCAGGAAAGGCAAAAAGATAACTCCATGGTGAAAAAGCAGGTGGTGGACACTCTTCCAAATGTTAACGTAGTGTACCTTTAAAATACTGCAAAAATAACTTAAAATCTTCTTTCGTTCAGGGGGTAAAAAATTTTTGGTCATAGATTAATTTATCTAAAAACAACCTAAAATTGAAGCCATTTACAACACGAAAACTCAGAAATACTATGTTACAAAAATATGAAAACGTGTGATTAAACTCAACACAACTGAAGCAAAGGGTTACACAGCGACTTCCAGTTTCATTCAAAAACACAGAAACATATTAAAGATAAAACTTAACACATCGTCATGTGGCAGGACGCTGCTCAACTGCAATATTGGCGAAAAAGCTCCAGATGGCAGCTTTATATTGCATTAACTGATCAAACAACACTTCTCTGCTATAATGCCCACCTCAACTTCAGGTTAGAGTCAATTTTAAAAACATTATTTGTGATTTTTTAAAAACATTTGAATAAAAATAAAATAAAAACACAACATAAAGGTTGATGCTCTGGTGTCGTCTGTTAGGCCTGTCACTATAACACACTTTGAACAGAGAAAGGTAAAATAAGAATATTCTATTATTTTTAGCCACGGGACACAATAATTATTGCTTCATTTTTGCGATCATTTGTTGCAGCCCCTGGCCTTAACGATGCTGCTTATTTAAAAATGCTTCACTGTGATTTTTTATATATTTTTTTTTGCATTATTATTAACCACAGAAGTGACTTTTTCATCCCTCCACAGCTCAATTTTATCACATTACAAAGAAAAATCTGCATTTTAAATATATTTAAAGGCAAGTTTACAGGTGAAGGACTCGCTACAAACTCCTCTACACTGAGACGGTGCTGCTTTATCTGGAATGTTCCACAGTACGGCATTAAACTCATCTATATTCATGAATATTCAAGCAGGTGGTGGCCAAGTTACAGATCACGTCAGATCTGTGGAGAGGCGAGCCTGTGCACTGTCAAATGCTGCTTTTTTTAGCAAGAAAAATGTCTAATAAAGGCGAGTTTAAAAGCCATACTGTGAAACATCGCAGGAAAATGACATCTCCATGGAGACAAGGAGGTGGCAGACCGTTTACCAGACGCCTCAACAGCTCAGATCTGATCACATTACAACAAAAATACCACAAAATTTCCTCTTTTAGACACATTTTGAGCCCTAAAATGCACAGCTCCAGCTCTTAAACACTGAGTCTTTACAGTGTTTTTAGTGACAGACCTGCTCGACTAAATCAGTAAAAAACAGGTGTGATTTTGAAAATGTAAATCATACGTCACTGATTTTGAATTTCTTTTTAGTGGAATTTTACATACACAGCAAAAAATAATATCTACACAAGTTGAAATTAGTTTAAATTCTTATTCACCTAGAAGAAAACACATTTTTTCGAAGGTAATCATGATCTAGATTTTAACATTCTAGTCGAGGATTATTTTTTTACATTTTTCAATTTTGTGTGAACAGTTACTTTCAAAAACACTAAAATTATAACTTCAATATTATGTCATTTAATTTAAAATACAGTTGTGAAATGCTAAACCTAGAAACAAATGAGATTAATGCTAACACAGAATAAACTCCCAAAAAAAACTAAAATACAATATGTTTCTATAGACGACAATGTAAAAACTACAATTCCATGAGTCCCATCACGAAACTGGCAGCGTCACGAGACCATGAAACCCAAATTTAACATGTTTTTTTGTTCAAATAACTTCATAAAATCTCCCAATATTTTGAACCAGCTGGTAGTTTTTGTGCATATGAAACTTCACGTGGCTCCAGTCGACCCCTGAGAGAAACGATCTAAAAATGACATCAGTTTGTGTGTTTGCCCCGCCCCCGTCCCGCCGCCTGCTGCTCCGACAGACGCAGACACGCTCCAACCACACACGAGTCAACGACGAGGTCAAAGGCAGTGGAAATGTACAACGACGAGCTTAAACTTGTCGATTTTTCTCGATATAGAGACAGGTTTTTGACATCGTTCTCCCCGTTAAATTCGAGCTAAAGTGACCTCTACATGTGTACCGCAACTTTGCCAAACAAATTTAAATAAAACAAACTGAACTAAGCACATTTGCCCCGGTTGTTCTGTGCACTAGCGACCGATATCGGCGCAGATATCGAAAAGTCTGATGGGTTGGATATCGGTTCAGTCGATATCACATTTGGTCTATAAACTGGACACTTCAAACACATGTGGATCATATTGTACCATACGCCGTTTGTGTTTAAAGGTGAAGTCTCTGCTGGGACCAGACATCAGCTGAGACGAGGTCAAAGTATCGGTATCGGTATCGGTATCGGGACAGAAAACACTAAAAGTTCTATGCAATAAATATATTTAAAGGAACATTACGCAGGTTTACTGGTGTATGACTTGCTGCTGACTCCTCTACACTGAGACGGTGCTGCTTTATCAGAAATGTTCCACAGTACGGCATTAAACTCATCTATATTCATGGATATTCAAGCAAGTAACAGATCAGGCCAGATCTGTGGAGAGGCAAGCACTGCGCACTGTCAAAATGCTGGTTTTCGGGGCAATAAAAACGTCTGTAATGAAGTAAATGCAAGTTTAAAAGGCGAGTTTAATGCCATACTGTGAAACATCCCGGGAAAGTAACATCTCCATGGAGACACGCAGACGGTTTACCAGAAAAGTTTCATCGTACACGTTTAAAATCAGGTTTAGAAGTGTAAAAGGCTTATGTTTATACTTATACTACAGACAGAAAGAGGCTCTACTGACGACTCAGGTGTGGCAGTTGCCCTCTAGGTGGCGCTATTGCCTCGGTTAAAACCGCCAGAATCTGTAAACAGTGTGAAAAGTGTAGTTAGTCATGTGATATAAAAGTACCTTTGTGTCAGATGCCCTCCCTGTGTGTCCATGGGGTTGTATTCTGTGTAAAAGCTGCTAATCCTGCAGCTTAACCCTCTACAAACATTATCTGAAATACACGGATTCTCGTATCGTTTTAGCAGTTCAGATTTCACTTCTTCTCTCAAACGGCAACACTCCTGGACGTGTTTTAAAAATGCACACGGTGAAATGAAGCTTGGATCTTAAAAAAAACACAGTTACTTTTTTTTTTTTTGCAAAAATCGTGTGAGTTTTTGTGGCGATAGAAAGTCTTAAATAGTCTTTGTTTAAACAGTGTCCTCGTCCATTCTCGCCACGTCCGCTAGTGTCACCGCGGCGCCACTGTCTTCTCTTTGTCGCCCTCTGGTGACTTGGAGGGTAACATCGCTTCGGTCTCCTCTTTTGGCAGATCCCTCGCCGCCTTCTCCCTCCGCCGCCTTCTCTCTGTCCAGGAGCTTGTAGTTGATTCCCATTCCCACAAACAGCATCACGCTGGCCACGATGAGGATGATGCCGGAGGAGATGTACGTGTAGTCGTAGTGTTTGTAGTGGTTATAAAAGCTGCCTGCAAAGGACACAAGAAAATGGTTAAGTCTGTGGGGATGTGGGTAACTTTGTGTGGTAGTTGGAGACTTTTTGAAGCAAAGAACCAAAGGGGTGAAACCAAGTGGGATGAACTAAGGGGGCGAACAGTAAGGGGCGAAACCATGGGGTGGAAAACTAAGTGGGGCCAAACCAAGTGCGGCGAAACCAAGGGGTGAAAATCAAGGGGTGAAATCAAGGGGTGTGAAATCAAGGGGGAGAAACCAAGTGGGTGAAACCAGGGGGGCCAAACAAAGGGGGCCAAACTAAGGAGGTGGAACCAAGTGGGGGAGAAACCAAGCGGGCACCAAAAAATCAAGAGGGCAAAAACAAGGGGGGCGGGACAAAGGAGGCAGAACCAAGAGGGTGAAACCAAGGGAGTGAAACTAAGGAGGCGAAACTAAGGAGGTGGAACCAAGTGGAGCCAAACCATGCGGGCGAAATCAAGGGGGCAAAATCAAGGGGGCAAAATCAAGGGAGTGAAATCAAGGGGAAGAAACCAAGGGGGGCGAAACCAAGGGGGCAAAACCAAGGGGCAAAACCAAGGGGCGAAACTAAGGAGGTGGAACCGAGTGGGGGGCGAAACCAAGTGGGCGAAATCAAGGGAAAGAAACCACCCAAGGGAAAGAAACCAAGGGGGCGGGACTAAGGAGCCTGAACCAAGAGAGCAAAACCAAGGAGACGAAACCGGGGAGGAACCAAGGGGGAGAAAACAAGGGGGGCGAAAACTAAGGGGGCGAAAACAAGGGGCTGAAAACAAGGGGGCCCAAGCAATAATAAAATGATGATTATCTTTGTTGCCGATTATCACAAGTGAAATGTCCCACAAACGATTATTGTCAACCCCTTTTAATCTTTTTAACGATATTATTGTTTATCGTCCCATCTTTACCTGTGAGCGGGGGTCCGAGCAGCACCGGCGCACACTCCACGATGGTCACCAGCCCCACGGCCGACGAAAACCTCTGCGCTCCCACCAGGTCCATGAGCGTCTCGAAGAGGACCGCGCTCAGCCACCCGAACGCAAACCCGAAGAAGATGGCGTAGATCACGAAGCCCATGTAATCCTCCGACAGCGGCGCCAACACGTGACAGACGCCGTTGTACAAAACCGCTCCAGCAAAGAAGAACTGGATCCGCGGCCGCACCCATTTCGTGTTGGCGACCATTCCCATGGACGGACGCGCGACCATGTCCACGAACGCCAACACTGAGAGCAAGAACGCCGCCTTTTCTTTGCTGATGTCTTTGCTTTTGGCGTAGTTCGAGAGGAAAACCAGAGGAGCGAAAAGTCCAAAGAACATGACCACGTTCCCCGATAAGTACAGCAGAATCCTCTGTGTTTGAACAAAGTGAGATCGATGAACGAGTTGATGGTTTGTAAAACGGTTTTCTTTCTTCTTTTCTTGACCTCCACGTCGTCTTTGGGAGCGGGAGGTTGGGGTTTAGGGCCGATCGATCGGGCGCATCAGGGACCCGGCGACGCAGCAGTTGAGCAAAAAGTCCGCCCAAAATGAGGAAAAACTGCCCCTCCAACCGAAAGCGTCGTAGAGCCAGGAGTTCAGCGGCGCCAGCGTGGACAGGACACGGGGCTGCCGGCCATGGCGATGCCGTTGGCGATCGGACGGCGTTTGTAGAAGTATTTTTTTCCGATCATGGTCAAGGCGGGTTTTAGGTTGAAAGCCAGACCCAACCCTGAAGGAGAAAGAAAGAGAAAGAAAGATTTATACACTGCAAATGCAAAACGTAACTAAATGATCCATAGTTTAAATATTAAGCTGAAGACAAAGACGATGTGAATTTGTGAACCAGATGCCAGTAAGAGAATAAAAAGTGCAATATATAGAAAAAAATTATGAACAAAAAGAAAATGGATTAATTATGCCAAAAACTCTGCTCATCTCGTGAACATAAAATGGTCTTAAACTACAGGGTGGCCCAAAAAATTATGTTTTTTAAGTGTCACTGACACCTTTTCTTTAAGATAGACCCACAGGAAGAAATCAGGACTAGTCAGGTCTGTGGAGATCACATACTGCCCCCTGTCTGTGGAAAACACTTATTATTCCTTTAATGGCATTTACACTCGGGGCATCTCTGGTATTAAAATGTCGACGGTAACCACTGCTGGGTTTGTGAATTTGACCCATGTGACTCAAAGTACCACTGTACAATGAAGGTTCGTTCCTCGGTGCTGTATTTGCTCAGATTAATGTCGGAAGAGTCGTTCTAAACGCTCTGAAAAAATAAAAGAAAAATACTTAGAAACAAAAGAGTTATGATTTTTTTCAATTGTCAGTGACTTTTGTATATTGTCATACACCCCTACTTTTCTACAACTTAACCAATGAAAATTATGTTTATGTTTGAGTTTTTAAAAAAAAAGTACACTCAGAAATCCTTTGTCCTGTGGTCGTTCTTTCGATCGTATTTGATGTTCTTCAAATCTATAACATGAAAATAACCAAAAACAGTGTGACTCTGTACCTCCCACGACCCCGATGAAGAAGTAGAGCTGTTCCACCGTGTTACAGAAGGAGGCAGCGATGAGCCCGGAGCCAGCCAGGCACCCCCCGACCATGATGATGGGTCTGCTGCCGAAGCGGTTCACCAGGATACTGCTGATCGGACCTGAGAGGAAGAGGAAGAGGAAGAGGAAGAGGAAGAGGAAAGGAGAGGGAGGGAGAGAAAAGGAATCAGATTAAGTCAAGTTTGTATAGTGCATTTTTACAGATGATATAATGTGAACTGATGCACCTTCTGTTACACTCCTGACACCGATTAATCTGTCCCATAAAAGAAATTCCAGTAATAATCACAAAAACATAAAAATGTGATAGATTTACCATTAGTTTAAAGTATTTCAAGAGCTTTTCACACTTCAAGACACTCAAAAACTCACACATTCACACACACATTCATATATCAGCACAAACAGACAGAGGACGAGCTGAGTCAAGTGTCTTGCCCAAGGACACAACGACAGCATTCATCTGTGGGACCTGGAATCGCACCGCCAACCTGTGAGTCACTGGATCTGACCTCTCAACCAACGATGTTTGTGTCGAGAGCGGGATTTGAACCGCCAACCTTCAGATCAGTGAACAAAACCGGCCGAGTCGACTAGGACATTTTATAAAACATTTACATTCACACCGGTGGAGGGTCCGCCACCTGCTCGTCCTCTTTCTTTGCCGGGAATATTCCACAATATGGCATTAAGTTGGATCATCGCCATGGAGATGAGCCAAAAGAAGGCAACAGAACATGCCCTTATTTGAACTTATAATATATATATTTAAAGAGGCAGAAATATAGCTATGATTATTGTTCAGTGTTTTATGTTGCACTTTATCATCAAGGAAAGTTCCCAGTTTGTGAGTTGCCTTCACTGACAATAAAAGTCTTCTGATTCTGATTTAATGCCATACTGCGGAACATTCCAGGCCAAGCGTCTCTACTGAACCTGCATAAACCTATAAACTATAACGACTGAAGCACAACAGTGACATTGTGCATCTTTATACAGATTTGGATTTGTATATTTTAGGACACAAAGGATATTTTATTTGCATTCTCGTCTCAGATAGTAGATAAAAAACTATAAATGTCTAGTTTCCAATAGCGTCAGTGGAAATAAAATCAAAAAACATAATATAAACATTAAAATCCTAAGACTATGCCATTATTTTTATTTTTAAGTAGAGTATTTGAGGTTGTGTTGTTTTAATATTTATTATGCCTCGTTAGCGTTGAGACACAAGTTTCCTCTGCTGAAGTCAGAGTTCATCTCCTCAAATTCACTGCCTGATCTTTAAATATTTAATCATTTTCGCTCAACTCTGCAAAAACATCAGAACCGGACAGGGTGTAGTGACGCCAACAGTGAGGTAGAGGGCGCTGTTGTGCACTGAGCCCATTAAGGCCATAATGGTGATTAATTAACCATGTAACGAACAGCTCTAATTCTGTGTCACTAATTCACATGTGAAAACCAGGAGTTACAGTTACAACCAGCTGCCAGAAGAGGGAGCTGTGACTTCACGCATGAACAGAGGACAATGAGCGATTGTGTAAGAGCTACAAAGAAAGCTGTGTAGAAGAAGAAAAGGGGGAAATTAAACATTCTTCAGGCTGGAAATGCTCCGGCGGGAAAAGCAGGTCTATTTGTCCCGTTTTAAGAGCACAGAGTCCGAGAGGGGAGCCAAGACCTCAAAAGAATCGACTCCAGCGGCTCTCGGGCCAGACGGACTTCAGTGAATACAAAGTGGGACAGGGGCGTCGTTAATGTTCTAACGTTATGTAATGATAAAGAATGCAGTGATTCAGAGGAGCCGTACAGATCTGGCTCCGGCCCACACACATATTTCACACTCGGGCTCCACATTCTTATAGATCCACTGTCACGTTAAACTATGGAGTGTCCAGGGCGGCAAGGTTCTGGGTTCAAGTCCCGGGTCTTTCTGTGTGCATGTAAAATAGGTGAAATGGTCCAGATTAGAGAGTCCTGACCAAGATGAGGTCAAGATCTGGAGATGGTCCCACTGGTCCTGACTCGTTTAACCCAGAGACACTGAAGGACAAATTCAGAGGACACTGTTCCCTGATGACAAAAGTACCTCGATCTTAACATTTCATATTCTCTAATGTTGATACATTTGCTTTGCAGTAATGAGATCCAGGTCCCAGTCCCAGTCCAGGTCCCAGTCCAGGTGCAAGTCCAGGTCCCAGTCCAGGTCCCAGTCCAGGTCCCAGTCCCAATCCAGGTCCAAGTCCAGGTCTCAGTGCCAGTCCAGGTCTAAGTCCAGGCCCAAGTCCAGGTCCCAGTCCAGGTCCAAGTCCAGGTCCAGGTCCCAGTCCAGGTCCAAGTCCAGGTCCCAGTCCCAGTCCGAGTCCAGGTCCAAGTCCAGGTCCCAGCAAAGGTCCCAGTCCTCTGTCCTGATCCAGTTCAGTCCTAGTCCAAGTCCAGTCCAGCCCTGATCCAGTCCTGTCTAGTCCTATCCTGTCCTAGGCCAGTTCTGGTTCAGTTCAGTCCTGATCTAGTCCAGTGCAGGTCTAGTCCATCCTGTCCTGGTCCAGTCCAGTCCTGGTCCAGTCCAGTCCTGGTTCAGTCCAGTCAGTCGGTTCAGTCCTGGTTCAGTACAGTCCTAGGTCCTAAGTCCAGGTCCAAGTCCAGTCCCTCCCTGGTTTCATTTAGAGTTTGTTTTGAAGCAGAGCTGCAGACTCAGCTCCTTCACTTCCTTTGGCGCTGGTCCCTCCGTGATTCATGTGACACCGGCTCATGAGTCTGTTATGGAACAGTATCCTGCACCACACCGGCTCCTGCACCACCCGGCTCCTGCACCACACGGCTCACGGCTCATGGCTCCTGCACCACCACACCGGCTCACGGCTCCTGCACCACACAGCTCCTGTACCACACGGCTCCTGCACCACCCGGCTCCTGCACCACCCGCTCACGGCTCCTGCACCACACCACACTCCAGGACTCAGAGCAGAGCCACAGGAGACACTTCACTTACACTTCATTTACACTTCATTTACACTTTTAAAACCGCACACAACCACATCTTCTGCTGACTCACTCTTTCACACATTTGGCCCCGCCCTCTCGTTTCCACGGTGATGCGTTTCCTCAAACATGACTCAGCAGAGGGGTTTTTCGTGGTGCAGCAGACGTGCTCAGGTGCATGTACTCTCATGACTCAGAGGACGGTGACGTCGTGTTCACACTCACACTTCCTCTTGGTTCAGAACAGAAATCTGAGTTTGCATCATCCACGAAATGTTCAGCTGCTTTTACCTGAAGTAAAGTGACATTGTGGAACTTTATGATTCAAGAAAGGGTGGTGTATTTTGGACAGATGCTGCAGGTGGGAAGTTTGAAGTTTATGTTTAGAGAAATATTTAAAAACCATCTCAAAAACTACATTTTTCTACTCATTACTATTACTACTACTACCACTACTACTACCATTACTATTACTATTAGTACTACCACTACCACCATTACTACTACCACTACCACTATCACCAGTACTACAACTACTGCTACTACCACCACCATTACTACTATCACTACTACTACTACCACCACCACTACTACTACTACTACCACCATTACTACTACTGCTACCACCATTACTACTACGATTACTAGTACTACCACCACTACTACTACTACTACCACCATTACTACTACTACCACCACCATTACTACTATTACTAGTGCTACCACCACTACTACTACCACCATTACTACTACTACTACTACTACTACTACTACTACTACTACTACTACTGCTACTACTACTATCACTACTACCACCACCATTACTGTCACCACTACCACTACCATTACTAGTACTATTACTACTACTACCACCATTACTACCACTACCACCACTACCACCACCATTACTACTATTACTACTATTACTACCACTACTACTATCACTACTACTACTACTACCACCATCAGTATTACCATCACTCTCATCACTGTTTCCATCCTCATGTGTAAATAAACGTCATTAAATGTTTAAAGACTCGACTCGTGTGTTCCATGTTCGTACAGGTCTGTAGTTTAGACCTGACGAGCGTCTGAAACATATTAGTCGGTCGTTCTAGTGAAAAGCCCGTAGTGTGTAAACAGGCTAAAATATTACACAGTACAGCTTTAACGTCACATCCGTCTTACAGAACAGTGACGCGGGTGGAGGTTTGTGATGTAATCTAATCTGAAGTGTTCTGTAAAAGCGCAGCGCCCGGAGGAGAATGTAAAACAGAGGAATCACGCCCCACACGGCCACATTACAGCGACTCGAGTGGGTTCATGTGGGTCGAGTGTGTTGCTCAAGGGCACGGCAACAATAAGGACCAGGTACGAGGGCTGACAGATGACTGGCTGTAGATCTCTCCATTAAAAATACAGACTTTTTATTAAAAGTCTGACTCGTTTATGTTCAGGAAATTTACACAAACACAGACATTTTGACATTTTGAAAGGTTTTACATGACGCAAAACTGAGATTTAAGTCGTGTTTTAATGCCGTTACCTCCTCAAAAACACACCTGAAGTTGCGTTTTGTATGAAGTTTGGAGTTTAATGAAACACAGGGGAGCACTTCCTGTATTACCACGTGACATCACAAGGTGGAATCGGGTGTTTTTGGTTTGAAAATATGTATAACTTGTGCATTTAACATAGTAACATATCACAAAATAGCATAATATGGGCTCGTTAAGGCTAAATCAATAGGGAAAAAGTGGAATTTTTAGGTATAACTCCGATTTTCTTCATTTCTCAAGTGGTCGAGGTCTTCTCCTGACAACTACGTGGTGACCGGGCACGTGCTTAACCCTCTGTGCCACCGTCGCCCCCAAAACGTTAAACCGTGAACGCTGCTCACCTCCGCCGTACATGCACGCGAGCATGATGGAGGAGATCCACGACACCTGGCTGGGCGTGGCGTCAAAAATGGCTTCTATCTCCTTGAAGAAGACGGTGATGGACTTGGGGAAGGCGTAGGAGAAGCCGATGGAGATGAAGGCTCCCACCACCACGGCCCAGCCCCACCCGCCCTCGGGAGGGGTGTACCCGACCGGCCCGCCCAACGCAGGAGGCATGATCGCTGGGGAGGAGGAGCAGAGGAGGTAGATGAGGAGGTGGATGAGGAGAGGGTTTCACAGCAGCACCTGGAGAAAAAGCAAACAGGAAATAGTAAAAGTTAATGAAAGGCAGAGGTTTAGGACGTGAGACGAAGCAACAGGAAGTATTCTGTATGAAATCGTAGTCGCCACCTGGATTTAACTAAGCAAAGAGGTCCGAGACTGTAGGTACGAGTCAGGTCTAGGTTCAGCAACAGCCTGAGCTCAGAGAATGAGGTCAGCTGACACCTGAATACACTGAATGACCAGGTTATTCCATCAGTGGGTTTTTCGGGCATGTTCCAAGACGACGATGCCAGGATTTATGAGGCTCGAATAGTGAAAGACTGATTCAGGAGCAGGAGAATCATTTTCACACATGGATTGGAGTCCAGACCTTCATCCCACTGAGGATCTTTGGGATGTTCTGGAGAAGGTTTGTGCAGCGTCAGACTCGACCATCATCAAAGATCTTGGTGAAAAGTTAATGCAACACTGGATGGAAATAAATCTTGTGACATTGGAGAAGCGAAATCGACACAATGTCACAGCGAATGTTTGACCTTTTTTATGGCCAGGCAGTGAACAGTATTTGTCACTGACACTAGTTTGGATGCACCTTCAGTGAGAAACTAATGTAAATGGTAAAAGCCAAAAGTTAAATCTGTCAACTGGACAAATCGTTGCAGGAGTGAAGATGTTTTGGCGGCTTGTTCTTCAGTTCTGGTCAGATTACAGTCCAGACGTTGTCCAGATAAGTCCTGGTTTAGTCCTAGTCCAGACGTTGTGGAGATAAAAGTTCTGGTGTAATCCTAGTCCAGATGTTGTCCAGATAAGTCCTGGTTTAGTCCTAGTCCAGATGTTGTCCAGATAAGTCCTGGTGTAGTCCTAGTCCAGATGTTGTCCAGATAAGTCCTGGTTTAGTCCTAGTCCAGATGTTGTCCAGATAAGTCCTGGTGTAGTCCTAGTCCAGATGTTGTCCAGATAAGTCCTGTTTAGTCCTAGTCCAGACACTGTCCAGATAAGTCCTGGTGTGGTCCTAGTCCAGACGTTGTCCAGATAAGTCCTGGTGTGGTCCTAGTCCAGACGTTGTCCAGATAAGTCCTGGTTTAGTCCTAGTCCAGACGTTGTCCAGATAAGTCCTGGTATAGTCCTAGTCCAGACATTGTGGAGATAAAAGTTCTGGTTTAGTCCTAGTTTAGAGCCCCGACTGTCGTTAGAATAATTGCTGCAGAATTTCTCACCTGAGACAAAAGAGACCCTGGTTTAGTTCTGGTCTAGACCTGGTTCAGACCCAGTCTACATTAGGGTCCTAGTTTAGTCCTCTTTGTGGGTCCAGTCTAGGCTCTTGGACAGTTGAAGGATTCGGTCAAACTAGATGGACAGAGGTGTAAAATAGAGGTAGGTAGCAAAAAGTACATGCTGATACTTCCTTTAACGTGATTTTTATGGCTAAAAGAAGAGCTGTACTGGTCTATAATGTGCTGAGTCCTTAAAGGGTTAACAGAAAGCACAGTCCTCTGCACCTTAAACTCTCCTTAAGCCCTTTGCCCTGTGCACATGGCTCTATAGGCTCTGTGCTGCTCCTGGTGCAGCCGGGTACAGCCTCATAATATCACTGTGTATTTATAACCTGCACATGGAGCGCACATGTGGAAGCGTGAGCTAAACCGTGAGGGGGGACGCTATGCACTGGGGAAAACGAGGAGGGTCTCACACTGGGCTGAAGAACTGAGGAACAGGAAGATAACTGCAATTTTTTCTGAGGAGTATTACGTCTGGGTTGGGTTATATTATATTAAAAAGGGATAAAAAGGTCCCGAAATGTTGTATATAACAGGACTTAAAGAAGACCTATCGTGCTATAAGATAATATTAAAACTAATGATACTCACACAAAAACCTAAGATTTAAACCACAAAAACTATTCCAAATCCACAATATTATTAAAATTAAACACTTAAGTATTTAGTTTGCATCTGTAATGAGTCACAGAAGTTATTAATTCAACCTTTTACGGCTTAAATTTGATCATACAGCCGAAA
Organism: Periophthalmus modestus; assembly: GCA_019594935.1. Taxonomy (NCBI): domain Eukaryota; kingdom Metazoa; phylum Chordata; class Actinopteri; order Gobiiformes; family Gobiidae; genus Periophthalmus; species Periophthalmus modestus. The sequence continues at coordinate 192,760 of JAIEZT010000158.1, read as the reverse complement.
AATACTCAAAAGTTTCCAAAGTAGTGCAAAGAACAAGTCCCCACGATAAATACTGACCCTAAAACATATAGTTCCCACATTGTTATAGCTGCGGTGTCCAATGAGAGCTGAAAACGTCATTAAAATAAAGAGCTGTGGAGCTGCTGGCGCCCCCTGTGGACAGCTGCACATCACACTAGCGAGCAGCCCATTTTTTTATTATTTGTACCAAAATGACTTTGCGAAGCTGCTGAATCTTAAGAGTATCAGTGTTTAAGGAAATCAATTTGGACAGTAAAGTAAGTATGTCACAGTGGGCATGTACAGAAAACAAAATGGCGTCTTGAAAATAAGCGATTGAAGTTGTATTTGGTGTGATTTGTGCGTGTTTGAGTAATTTTTAGAGCGTAAATGAGAAGGAAACAACCACAGACATGGTTAAAAGTTCTCAAAAGTCCATTTTGCAGAGTCTGATTAAACACAGAAGGGGGCAGCGCAAATAAATATCGGTAAAATCCAAAGTAATCAATAGGGAAAACTGTCTCTTGAACAAAATGAACTCAGGGGGCCCAGGATTGGACCTTCTTCCTATTAATTTACATTAGTGGGGGGGCCCCATGTGAGATCTCTTGGGACCCGGGACTTTTATTTCGGATTGGGACCTTCTTTCTATTAATTTTTGCCTGTTCCTGTCGACGGCCCTGCTCGTCTGTATAAATAGTCGTTTTTCTTAAACTCCTGCACAGTTCACAGTTTTTTGAGCGCGGTTTGTGTCCGTCACATGATCAGGTTGTAGAGATGTGGAATAGTTTTGAGCGTTTTCACCACGGCCCCTTTTGAGTCGGCCAATCAATCAAACACAGACAGAACACATCTCTGGTAGTTGCCGCAGCTCTAGACTTGTGTTACCGCTTCAAGTTGATAAGAAAGGATTAGGAAGACGCAAAGTTTAGTTAGAAATGGTGATCTGGGTTGGAGAAACAGGTGGTTATCTTCTTTGCCGAGGAGCAGAGTCCAGGTCGTGCGTTGGACTCTGAGCCTGTTTACAGCAGCGCTCTCTCCTTTTATGGACAGATACTGAAGTCTGCATCAGCTCTGCACCGTCGGGTCTAAAGGAATCCTAAAGTAATACAAGGGCTTCACGCTGCGGCAACAGAGCTCGGACGCCATGGCAACAATTCAAATCAGAATATATATTTGTGAATGGCGGAGCGACCTTTAGAAACGCTCTGGACCAGACTTTTTCCTCTATGTATTTGAGCAAAATGTGTCTTACTCCAGTACAGACCAAGTGTATGAGCAGCTCTGGATGTTGTCAGGTTATCAGGATGTGCATATTAGCATGCTAGTTGTTGCTCTGGTCTCTGAAAGTCATGCAAAGAGCTTACAAACCCAGCGTGGTGAGTAATTAGGATGTTCAGACGTATAAGGCAAGTGAGGAATAACTAGTTGTTTTTCTGAGGGTTTTTTTCTCGCACAGACCAGAGTTTTGCTGTCCGGACTAGCATGCTAACACACACTTCATGATTATCGGACAATAAAACTCGTTAAAAATCGAGCTGACTTATTTTGACCTTAAGAGCTGCTTATGCAATATATCTGTCCTGGGGAAAGTACATGGGAAATGGGGGTTCAACTTATACTGAGACGTGATTTATATGTGAAGTACAGGCGGCCCAAAAGTCACTGACACTTTTAAATCTTCAGTTGCTCCTTTAATTCTTAAGTTATACTCACCAAATTTTAGCAGTAGATAAACTGAACCTCCCCAGATTTTTTGGCAATACATACGGTTATAATTGTTCACTTACACTATAGTCCGACACACTTTACATAACATTTAAATCATTTCCGGGCTTATGTCTCTTATTTGATCCTCGATGTTACATTTTAAGTCGTTTATTGTCTGAGGTTTATTCACACAACACCTTTTCTTTAAGATAGACCCACAGGAAGAAATCAGACTAGTCAGGTCTGTGGAGATCACATACTGCCCCCTGTCTGTGAAAAACACTTATTATTCCTTTAATGACATTTACACTCGGGGCATCTCTGGTATTAAAATGTCGACGGTAACACCGCTGGGTTTGTGAATTTGACCCATGTGACTCAAAGTACCACTGTACAATGAGGGTTCGTTCCTCGGTGCTGTATTTGCTCAGATTAATGTCAGAAGGGTCATTCTAAATGCTCTGAAAAAATACAAGACAAATATTTAGAAACAAAAGAGTTATGGATTTTTTTCAACCGTCAGTGACTTTTGGGCCGCCCTGTATAACATTTTTTTTTTCCTTTATTATTATGCATTTTTTGGCTGGTGCGACTTACACTCCAGACAATATGGTACTTGTTTTTGGTAAGAAAACATAAAAAATAACAAATAAAACTGAGCATTGATTCGTCTTTCACCACGTCCCCGTCCTCGTCTCTTCTGTGAGTGTTTTGACTGAGAGTCTAAGGCCATTTAAGGAGCGACCTCCCAGGAGCGGGCGTAAAAATAGTCCTGCACAAACACGCTCCAAACGGCACTTTAAACTCTCTGGACAAACGCCCACCCAAAAGTGTTCGATTTGACCTCGTTTTCTCGCGTCCTCTCCCCTCGCTCCTGTAATAAGATAACGGCGAACTGCGTCACGAACTGCGTCAGGTTCAAACACACGAAAAAAAAACATTCAAAACAAACAAAACCTCTGCTCTAGTTTAGGTTTATCTCGTGGTGTCCCTGGTCTAAAAAAAAAAAAACCTTGAGTACAGTTGGATGTTACGAGACCAGTGTTGGAGTTAGGTATCGATACTAAAAAAGTCAAATTCACAGACAGAAGTGAACCTTTCCTGAACATCTTGAGCTGTATCACTCACTTTGGACTAAAACTAAGAGACAAAATGCAAAAGTGACAGTTTTTTAGGTTAGAATGAACCAAACGACAGAGAAATACTGTGATAAACGAGAATAATGAAGCGATTTTATGCAACTGACACGAGGATGATGCAGTAAACTTATTTCTCATGAGTTTTAAGTCATGTTTTAATGCTCTTTCATCTTAAAAACAGACCTGGAGTTGTGTTTTGTTTCATTCACATGTTTGAGTAACACTTTATTATGAATCTGTAACATCTCCAAAGCTCAAAACGCTCTGTTCCACCTTGTGATGTCATCAAGTGGTGGTTTTCAAAGTGAACACCTCCTTTTTTTTACCTTTAATTCAGTAGAAATTGGTAATTCCAGAGCTGAAATGATTCTAGACATGAAGGTGTGTGGAGTTTAAAAACACAGTGGAGCACTTCCTGTATTACCACACGATGACGTCACAAGGTGGAACAGAGTGTTTTCAGTTTGAGAGAAGAACTCAGCCCAAATCTGCAGGTTTTGAGTGTTAAATATGTGAGAATGAAACCAAAAAACACAACTCCAGGTCTGTTTGTGACGAGGAAACGACATTAGAACAGATCAGGAAACAGAATCAAATCGGCCCTTTAAATCTTTCAAACAGAATAATTCATAAAAATGTGTAGTTTGTTTAATATTTCTCTTCATTTTGGATTAACAAGAAGTTTTTTTTAACTAAAACACGACAAAAACGACACATGTGAAGCGTGTTCAAGCAAAAATAAACTCAAAATAAATCAAAATGTTTAAAAATATCCTTTAGCCTTTGTTTTGAGCCTCGGTTTACACTTTGTTTTTTCAGTTTGAGAGAAGAACTCAGCCTAAATATGTATAATTTGTGCGTTAAACATGTGTGAATGAAACAAAAAGACACAACTCCAGGTCTGTTTGTGACGAGGAAACATTAAAATAGCCTAAAACCGGTCGATACAGAGATTATCACATCTCCAAAAAAACCCCATACCAGCCCATCCCTTTATTACAACACGGTTAAAGTGTCATAAAGGTTGAATACATGCCTCCTATTCAGCGTCGTGGGTTCGGCTGTCGACGTATTGCTAAAGAACAGCTGAGAGCTATTAAAACCACAAAAGAGGAACAGCTCATGATCGCAGGATGACGCCACCAGCAGGGGGCGTGACCTCCAGACCTGGCAACGCACTCAACAGTTCTGATAAATACAAGTCTCTGCAGGTCTGACATGCATGTGCTGAGTATTTTAGTATTTATATGACCCAGTCTGGACTTAATCAAAGCCAGCGTGAGGCAAACTGAGCCGTTCGTGTGGCAGGAAGTGACACAGGAAGCGACGCGGCTCAACTTCACACTGAAACTGGAGTGAAATGTGTTTATCTGCGAGATAGAAATGCCCCTCTCGCACAAGGAACAGCTGTAAAAAGCATGAAAACTGGTGAAAAAGGCGGAGATTACACAGATATAACACCACGAGGGAAGAGAGAACAAACTACGAGCTTTTAATGAGGAAAATCACAGAAAACTGACTAAAGAAAGTGTTTTTTTGGATCGTTTTGGCATCAGTTTGACATTTTAGTCTCGTGGTAACACTAGTTTAAACAGAATCATGTGAAAATCTTAAATAAAAGAGGTTTGGGGCTGTGCATCTGGTTCAGAAAACAAAATCTGACTTTTTATAGACTGAAAATAACTGGAGATAATCAGTATAAACTTAATTACTTCCCTCGTCGCCATAGCAACCGTGAAACAAAAGCTTCCCCTGGTGAAAACAAGTCGTCTTTTCATAATAGTTGAATTTATCTCGTTAGTTTTAGTGTCTCTCGTTTGTCGGGTGTTAAACGAGCTGCTGATGTGACGGTTTTACAGTTGACGACACGCCTCAGAAAGTTTGATATCAACAACGTGCCAACGACGGGATTATGATACTGACAGATGGAAGGAGGGAGCGAGGGATGGAGATAAACGGAGAAAGTGAGGGGAGGAAAGAGGAAAGGGACAGGGGAAAAGACTGCAGGAGAGATTTGAAGAGAGAAGGATATACAGAAGGATCGTTGGGGAGAGGGAAAGGGAGAAAGGAAGAGAGGAGAAGAGAAAGGGAGAGTGAAAGGGGAAGGAAATGGAGACAGAGAAGGGGGGGGGGGGAGAGACCGAGAGTGAGAGAAAGAAAGAGACAAAGAGAGACAGAGAGAGAGTAGCAGAGAGAGACAGAAACAGAGAGAGACAGAGAGAGACAGAGAGAGACAGAGAGAGACAGAGAGCAAGAGATAGAGAGAGACAGAAACAGAGAGAGACAGAGACAGAAAGAGACAGAGAAAGACAGAGAGAAAGACAGAGCCAGAGTAGCAGGGAGAGACAGAGAGCAAGAGATAGAGAGAGACAGAGAGCGACAGAGACAGAGAGAGACAGAGACAGAGAGAGACAGAGACAGAAAGAGACAGAGAGACAGACAGAGAGCAAGAGATAGAGAGAGAGACAGAGAGAGAGAGAGACAGAGAGCGAGAGACAGAGAGAGACTGAGAGAGACAGAGACAGAAACAGAGAGAGACAGAGACAGAAAGAGACAGAGAGAGACAGAGAGAGACAAAGAGAGACAGAGACAGACAGCAAGATACAGAGACAGAGAAACAGAGAGAGACAAAGAGAGACAGAGAGAAAGACAGAGAGTAGCAGAGAGACAAAAAGAGAGAGACAGAGAGAGGCAGAGAGTGAGAGACAGAGAGAGAGAGAGACAGAAAGACAGAGAGAGACAGAGAGACAGAGAGAGAGTAGCAGAGAGACAGAGAGCAAGAGACAGAGAGAGACAGAAACAGAGAGAGACAGAGACAGAGAGCAAGAGACAGAGAGAGACAGAGACAGAAAGAGACAGAGAAAGACAGAGAGAGAGACAGAGCGATAGTAGCAGGGAGAGACAGAGAGCAAGAGATAGAGAGAGACAGAGAGCGACAGAGACAGAGAGAGACTGAGACAGAAAGAGACAGAGAGACAGACAGAGAGCAAGAGATAGAGAGAGAGACAGAGAGAGAGAGAGAGACAGAGAGCGAGAGACAGAGAGAGACTGAGAGAGACAGAGACAGAAACAGAGAGAGACAGAGACAGAAAGAGACAGAGAGACAAATAGAGACAGAGACAGACAGCAAGATACAGAGACAGAGAAACAGAGAGAGACAAAGAGAGACAGACAGAAAGACAGAGAGTAGCAGAGAGACAAAAAGAGAGAGACAGAGAGAGGCAGAGAGTGAGAGACAGAGAGAGAGAGAGACAGATAGTTAGAGAGAGAGAGCGCGAGGCAGAGTGAGAGACACAGAGAAACAGAGCGAAAAACACAAAGGGAGACGAGAGGGTGTTAAAAAGAGGGAGAATGAAATGAAAAACGCACAGACATGGAGGAAAGAGGAAGAGACAGATATACTGTTGGAGGAGAGAGAGAGTGAAAGAGAGGAGAGGGAGTGAAAGTGAAAGAGGAGGAGAGAGAGAGAGAGAGTGGTTGTTTGTTGGACTCTGAGCTCAGTCCAGGATTAACAGCTTCTCGAGTTTCTTCGTCCTCGTCTCGGCTCCTCAGACTCTCGTTACATAAACTCACATTTTCTACAGTGACTCTGGGTAAAGTCCAATCTGCGCTTCTCAAACTGCGGCTCGGGTTCTACGCTGTCAAAAAAAAAAACCCAAACAGCTCGACTTATTGATCGGAAAATGTCTGTTTTCACCCACCCCCTATCCCCGCCCCCTGCTCTGCACTTGAAAGAACAGAACATGTTATTGTCATGCCGCCAATCGAACAAAAACAGCTACATACTGCACGAGGGGCCCCATAAAACAACGATTTTGAGCTATGAACATGAGCTACATCCACCCCGGGCCCCAAACCCCGGGCCCCTGAAGTGAAAACACCGAGCCCGGGCTCCTGAACCTTTTGAAGAGCCTCAGTTTATTGTCTAAAATATGTTTTTTCCAGCAGGACCCTGTAGGACCCGGGCCCCTCCGAAACCTGCAGGAGGCTGAGGGGCCCCGGGCTCGTCCAGTCAGGGCCCCAGAGGAATCCAGGGTGGGCCATGGTCCTAAAGGTAATGATTAACTCAAATACAAAACAGGACTGAACCAGGACTGAACCAGGACTAAACCAGGGACTAAACCAGGGACTAAATCAGGACTAAATCAGGACTAAACCAGGGACTAAACCAGGGACTAAACCAGGGACTAAACCAGGGACTAAACCAGGACTAAACCAGGGACTAAACCAGGGACTAAACCAGGACTAAACCAGGACTAAACCAGGACTAAACCAGGACGAAATCAGGACTAAACCAGGGACTAAACCAGGGACTAAACCAGGACTAAACCAGGGACTAAACCAGGGACTAAATCAGGAGGACTAAACCAGGACTAAACCAGGACTAAAACAGGACTAAACCAGGACTGATCCAAAGTCCTCGTTTAGTCCATCCCGGGTCTAAACTGGGTCTGGTCCAGGATTTTCTGCTTGTGTTTAAATCCAGGTTTAAATCATGTAGAAGAAACTTGACACACTGCAAATCAGACTAAGACTATAGACTTTTAACGATGCATTAGTCTTGTCTCATCATTTTACAATTCTCCGATCGTAGCCGTAGCTGCCCTGGGACAGACTGACAAACACCACGACTGGACCATGTGCCTCTCCTTTAAGACTGAAACATGAAACGCCCCCAGGACTAAACCAGACTAAACAGGCTCTTCAAAGTGACTCAGGGGCCCCAAAAAAAAACTCCTGCAGCATGTTTTGGACAATTAACTGGAAGTACACTGTTGCAACCATAAACTAGTGGAAACTCAAACTCCTCATTCTGGATGAGTTGGATGCTCGGAGTAACTTTGACCACTGCTTCCACGTCGAGTACGACCCAGAACACGGCACTTTTCAGGCTGAAGCAGGACGAGAATCTGACCTCAGGAAAGTGGACTCGAGGGAGGCAAAGTACAGCGAGTTTATGTCGACTTTGAGGAATTTAAAAACGGTTCCTAACGGTTTTCCTGAAAACTCCTCAGACGACCCCACGGTTCAGGAGAAACTGCCCGAATACCTCCACAGCAATGAGTCCATTCACCCACCAGTCCAACTGCAGCGAAACTCAAAAACACACCTGGAATTTAAAAAAACTCATGTGTGAGTCTGTGACACCTCATCATCCAGGGACATGTCCAAAAGTCGTTTTTCATTTTCCAGTTTTCATCTCTGAAGTACTTATGTTTTTTATCTGATTAAAATAAGAAAAAATCTCGGTTTTCTGCCAGTAGAGTTTGATTTGAGTTTAGAGAATTTACACTAAATACGTCTCAAAATCTTTCTCTGCTACAATGAACTGCCGCACTTCTGAGGAAAAAAAAAACACTGAAACCAGGAATAAAATCTTTAAAATAGAAGCGGTCACACTTTCTAAAATGAACATTTATTTGGTCCTGATGTTTTCCAGTTTGATCTCTGAGTCCTGGTTTAGTCCCTGTTTCAGTCCTGGTTTAAACCTGTTTAGCCGCCGGTTTAGTTGAGGTTTAACTCGAGTTTAGTCCCGTGTTTAGTCTGGTTTTTAGTGCTGGTTTGTCCTTGTTTAGTCCTGGTTTAGTCCTGGTTTAGTCCTGGTTTAGTCACTTTCTAAAGTCCTAGTGTTAGGGAACTGATAGTGTCCTGGTTTAGTCCCTTTGTTTAGTCCGGTTTAGACCTGGTTTAATCGAGGTTTAGTCCTGGTTTAGTCCTGGTTTAGTCCCGGGATTAGTCCTGGTTTACTCCTGGTTCAGTCCTGGTTTAGTCCTGGTTTAGTCCCTGTTTTAGTCCTCGTCCCGGTTTAGTCCCAGTTAGTCTTGGTTTAATCGAGGTTTAGTTCCTGGTTTAGTCTCGGTTTTAGTCCTGGTTTAGTCCTTGTTTAGTCCTTGTTTTAGTCCTGGTTTTCGAGGTTAGTCCTGGTTTAGTCCTGGTTTTAGTCCTGGTTTAGTCGAGGTTTAGTCCTGGTTTAGTCCTTGTTTAGTCCTGGTTTAGTTCTGGTTTAGTCCTGGTTTTAGTCCTGGTTTAGTCCTGGTTTAGAACTCTATGAAGACGTGAGTTTGGTCCTGGTTCTGATGGGCGTGATTGATTGACAGGTGGATAGGCCAATCAGGGACACAAGCTCCGTCTGTTTGGAAATATAATAAAAATAGGGGGTAAAAATCTCACAGGAGGCTTTAAAAAACATCACAGATTTCTGCAGAATCAATGTGCGAAGCTTAAACTGTGTTTGAATCTGAGGTGAGACACATCAGTGATCTGACTGGACGATCATGATTGACCAGTTGAGACGCGAACAGACGACGTGGGGGGGTAAAATCTCACAGTATTTTTAATGAATACATCATCTGTATTAGTCTGAGTTCACCCTTAAACGGCGTAATCCTGAGCTCACATACAGCGACTGTTTAAGGCCATTTTCCACATTCACAAACTGACCAGCTTTGCACAGCTTGCCATGTTGGGACCAGTCACGCTCGTAATGATAAACTAAAAACACGTGGGGCTGGATCCACATCACTTTTATGGACAACATAACACGGGCAGAACTCAAGAAAAGGCCCCGCGGATACACAGCGACGAAGTTAACGACGTCCATGTTGTTTATGGTGAATATTTCAAGTCGGAACATTAGTATCTGCTGAACTAACACAAGAATCACATGTATTTACAAACTAAGAAGAGACTAAGAAGAGACTAAGAAGAGACTAAGAAGAGACTATGAAGAGACTAAGAAGAGACTAAGAAGAGACTAAGAAGAGACTAAGAAGAGACTAAGAAGAGACTAAGAAGAGACTAAGAAGAGACTATGAAGAGACTAAGAAGAGACTAAGAAGAGACTAAGAAGAGACTAAGAAGAGACTATGAAGAGACTAAGAAGAGACTAAGAAGAGACTAAGAAGAGACTAAGGGCATCTGACACACAGGAACTCGTTTGTAGACGTTTAAACTGCAGAGTTTACACAATAAAACCCCCATGGAGACGGGTGGGTCGCTGCTTTTACACACAATAAGACCCCCGTGGAGACCCAGGGAGGGCATCTGACACACTGGGACATTACAGAACAGGTTTGTCGAGGTTTAAACTACAGGGTTAACACAATAAAACCCCCGTGGAGACACAGTTGTTTGCAGATGAGCTCAAATGACCCTAAAACGCGCCCTCCCTCCTGCTCTGTGTGCGTGGCTCATTCATGGCTATAATAGAAGTTCTACCTGGCCCTGTCTCGTTTTATAAAGTGCGATACGACTCACACACTTTTGGTAACTAACTCGTGCCTGTGGCTTCCTGTTCGCAGCGGAGCGTTACCCTGTGGCCTCAAGAGGGCTCTGCAAACGCTTACGTAACAGAGGAAACTATGTCAGAGCAGAAGAGAAGGGGCACCGAGCATTTAAAGGGCTGATAATACGCAAAAAATCAACTCCTGTCAGCTCATATCTGTGTTATAATGACTTTAGTTGTGTTTTATTTCATCCGCACGTGTTTGGAGATGTAGACAGACTCATAATGAAGAGTTACTCAAAGCTCAAAACGCTCTGTTCCACCTTGTGATGTCATGAAGTGGTAGTTTTCAAGTTAACCGCTGCCTTTTTTAGCTTCATTTCAATAGTAGATCGGCAACTCTAGATTCGCTGAAATCATCCAAAACTAAAAAAACTAGAGCTAGAGCTGCACAAATCCAAACCATAATGAGTTTTCTGATTGTTCGAGTTGCAAAAGTTGGAGTAATTTTTGATAATAAAACAACAAAACTCCCCAAAAGCACCGAAATGTAGCTTCGACTTCTACAAACATGTCCTGAAATGTCTGGTATCAGTTCATATTTCAGTTTTCCTCGACATGTTACAGTGATGGATGACCTGTCACCACCTGCAGATGGTGTTGCTTTACTTGGAATGTTCCACAGTATGGCATTAACCTAGGATTTGCTTCATAAAGGCGTCGTTTTTGATGTAACTTGGCAATTCAGACAGATTATTGAGGTAGTTTAAGGCCTTATCCCTGTGTCTCCATCAGGTCTTATCTGTGTAAAAGCTGCCGACTCTGTGGTTTACACCTCGCAAACATGTTCTGAAAATGTCCCAGTGTGTCAGATGCCCTCCCTGTGTCGCCATGGCGTCTTATTCTGTGTAAAAGCTGCAAACCCTGTAGCGACAAGGTTCAGTCAGTCTCCAACAAACTCCTCAAAAAAACTACTTTGCTTGTAATGCTCTACAGTGCAGCATTACACTCCTCCATCCCCAGTAGACAAGCTGGTGGCAGTACAGTCGGTTACAGGTAAGATCTGTGGAGAGGAGGCCGCGCTCGCTGTAAGAAAACATGTATTTCACTGTAATTGAACAAATGCAGGGAGTCGACACGAGGGGGACAAAGGGTCTGTTGTCCCGGGCCCCAGCGGCTTAAAGGGGTAGAACTGGATCCTGTTCCCCTTTTTTTGCAATACATTTTTTTTATTTCTATGATAAAAAAAAATAAATAAATAAAAAATCAAGATCACTCCCTCACCAAAAAATTTAAAAATTAAAAAATTTGAAACTTTACTATCCTGAGCTCAAGAATTGGATCCTATTCCTTATTTATTTTATTTTATTTTATTTTTTTTTGCGATATTTTTTTTTATTTGTGCGATAACAAACTCAAGATCACTCCCTCCAAAAAAATATAAAAATAAAATTTAAAAAAATGTAAAAATTCCACCATCCCAAGCTCAAGAATTGGATCCTCTTCGTTTTTTTTCGTATATGTATGATTGCAAAATGAAAATCCCTCCCTGTCCAAAAATGTAAAAATGAAAAAAATAAATAAATAAAATAAATTAAAAAAAAACACCATCCCAAGCTCAAGAATTGAATTTTTTTGCAATATTTTTTTTTATTTGCACAAAAACAATATCAAGATCCCACCCTTCAAAAATATTTAAAAATTAATAATAATAACAAAAAATATTTTAAAAAAATTAAATAATAAAATAAAATAAAATTTAAAAAATCAAACATCCCGAGCTCAAGAATTTACCTTTTTCTATTAATTTATATTATACCGTGGGGCCTCATATGATTTTTTTTGCCCAGGGCCCCCAAATTTCTATGTACGGGCCTGAATACATGCAAAATAGATACGTTTAATGCCATATTGTGGAAAATCCCAGGCAACGCAACTGCTTCTCCACAGAGACAAGCCGTTGGCAGGTACCTCTCGCCAGAAAAGTTCCACAGTGCGTCTTTAAAGTTCATTGAGAAAGTCTTGAATGGCCGCGTCCTCGTCGACCCGGATGTGTGGAGAGAATCTTAAACTGGATGAGTCGGTTTGGAGAAGCAGGACTGAGCGTGTGCAGAACAGAGAGCAATAAAGTTTGATTTGAATGTTAAATACAGGTGTGAACGACATGACGCGGACCTCCCTCCAGGGGGCACACCGGGACGGGACGGGGAGGTGTGGTTTAAACTATTAAATCTTAGCTGGGGGCAACTCCGAACTGTCAGGTGAAATTTGTGGTTTAACTGTCAGATGGTAGAGCTGGTTTGTGGTTAATATCTGATCACTGACAATCCACAAGAAACAAAACCTGGCACCGACTCGTCACTTTAAATAAACAAAAGTGACGTTGGGTTTTTCCACAGTAGCTTCAGAAAACGGTGAAAATATTTAAACCACAAAGAAACTTTCAGCCAACGACAAAACAACGACATTTTAAACCAAGACGCGATGAAAAACTGAGGGTTTGGTCATGAGCTACACTTTGGTTCAGTCCTGGTTTAGTCCTGGTTTAGTCCTGGTTTAGTCCTGGTCTAGTCCTGGTCTAGTCCTGGTCTAGTCCTGGTCTAGTCCTGGTCTGGTCTTGGTCTGATCCTGGTCTGGTCCTGGTCCTGGTCTAGTCCTGGTCTAGTCCTGGTCTGGTCTTGGTCTGGTCCTGGTCTGGTCCTGGTCTGGTCCTGGTCTAGTCCTGGTCTAGTCCTGGTCTCGTCCTAGTCCTGGTCTAGTCCTGGTCTGGTCCTGGTTTGGTGCTGGTCTGGTCCTGGTTTGGTCCTGGTTTGGTCCTGGTCCAGTCCTGGTCTAGTCCTGGTTTGGTCCTGGTCTGGTCCTGGTCTGGTCCTGGTCCAGTCCTGGTCTAGTCCTGGTCTGGTCCTGGTCTAGTCCTGGTCCTGGTCTTGGTCTGGTTCTGGTCTGGTCCTGGTCTAGTCCTGGTCTAGTCCTAGTCCTGGTCTAGTCCTGGTCTAGTCCTAGTCCTGGTCTAGTCCTGGTCTAGTCCTGGTCTGGTCTTGGTCTAGTCCTGGTCTGGTCCTGGTCTGGTCCTGGTCTGGTCTTGGTCTAGTTCTGGTCTAGTCCTGGTCTAGTCCTGGTCTAGTCCTGGTCTGGTCTGGTCTGGTCTTGGTCTGGTCTAGTCCTGGTCTGGTCTTGGTCTAGTCCTGGTCTGGTCTAGTCCTGGTCTGGTCTAGTCCTGGTCTGGTCTTGGTCTAGTCCTGGTCTGGTCTGGTCTAGTCCTGGTCTGGTCTAGTCCTGGTCTGGTCTTGGTCTAGTCCTGGTCTGTCCTGGTCTGGTCTAGTCCTGGTCCTGGTCTAGTCCTGTGTCTGGTCTTGGTCTAGTCCTGGTCTGGTCCTGGTCTAGTCTAGTCCTGGTCTGGTCTAGTCCTGGTCTGGTCTTGGTCTAGTCCCTGGTCTGGTCTAGTCCTGGTCTAGTCCTGGTCCTGGTCCTGGTCTAGTCCTGGTCTGGTCTAGTCCTGGTCTGGTCTGGTCTGGTCTTGGTCTAGTCCTGGTCTGGTCTGGTCTAGTCCTGGGTCTGGTCTAGTCCTGGTCTGGTCTAGTCCTGGTCTGGTCTTGGTCTAGTCCTGGTCTAGTCTGGGTCTGGTCTAGGTCTGGTCTGGTCTAGTCCTGGTCTGGTCTAGTCCTGGTCTAGTCCTGGTCTAGTCCTGGTCTGGTCTTGGTCTTGGTCTAGTCCTGGTCTAGTCCCGGTCTGGTCCTGGTCTGGTCCTGGTCTAGTCCTGGTCTGGTCTTGGTCTTGGTCTAGTCCTGGTCTAGTCCTGGTCTGGTCCTGGTCTGGTCCTGGTCTAGTCCTGGTCTGGTCTTGGTCTTGGTCTAGTCCTGGTCTGGTCCTGGTCTAGTCCTGGTCTGGTCTAGTCCTGGTCTGGTCTTGGTCTAGTCCTGGTCTGGTCCTGGTCTAGTCCTGGTCTGGTCTAGTCCTGGTCTGGTCTTGGTCTAGTCCTGGTCTGGTCTGGTCTAGTCCTGGTCTGGTCCTGGTCTAGTCCTGGTCTGGTCTAGTCCTGGTCTGGTCTTGGTCTAGTCCTGGTCTGGTCTGGTCTAGTCCTGGTCTGGTCTAGTCCTGGTCTGGTCTAGTCCTGGTCTGGTCTTGGTCTAGTCCTGGTCTGGTCTTGGTCTAGGCCTGGTCTGGTCTAGTCCTGGTCTGGTCTAGTCCTGGTCTAGTCCTGGTCTAGTCCTGGTCTGGTCTTGGTCTTGGTCTAGTCCTGGTCTAGTCCCGGTCTGGTCCTGGTCTGGTCCTGGTCTAGTCCTGGTCTGGTCTTGGTCTTGGTCTAGTCCTGGTCTAGTCCTGGTCTGGTCCTGGTCTGGTCCTGGTCTAGTCCTGGTCTAGTTTTGGTCTTGGTCTTGGTCAGTGGTGGATGAAACTTTCAAATCTGCTCCTGAAGTAAAAGTACAAATACCAGAGCAAAGAAATACTCACGTCAAAGTAAAAGTATCACATGAAGAAATGTACTTGAGTAAAAGTATTCAAGCACCTGTTCAAACAGGCACCTACAGCGTAAAAAGTACAAGTATTTCTGACAGATTTTGAGTCTTATGAAGCTTCAAATGCAGCGAGTCTGACACAGATTTGAGCAGAATTTTTTAAATATATTTTTGCGTTAAAATAAAGCCTTTTCAGCAGGTCTAAAACAATAAATAGTAGTATAAAAGTACAGATACTCCTCTCAAGTGTAGTGAAGTGTAGTGAAGTAAAAAGTATCCACTGTAAAATGTGCTTCACTTTGAGTATCTGGACTTTTACATCAGTTCCTGGTTACTCCTCTGGTTAAACTCTGATTAAAACCTTTCACACCTGGTTTAATTCTAACTTAATCCTATTTTTAACTCTGAAATGTACTTTAAAGACCATCTGATTCACACATCCCTGACTCTGCGCCCACAGACTCCACATCCTCTGCGTCTGGCACGTTCTGGCACGTACTGGACGTAGGACTGGACGTAGGACTGGACGTAGGACTGGACGTAGGACTGGACGTAGGACTGGACGTAGGACTGGACGTAGGACTGGACGTAGGACTGGACGTAGGACTGGACGTAGGACTGGACGTAGGACTGGACGTAGGACTGGACGTAGGACTGGACGTAGGACTGGACGCGCCACAGAAAAGCGTCTCATTCATCTCAATGTCGCTCAGGTCACGCTGCCTTTTCCAGAGGAGCCGCGTGTGACCTTCCCTCTGAGATTAGAGCGTCTCACATTCTTCCATAGCGCCACGTGTATAAATAGCGGGAGACAATACACAGACCCGCGTGGATAAGCATCTTTACATAACAGTTTGAGTCATTTACAGCATGTTTTATGAGCTGTGTGTGCGTAAAGTGGACACAACCATGGACAGAATCGTGGTTAATCACATCCAGAGCAGAGGAATTGGTCCAGAAAAGCAGTGAACTCACGTTTCTGGCCAGTTTCTCTCGTTAAAAATCAACGCGTAAAGCTTGAACCCACCTCTACCATGTCGCGTTTGAAGCTTGTGCGCAATTTGTGCTTGATTTCTGCGGCAAATCAAGTCGCATTTGCCGCTTCACGTGTGCGAAAAATGACCCAACAGGAGCGAAGCCCAATCCAGTCCACGCTGTACGCGCTCAGAGAGGGGCGTGCGGAACAGCGGCAGAACAACGGAGGGAAATGGGGTTCACTACACAAGAGCTGACAAAGGGGAAAGCCCCGGTTTAGTCCCGAGTTAGACCTGGTTTAGTTCCAGTTTGGGTCTGGTCAGGCTCCATTCAAGCCGCGCTCTGGTCATGCGCTCTTCCTCGTTCAGGCCGTTGATGATGTTGACACATTTGACACAAAAATGACAAAATTGGAGAGTAAAACAGCGAGATAACGAGTCCTGGTTTAGTCCTGGTTTAGTTCTGGTTCAGTCCTAGTTTAGACCTGGTTTAGTCCTGGTTTAGACCTGGTTTAGTCCTGGTTCAGTCCTGGTTTAGACCTAGTTTAGACCTTGTTTAAAGACCTTGTTTAAACCTGTTATAGACCTAGTTTAGACATGTTACAGACCTGGTTTAGACCTGTTATAAACCTGATTTAGACCTGTTATAGACCTGGTTTATTCCTTGTTTAGACCTGGTTTAGTCCTTGTTTAGACCTGTTATAGACCTGGTTTAGTCCTTGTACGTGTAGCTGCGTGTAAATGAAACATAGCGGTACAAACTGAGCTCTGGGATTGAAAAGCGCAGCAGCATTGTAAAGATATCAGGCTAATCACCCGTCACCCCTCGCCTCATGTCCCCTCATTGCATCTACCCCTCCAAAAAAAAAAACCTCCCCAGTCCGTGAAAAAGCCGCGTTCCTCTTTGTGCGGTCCGTGCGCACTGGGGACGTACCGTGTGTCCGCGGGTTCCTGTGCGTAAAAGCCGCGTGGGTCCCTCGGTTCTGGCTCAGAGCGCGGCGGAGGCGTTGGAGGCGTTGACAATGGCCGTGTGTGCAGCAGAGACTGGAGAGCAGGGGACCAGACCTCCACACTAAAGCCGCTGGAGGGATGGGACGATGCAACGATGACACGCCTGGCTCCGCGCATGCGCACAGCGGCTCTCTCTCTCTGCAGGAATCTGATGCAAAGCGCACGTGAGAGCAGCCATCGAGCAGGGCTGACAGCTGCGAATAAACGCTCTAAAACGTGCCTTATATGCCAAATTAACACAGATATAGTTAAAATATATATATTGGAGCGTGTTAGGGTGAATATTCATTTGTATAATTCATGTTTTAAACTTAAAAAGCTCATATCACACTGTTTTCTGATCTTTTTTTTATGTTTTCTCATCACAAACAGACCTGGAGTTATGTTTAACACACAAACCCTGCACATTTACACTGAGTTCTTCTCTCAAACTGAAGAAAACACTCTGTTCCACCTTGTGATGTCATCATGTGGCAATACAGGAAGTGCTCCACTGTGTTTTTAAACTCCATACACCTTCATTTCTAGTATCATTTGAGTCATTTCAGCCCTGGAGTTGACTATCTCTACAAAACTAACGGTAAAAAGGAGCTGTTAACTTGAAAACTACCACTTCGTGACATCACAAGGTGGAAGAGCATTTTGAGACAGACTAATAAAGTGTTAAACATGAAACAAAGCACAAATCCAGGTCTGTTTTTGAGGAGGAAACAGCGATAGAACACGAAGAACATGGAAAATACTCATGAAGTAGTTGAAAATGTTTATTGTTTGGTTGAAGTGGCTGCAGCTAAACTTAAACCTGTAAGAAAAGACAAAAGTATAAGTGCAGTAGCTAATTCATTGCACATGTGTACTGTCCTAGTTCGCCAGACTGCCCTTAAATGCTAAACTGAGGAGTACACATTTTCGTAGGGTCTTCGTCTGCCGTCTGAGGTGTTCCAGCCTGTTGTGGAAGTAAGACTCCGATGAAGGTCCGACAGCATCTCCCCCCAATGTCAGACCCTGAATGAAGGAAATCACCAGGTTTATACAGTTTGAGATGAACCAGACGACACGTATTTCAAAGTAGAGACGCGACACTCGTCCTGAGGTGTGGTCCGACGAGCTCCTGGAGGCTTCAGGAGCTGGGGCCCCTCAGGATGTAACATGTGGAGTCAAAACAAGGTGTGACGCATTTCAAAGGAGGGAGATCTCAAAGCCTCTGTTTGGTCTGATTGCATCAATCAGCTCGTACATGACTCTTTATAATGTGTGTGCTGAGCAATCAAAGGGAACAAAAGAGACATTTACATGAAAAGTTTTCGAACACTGTCTTCAACCACCAAACCAAATGAGTTTTAGTTACAAGACCAAGTGATTACTCAAGTGATTTTAATTTGCACTTTAAGAAGGTCCCGGGGCAGACCACTGTGTCCCGAGGAGGAGGGTGTCCAGATATTTAGTTTTCCACAGATAAATTAAAAATACAGCTCTATATTAATTTAACAGATTTGACTGAATAAAGATTTATTTGTTACAGAGAACTTTTAACAGTATTATTTGCTGAGACTCACCTGTGCTGCAGATTACGGGAGGTGCTGTATAAAAGGAGCAAACCTCAGTCTGCTCAGAGGAGGTGCTGTGTGCAGGAGGTTACGGCCACGCTGACCTTTAACCTTTGCTCTTATTTGTGTAAATGTTTTTGTTTGAAATAAATACTCTTGGATCGTCTCAGCTCCTCCTCAAAACCGTCATGTCGCTCTCCGGGTGATTACAGACTTAAAGCTCAGAGTCAGTTTTGCGTAATATACAATGTTTAAGACAGATAATTAAACCAGAGGAGGGTTTGTGGGATATAACTATAGAAGACAGGGATTAGCTGCAGTCTGAGCACTTGCAAAACGATGTCTACGTCTGTATGTTGTGTAACTGTCTTTTCAATTCAGTTCAAAATAATGACTCTTTCTAAATAAATGGAGAAAAGCCTGTTATAGTGTCTGTTTGTATGGGCACAGACTGTTTAAAGAAGTGACTAAGAGAGTGTGACAAATGACGCTCATTCAGGCTAGCAATTATAGCGGCTAATTTCGATTTGATTTAGGAATTCTGACTGTGAGTGTCATAGCAACCAAAGAGCCAATCAGGAGCGAGGCTGTTGAAGTTAACGCCCCTTCCCACCTGCACCTCTGGTTTAGCAGGGAGCAGGCGCTTAGCAACGCTGTCAATCAAACCTGTTGCTAACGCTAGCTATGTTCATATCTTGATTTCGGGACAGGATCACGCAGAGCCGGTTAATATGAACATTTTAAGATTAAAACGAGGAGTCTGACAGCAGCAGTTAGAGGGGTGACGGTTTTTCAATAGAAAGTGAATCGGAGCCGGAGCCGATGGAGCCGGAAGCGCACACACGATCACTTATTTGGACCACACCGGCTAGCAGGTTAGCTATGTGCATTTACATGAACAGTTTATGGTTTTGAGACAGTAAAAATCAGGTATAGCGTCTTTAAAAATGCAGAGAAGCATGATTATCCATTTTCTCTGTCAAAGCAGCTAAATGTGTCCTGTGTGATTCATAAAACAGACTCCTCACACTGCGCCGGTGCGAGGTGAGAAGGCTAACCACTCTGCCACCGTGTGTTTGTTTGCTCTGGCTCCTGCTGGACTCACTCTGCTGCTGTTCTCTGCAGGGATCCACCAGTTTTCGCAGTATATTTGTTTGTCTGCGGCTCTCGGAACAGAAGGCGGAGGACTGTGAAGCCAAATAAAACAGAAAACACAAGGACAGAGCCGCCGCCGCTTCACTGACACTGAGAGCGAAGGGACGAGGGAGATACGGAGGACACTTAAAATACTTAAAGGTCGTAGGTCACACAGAGTGGACTCTCGTGAGGTTTAAGTCATGTTCTAATTTTGTTTCCTCCTCAAAAACAGACCTGGAGTTGTGTTTTGTTTCATTCACACATGTTTGAGTCACACTTTATTGTTAGTCTGTAGCTCAAAATGCCCCGTTCCACCTTGTGATGTCATGAAGTGGTAGTTTTCGAGTTAACAGCCACGTTTCACCTTTAGTTTAGCGAAGATACTTTTACAAATAAAGGAAAATAACTATATAAATGTTTGAATAAATGATCGTGTGGGAGCATGGGTGGTGTACGCATGTGGGCGGAGCCTCGTACACAATCTCACAGCTAAACCGCACAGAGGGTTGGAATAGAGCCCAGGAGAGATCACTAGATTACTCGGACATGCATGGATGACATTTAAAACCTCTTCAGACATGTTTTTGATGAGGGAAGAACGTTTATAACACAGTCACACACCACAGCCTTTCCAAGAAGTGTTTCGGTGAAGTGTTTTGCCCAACAACACAAAAACAGTATGAACTCGAGACACAGATGCCCCGGGATGAGGGTTTAGTGTAGTTTTGTATTTATAGAAACAACACAGAACTCTTCAGAGCGCAAAAGGATCACAACCAAATCTTTCACAGAGGAAGATCCAGTGGACTGAACGGACATCGCTAACCTGCTAGCCGCCGCGTTACGAACAGGAAGTGAGCATGGGCGCACTTCCAGCTTCATCGACTCTGGCCCCAATTCAGTTTCTATTGAAAAACTGTTGCTGAACCTTGTCATTTTGGTCTTAAATGTTCGTATCAACCCTCTACATGATCCTGGGGTTTTTATTTCACTATTGTGTCTGTAAATCAACATATGAACATTAATAACAGACGAATCAAAGCCCCCGCTCGTCTTAGCAACAAGTTTGATTGACAGTGTTGCTAAGGAGGCGCTACCTTCAAAAGCCTCGCTCTGGATTGGCTCTTTGTCGTGATGAGTGAGTTTTTGCCTGATGTAAAGTGAGTAGTTTGACAGTAGCATTAACACACACACACATACACACACACACACACACACACACACACACACACACACACACAAACACACACACACACACACACATTCTTAGTGTTTTTATGAGGTGACAAACTTCAGGATCATAAAGACGAGGAGCAGAGTCCACAGAGTTCTGCTCACACTGATAACACAATAGGAACTACTGCAGTTGTACTTTTATAAACTTCACTTGAACTGCAGTATACAACCAGGTAGTACTTGTAAATACGGGTCTATATTTTATTACAAAGTGAAAATGAGTTGTACATTTGTGAATCGTGAAGGTTGAGTGGACTTTTTATATTTTTATAATGTCCATAAACTCAAACATGAAAAGGGAAGTAGTATCTATAAACTGTTTAATTAATATAATGCTTTTTTTTCCAAGATTTGTTTTTTAAATTTCAAATGAAGCTTAGCGAGGCTAGAGGAGGTATAGCGGCGAATTTGGAGCTGAGTTGCACATTTGTAAGTCTGACTGTGACTATCATAGCAACCAAAGAGCCAATCAGGAGCGAGGATGTTGAAGGTAACGCCCCCTCACGTCTACACCTCTGGTTTAGCAGGGAACTTAGCAACGCTGTCAATCAAACCTGTTGCTAACGCTAACGGGAGCAACCTCAGGGAAATAAGGACCTGATTTGTCTGATATTAATGTTCATATGTTGATTTATGGACAAAATGGTGAAATAAAAACCCCAGGATGATGTAGAGAGTTAATACGAACATTTAAGACCAAAATGAGTCTGACAGCAGCAGCTACAGAGAGAGGGGGGACAGTTTTTCAATGTAAAGTGAATTGGAGCCAGAGTTGATGGAGCTGGAAGTGCTCATGATCACTTCCTGTTTGAACGTGGCAGCTAGCAGGTTAGCGACGTCCATTTCTATAAACCGTCTGTGGTTAAAACATCGACTGACTCCACACGTCTGAAGACCTCAGGACCAACTTTTGTGCCAAAGAATAAATATCACAGTTTTCAGCTCAGAGATCGATATGAGTCTGGTCCTCACGTCCTCCGCGGCGTCTCAAAACTGACCAAACATCCTCGTCCAATCAGATCGAACACACGTGAATCAAAGGAGCTCATTGGTCACCTGAGATTCACAAACAAAATCACATTTCCTCCCGTCAGATGAAGAGTTTAGTTCTTCGCTGATTCTGCAGAAATCCACCATGTTTTTCAATCCCAGGTGATATTTTTTCCTTTATTTTTTTCCAGTAAGCCAAAAAAACACGGCAGAAGTGTCTCGTGTTTAAACTGATTCAAACTGAGTAGAGAGAACTTGCTTTTTTCATGTTTTTCTGATCACCAGCCTCCCCGACCTGCATGTCCCAGTGTTTAAAGTTGAAAATCTGTTGAACCTCTGCACAAACAGCACAGTGACGTCTGAAACAGAATAAAGAGAGACCCAGGAGCAGAGGGACTGAGCACGTGGTGATGATACGAAGTGAGTGTCGTCATAGTGATATTTGTCGTTCTTTGAGTCTGTACTTTTGTCCTGCTGGGTCTCTATCCCCTCCTCACACGAACAAACATATGTACACTCAAGTAAAACATATGTATACTCGAGTAAAACATATGTACACTCGAGTAAAACATATGTACACTCGAGTAAAACATATGTACACTCGAGTAAAAGTGGTGGTTCCTTGTCCGTCTGTGAGTCTAAACTGACCTGAGTTTTATGGAACAACATGAAATGATTTGGACTTTTGTGTTTCTTGCAGCTCCTTCAGATCCGGTTTGTTCACTGATCTGAAGGTTGTCGGTTCGAATCCCGCTCTCGACATAAACATCGCTGGTTGAGCTGAGAGATCCAGCGATTCCAGCTCCCACAGATGAACGCTGTTGTTGTGTCCTTGGGCAAGACGCTTAACCCCCCTCGCCCCCAGTGTCTGTGTGCTCTGGTGTGTGAATGTTTGAGCTTTGAAGGTTGAAAAGCGCAGTATAAAAATGTGAAACTTTACCATTTATTTTATCTAATTTTTGTGCCTGTTTGTGGTTATTTAATATTATTTTTCAAATTTATAAATCAGATGTTACGTCCTGACAGTTTATTTTATTATCCAGTGTTTTATGTTGCACTTTATCACCTGAAAGTCTGAAAGATTCTGTTTACTCTTTAAGTTACTCTTTCTTGAACAGTACTTTTGCCAAATTCTGAGCTCTACTTTGTACTTCTTCTTGAGTAACATTATTTTGAAGTAACATTACTCTTACTTGAGTAAAAGTTTTGGATGTTCGACCTCTGACCTCAGCTGAAACAAGTTCAGATGAGCAGGTTTGTGATAATCTTACAGTCTGAGCGTCGTCATATGTGTAAATCTGTCCCCTCCTCACAGATACAAACATGCACAAAAAGCTGTACTCGGGTTTATAATTTGAAGGAAAAATGTAAAATAATCCACAAAATCTGGAATAAACTAAATGGTAAAGTTTCACATTTTTATATAGCGTTTTTCCACCTTCAAAGCTCAAACATTCACACACCAGAGCACACAGACTCTGGGGACAAAGTGGGTTAAGCGTCTTGCCCAAGGACACAACAACAGCAGGAATCGCACCTCCAACCTGTGAGTCACTGGATCTGCCCGCTCAGCCAATGACGTTTATCTCAAGAGCGGGATTCGAACCGACAACCTTCAGATCAGTGGACAAACGTCAGTCCAAAAAAAAGTTCCATAAAAATCAGGTCACTCAGTGAAGAGGAGCCACGGCTTCAGTAAAACATTACTCAAGTAGGAGTAAAAGTAGAAGTACTCCACTGGAAAAGTACTGTAGTAAACGTAGCTGTGTCCTCGTGTGCGTCTGTCTGGACCTGTCCCTGTGACGTTCTGGGACAAAGGTTTCGCACACACAGGTTTAGGTCAGAGCAGTGAACTGTCTGCACTCAGGTTTGTCTCTTTATCTTTGCTGTTTTTGACCCTCGTGGCTTCCCTTACCTTTGGCCCACACACACACACACATACACACACACACACACACACACACACACACACACACACACACACACGACCCCGCCGGACTCTCCCCTTTGACACACTTTCACTGATTTCAGTTTAGTTTTCATTTTTCCG
Source organism: Periophthalmus modestus (assembly GCA_019594935.1). Taxonomy (NCBI): domain Eukaryota; kingdom Metazoa; phylum Chordata; class Actinopteri; order Gobiiformes; family Gobiidae; genus Periophthalmus; species Periophthalmus modestus. The sequence continues at coordinate 169,284 of JAIEZT010000158.1, read as the reverse complement.
ACGTTTGAGAGAGTTGGATAAGTCACTTTTATGGTGCGTTCGGTTGTTTTTTCCTTGCAGCTCATGTTTTTTTCTCGTTAAACATGTTTCATTGGGATTATTTTGTTTTATTTTAAGTGTGAGTGGCGTAAAATAGCTTCAGTATGATCGTTTATCGCGGTAAAGAGACCGACAATCCACAAAAAGAGCCCACATCCCCCCGGTTTTAGCTCAAATCCATTCGCTCCCAGCTGAAGAATAGATTCAAATGTTACTCTTTGATTTTAAAGCTCTTCATGATGCTGCTCCAGGTTCCTCCATCTCAGCTCCAAACCAAAAGCGACAGGGTCTTCTCGAAACTGTGGAATGAGGTCCTCAGGGAAAGAAAACAGCTGATTTATCTCGAGTTATGGACACACGTATGAAGGATGAGTGAAATAAAAACCCCAGGATCATGTAGAGCACAGGTGTCAAACCCAAGGCCCGGGAAACCAAATGTGGCCCGCCGTGTAATTTTATGTGGCCGGCGAGAAGGTAAATTAAAAGACACAAGACTGTCATTTTAAAATAAGTCTATGCTGCTTTAATGTTTGCATCGACTGTAAACTATTGTGGTGGAACTGACAAATATTTGCAAATTATGATCACAAAATGTTCAGCAAGAGGAAAAGTTTCGTAAGGTTTTAAGAAAGGTGAAGGTGAATCCAAGTTTGTGCTTCAAGGAGACAAACCTGTATGTTTTTTGTGTCATGAGGCGGGGTCGGGTGTGAGTACAAGCTACGTTAGCATTTTGACACCAAACACAGAGCTAAGTACGCAAAAGTTAGCAAATTGTCCAATAATTAGGATGTTTTTGAAGCTGTGCTGAAGGTCTGGGAGCGACTGTGCCCCGACCAGATCCACACTTTCATCTGGCCCTTTACGGCAGCCATTTTGCTGATGTGGCCCTCAGTGAAAATGAGTTTGACAGCCCTGATGTGGAGGGTTAATACGAACATTTAAGACCAAAATGACGAGTCTGACAGCAGCAGGTGCAGAGAACATGTCTGTGTGTCGCTCAGTCGTCCAGCTCTGACCCAAAGCAAAAGACGAAGTTTAAATCAGAATCAGAATCAGAATCACTACGATACAGTTCACAGATCCCACGACCACAGAATAGAAATTTAAAAGAATAAGAATAAATATAAAACGTCGTACACAGCAAAAACAGTAAAAATATAAAAATAAAATAGAGTCTATAAATAAATAAATAGATATCAGCATCAGAACATCACTCGCTATTTACATCTATGTACAAAATGGAATATTGGAGCATTGTAAGTGATCGGTTACAGCACGAAGTTTAACAGTTTGATGGCGACAACTGACAACTGGACAAATGAGAGTGAAGACGTCTCGCTGCTCGTAAAAGATCTGGTCAGATTTCTGCTGGTGGACACTGAGGAGCTAACTACTCTGAAACTGTGAACATCTATTATCTCCCGTTTCATCCTTAACAGCCCCATTCAGACTTTAACGACCTGCTATTGTTCTCTTTGTTTTAGGTCTGAGGATGGAGGTGTAGATGGGGGAGAGATGATGATAAAATATCTTCTTTAACTCTCCTCTCAAACTGTTTCTTTTCTCTGGCTCAGATCTGAACCTCACTATGTTCAGAGGAGGTTAGCGTCTTTGAGATGGAGCTGGACAGCCGACTGGGGCCCTGAGCTGCTCTCACGCTGGTGTTGGTACATCCTCTTATGACTCTCTTCACTAAACAAATGGAGTAGACACATTACTATGTTCGTGGCTTTGGGTTTTGTTCTTAGGGTGAACCAGTTTTTGTCTTTATAGGTTTAAAAAAGACAGGAATCTCATACTGTCTGAAAATTCTCTGTGGTTTTTCAGACACACCCACTTTCATTCTAGGTTCAGATTCCCTATTGACCTGTTTTTTCACTTTCTTGGATCTACTGAAGACCCCACAAGCCAAGAGGGTGCGTCCCTGATCACTTCCTGTTTGGCTAGCAGGTTAGCTATGTCCACTTATATAAACAGTCTAGAGTTGGGTCAAATCGCTGATGGCGGAAGGAGCCTGTTCATGTCCAAGAGTTTAAACTGTGTCCTGTAGGAAACCAGCAGCGAGTGAAGAGCTTTAAAGGAGCTGTGTGCATCCTGAGCACTTACAGTTTAGAAAAAAGGAAGTAAAATCAGATCTGAGCCTGTGAGAGAGGAAGTTTGGGTTTAAAACAACTGGATTTCAGCTTTGGATCTGGCAACGCAAATGAAAGACTGGTGTGAGCCTCATTCTCGTTTCTGATTGGATAATCGTCTTGAGCCAAAACACAAAACATAAACAGCTCGTCCATCACGTCCAGTGTTTTTGTAAGAAAGAATAAACATTAAAATAGTTTTGAGTGAAGGCTCGTTTTGCCCCGTCTCCATGGAAACAGACACGTCACATTTATGGAGTTTAAAATCTAAATCTTACATACAGAGATTTTAAGTCAATGTCAATGTAAGGACAAAACATTATTGCACAAAATCAGGACACAGTGCTGTTCACAGGCAAACTGAGACTCCGCTCATGTCCCTTTAGTCTCAGAGTGAGTCTCAGAGCGATTCTCAGAGCGATTCTCAGAGCGATTCTCAGAGCGATTCTCAGAGCGATTCTCAGAGCGATTCTCAGAGCGATTCTCAGAGCGATTCTCAGAGTCTCAGAGCGAGTCTCAGAGCGAGTCTCAGAGCGATTCTCAGAGCAAGTCTCAGAGCGATTCTCAGAGCGAGTCAGAGCGAGTCTCAGAGCGAGTGTCAGAGCGAGTCTCAGAACCTCAGAGCGAGTCTCAGAGCGAGTCTCAGAGCGAGTCTCAGAGCCTCAGAGCGAGTCTCAGAGCGAGTCTCAGAGCGAGTCTCAGAGCGAGTCTCAGAGCCTCAGAGCGAGTCTCAGAGCGAGTCTCAGAGCCTCAGAGCGAGTCTCAGAACGAGTCTCAGAGCGAGTCTCAGAGCCTCAGAGCGAGTCTCAGAGCGAGTCTCACAGCGAGTCTCACAGCGAGTCTCACAGCGAGTCTCACAGAGAGTCTCAGAGCCTCAGAGTGAGTCTCAGAGCGAGTCTCAGAGCGAGTCTCACAGCGAGTCTCAGAGCGAGTCTCACAGCGAGTCTCAGAGCCTCAGAGTGAGTCTCAGAGCGAGTCTCAGAGCCTCAGAGCGAGTCTTAGAGCCTCAGAGCGAGTCTCAGAGCGAGTCAGAGCGAGTCTCAGAGCCTCAGAGCGAGTCTCAGAGCCTCAGAGCGAGTCTCAGAGCCTCAGAGCGAGTCTCAGGAGGAGGGTCTGGTCCTGGTCTGGGATTGGACCAGGACTCGGGGCGGTTCTCATGTGGTTTTCATTTTCTCTGTTTCCTCAGAACGGCACAAACAGTCTGTGTTCTGTTTACTGGATCAGTTTGAGTCGTTAATCTGTGCAGAAAGATACAAAGTGACAGTTCAGGGAAAACTCCACACGTCGCTCTCTCCGTCTCTCTCTTTATCTGCCCTTTTCTTTCTCTTTATCCCTCTATCTCTGTTTGTCTCTGTCTCTCATTATCTCTCCACTTTCTCTCTGTCAACACAGGAAAACTGTCCTAATGTTGAGCTTTAAAATGGGACTAAACCAGGACTGAACCAGGTCTAAATGAGGACTAAACAAGGACTAAACATGGACTAAACCAGGACTAAACCGGGACTAAACCAGGACTAAACCAGGACTAAACCCGGACTAAACCAGGTCTAAACCAGGACTAAAGCAGGACTAAAGCAGGACTAAACCAGGACTAAACCAGGACTAAAGCAGGACTAAAGCAGGACTAAACCGGGACTAAACCAGGACTAAACCAGGACTAAACCCGGACTAAACCAGGTCTAAACCAGGACTAAAGCAGGACTAAAGCAGGACTAAACCAGGACTAAACCAGGACTAAAGCAGGACTAAAGCAGGACTAAACCAGGACTAAACCAGGACTAAACCAGGTCTAAAGCAGAGTACATTTTGCTTGTGGGACAAACATACATTTGATGTTTTTATCACTGTGACTTGTGGGACACTGAGGCCTGAAGTTCACATGAGGCTGACGCTGTTTTCAGGTCAAACTGTAAAGTATCGGCCAATTCGACTCAAATAGTCAGAGTTTTCAGACATACTTTTACTCCCACTCCAGTGACATGTAGTACAGTGTAAAGTACAGTTATATGTACAATGTCCCGGGGTTAAATGAGGATGAGGTGATGCATGTGGTGATGGGGCTTTGTGCGTGTCCTGGTTTTGTGTGGGTCCATATCTCACTGGTGTCGTACTGAGCGTGTGCGAACTGAAGGAACAGATACAAAAGGAGCAGCAACTTTCACTAAACAACTCAAACTTCTGCCAGGAGTTTTAAAGTAATAATATGACTAATTTATAAAGCCAATCTACTGTTTAATCTGAGCACGTTTCTCCTGACGTCTGTGTCTGTTTCTTTTGGACCAAACTGACGCCTTTTTCTGAAGTTGTGACCACACTCTTCTGTCTCAGCTTCTTATTTAGATGTATCTTCTGCCTTTCTTGTTACAAACATGTTGGTAAAGTTTCTACATATTTAGCACTTTGCCACATCTGTGTCATAGTTGCCATAGTTACCAGTCTAAACATCCAGGATGCTCAGATTCCTCATGTGTCGTGAATCCAGGTTTCTCTGAGCTCACGGAAACATCTCATCCAGAACACGACTAACGACAGGATGAAGCTCATCACCGGGATGAGGCTCATTAAAGGGATGAGGCTCGATAAAGGGATGAGGCTCGTTAAAGGGATGAGGCTCATTAAAGGAGTGAGGCTCATTAAAGGGATGAGGCTCGTTAAAGGGATGAGGCTCGTTAAAGGGATGAGGCTCATTAAAGGGATGAAGCTCATCACCGGGATGAGGCTCGTTAAAGGGATGAGGCTCGTTAAAGGGATGAGGCTCATTAAAGGGATGAGGCTCGTTAAAGGGATGAGGCTCGTTAAAGGGATGAGGCTCGTTAAAGGGATGAGGCTCATTAAAGGGATGAGGCCCATTAAAGGGATGAGACTCATTAAAGGGATGAGGCTCGTTAAAGGGATGAGGCTCATTAAAGGGATGAGGCTCGTTAAAGGGATGAGGCTCATTAAAGGGATGAGGCTCGTTAAAGGGATGAGGCTCATTAAAGGGATGAGGCTCGTTAAAGGGATGAGGCTCATTAAAGGGATGAGCCTCGTTCACTTCCTGGAGCCTGGTCCATCTCAGAGTTTGTGTTTTTTTAACTGTTTTTTTTCTGTCTCTGATATAAACACGTCTCTCTTTCTCCCTCCTCTTTTAGGTCTCTCTCTCTCTCTCTCTGCCCTCTCGTGTCTCTCTGTCTCCCTCTTTCTCTCTCTCCTCTCTCCCTCTCTCCTCTCTCTCTCTGCCCTCTAGCCTCCTCCCTCCGTCTCTCTGATACACTACACTGTACAACATATGGAATGTAACCTATACATGACCTGGTCCATGACATTTAGAACCAACGTGTTAAATACACAGAACATAGAGTCCAACCAGGACTAAAGCAGGACTAAAGCAGGACTAAAGCAGGACTAAACCAGGTCTAAACCAGGACTAAACCAGGACTCAGCCAGGACTAAAGAAGGACTAAACCAGGACTAAACCAGAACTAAAGCAGGACTAAACCAGGACTGAACCAGGACTAAACCAGGGCTAAAGCAGGATTAAACCAGAACTAAACCAGGACAAAACAAGGACTAAACCAGAACTAAACCAGGACTAAGCCAGGACTAAACCAGGACTAAGCCAGGTCTAAACCAGGACTAAACCAGAACTGAACCAGGACTAAACCAGGACTAAACCAGGTGTGAGGTTGGACTTGATTCTTCGTTCAGATTCTTGTAGATGTGTCTCAGTCTGAATGTCACTGTGCAGCTCATGTGTCAGACATGTATGTGACACGTGTGTAGATACACATATATGTATATATATATATGTACACACACACACACACACACACACACACACACACACACACACACACACACACACACACACACACACACACACACACACACACACACACACACACACACACACACACACACACACACACACACACACACACACACACACACACACACACATACACACACATACACACATGTTACTACGGCCCTGTGCAGTAACACAGCTGGTGATTTTACTGAGGTTAAGGTTGAGGTGATATTCAATCTTTTTTATTTGTCCCAATCAAAATTAAAATCTAAATACTTTTCAGCAAATGTCTGATCTGTGTTTAAAAGTGACACTTCACACAAAACACCCAACATCACAGTGTGCTTCTGTTTCAGCTGGAGCTCACACTCCTCTGAGCAGGTGGAGGGAGGAGACGCCGTCGGCTCAGATCAGACGCCATGTGTCTGCAGTCTGCCCCAGGGCGACTGTGGCTAAACGTTAATCATCAGTGTGAAGACAGTTTAATGGACTCAAAAAGACTTAAAGAAACTAATCAAACTCTACGACAAATTAGAGGCATGTACTCTCTGCCAGGTCAGATCTGTGGAGAGGCGACCTCACTGAGTACAGGTCAGATCTGTGGAGAGGCGACCTCACTGAGTACAGGTCAGATCTGTGGAGAGGCGACCTCACTGAGTACAGGTCAGATCTGTGGAGAGGCGACCTCACTGAGTACAGGTCAGATCTGTGGAGAGGCGACCTCACTGAGTACAGGTCAGATCTGTGGAGAGGCGACCTCACTCACAGGAAGAATGCTCGTTTCTCTGGGTAATTTTGAGCAATACAAACAGCTGTAAATACATGAACAAGAGAGAAGTTTAATGCCAGACTGTGGAACTTTCCCGACAAAGCAATAACATGTCATTGGAGACAAGCCGGTGGCGGACTCCCCCAGCAGAAAAGTGACATAATGCAGCTTTAATTTGCTTTTGTGTTTGTATTTTTGCCTGGATAGATGTGATGTTTTGTTTAGTGTTTGGAGTTTGTCCTGAGGCGGCTCCAAAGGTTAAGAACTAAATATAGAAAAGAACAAAGAGGCTTCACCTTCTGAAGAGTGTGGAATTTACACTGGACCAGGACTGAACCGGGTCTAAACCGGGACTAAACCAGGACTAAACCAGGACTAAACCAGGACTGAACCAGGACTGAACCGGGTCTAAACCAGGACTAAACCAGGTCTAAACCAGGACTGAACCGGGTCTAAACCGGGTCTAAACCAGGACTAAACCAGGTCTAAACCAGGACTGAACCGGGTCTAAACCAGGTCTAAACCAGGACTAAACCAGGACTAAACCAGGACTGAACCGGGTCTAAACCGGGTCTAAACCAGGACTGAACCGGGTCTAAACCAGGACTGAACCAGGACTAAACCAGGACTATACCAAGACTGAACCAGGACTGAACCGGGTCTAAACCAGGACTGAACCAGGTCTAAACCAGGTCTAAACCAGGACAGAACCAGGTCTAAACCAGGACTAAACCAGGACTGAACCGGGTCTAAACCAGGACTGAACCGGGTCTAAACCAGGACTGAACCAGGACTAAACCAGGACTGAACCAGGACTGAACCGGGTCTAAACCAGGTCTAAACCAGGTCTAAACCAGGACTGAAGCGGGTCTAAACCAGGACTGAACCAGGTTTAAACCAGGACTAAACCAGGTCTAAACCAGGTCTAAACCAGGTCTAAACCAGGTCTAAACCAGGACTGAACCGGGTCTAAACCAGGACTAAACCAGGTCTAAACCAGGACTAAACCAGGACTAAACCAGGTCTAAACCAGGACTAAACCAGGTCTAAACCAGGACTGAACCAGGACTGAGCCAGGACTAAACCAGGACTAAACCAGGACTGAACCAGGACTAAACCAGGACTGAACCAGGACTAAACCAGGACTTAACCAGGTCTAAACCAGGACTAAACCAGGACTAAACCAGGACTGAACCAGGACTAAACCAGTACTAAACCAGGACTAAACCAGGTCTAAACCAGGACTAAACCAGGTCTAAACCAGGACTGAACCAGGACTGAGCCAGGACTAAACCAGGTCTAAACCAGGACTAAAAAAGGACTAAACCAGGTCTAAATCAGGACTAAACCAGGACTAAATCAGGACTAAACCAGGTCTAAACCAGGTCTAAACCAGGACTAAACCAGGTCTAAATCAGGACTAAACCAGGACTAAATCAGGACTAAACCAGGTCTAAACCAGGTCTAAACCAGGACTGAACCAGGACTAAACCAGGACTAAATCAGGACTAAACCAGGACTAAACCAGGTCTAAATCAGGACTAAACCAGGACTAAATCAGGACTAAACCAGGTCTAAACCAGGTCTAAACCAGGACTAAACCAGGTCTAAATCAGGACTAAACCAGGACTGAGCCAGGACTAAACCAGGTCTAAACCAGGACTAAACCAGGACTGAACCAGGACTAAACCAGGACTGAACCAGGACTAAACCAGGACTTAACCAGGTCTAAATCAGGACTAAACCAGGACTAAACCAGGACTGAACCAGGACTAAACCAGGACTGAACCAGGACTAAACCAGGACTTAACCAGGTCTAAATCAGGACTAAACCAGACTAAACCAGGACTGAACCAGGACTAAACCAGTACTAAACCAGACTAAAAACCAGGTCTAAACCAGGACTAAACCAGGTCTAAACCAGGACTGAACCAGGACTGAGCCAGGACTAAACCAGGTCTAAACCAGGACTAAAAAAGGACTAAACCAGGTCTAAATCAGGACTAAACCAGGACTAAATCAGGACTAAACCAGGTCTAAACCAGGTCTAAACCAGGACTAAACCAGGTCTAAATCAGGACTAAACCAGGACTAAACCAGGTCTAAACCAGGTCTAAACCAGGACTAAACCAGGTCTAAATCAGGACTAAATCAGGACTAAACCAGGTCTAAACGAGGTCTAAACCAGGACTAAACCAGGTCTAAATCAGGACTAAATCAGGACTAAACCAGGTCTAAACCAGGTCTAAACCAGGACTAAACCAGGTCTAAACCAGGGGTCTATTGTAACATCTCTGTTCAAGTGAAAGTCTCTGCTCTTTGTCGCACTAGTTGTTTTTTTGCGCCATCTAGTGGTGAGTGAGTGTAAGTCACATTGAAGCTGCTCTCATCAGTGAAGAGACACGACGCCGGTGGAGCACGTGCCTCTTCCGTTGGTCTTTGTAAACGCGAGTCGAGCTCCGCGGGGCCGTGAGCTCAGGGGCCACTACAGACGTGGGGCCCTCCAGCCTCGTGTTTGGTCAGAAACATTCACACCAGCGGCTGGAGGTCATTCTGTGGGGCTCTGGAGGACACTGGACACAACAGGTCACAGGACAGATACTTTAATGCTGCACTGTGGAGCATTTCAGGCAAAGAAAAAAGCAAGTGACCCGCAGAAAGTTACACAGTGCAACTTTAAAAATAAAATGGTACGGTTAAACTTTTCTTTTTTTTAAATTATCTGGCATCCCTTACTTTGAAAATACCTACGCAAAGGTCCAAGAAATTCCACGCTTTTTATCTTTAAGAACGGTGAAAAATAAGGACAGTTGTTGCCATAGCGATTAACAATAGAAAACAACATATGATATCTTATGAATGGTAAAAAGTCCTCAAAATGTCGTCTATGTTCTGTAGGCGTGTTGGTTAATCAGATCAGAAGAATCACTGGAGACCAGGAGAGTAGAATCACCCGAGGTTTTATTCCCTATACATACAATTCTAATACAAGTCAGGCGCGGTGCTGTCCCTAGTACGTGCACGGAGATCTCAGGGGCGCTCCCGTGTTGATCTGAGTGCCTTGCCCTGCGCGCCGCACAATATACATAAATCATGAATATGCAAGTAGCTGGGTGTGGACATCTCCTCCCTTCCGGCACTCCTCTATCCTCCAGGTGCCTCGCTGATGTGACCAATTTTGGAGTTGTTGCTCATCACCCATCCTTTTGCGTCACCTCAGCATTTATCTGTAACAGCTTAATCAAAGAGAACATGCTATGCTACACAATCTAGTACATTCTGTTTTTATGCGATAGAGCAAGAATGGAGTGTGTTTGTGCCATGTTGCGTGCAAGGCCTAAACCTCCTTTAATCTACTCTTTTGTTATTATGAGCAATGATGTACCCGTCCTTCATTCCTCCTTTTGATCTATTTTAATAGATCACAATTTGTATGTTTAATATTACACTAAAACATAATACTGTCAATAATGAAATCCCCTTTTTGTGCAGGGTAGAACTCCGTCCACTAAAAATCATTGCGTGTGTAAGCGTGCGTGTACAAGCCTTTTGTCAGGGATGCAGGCTAGCCACCCGTTGCGACTCCGACCAGAGCACAATAGTATTCAACCTGGAAAGGCACAGAAAATTGTACAGCATAAGCAAAAATAATAACACTACAAACAATTAAGGAAATAGTTAAATATGAGGATAATTATGGGTCCTGTGGACCAGAATGGGTTTGGCACAGGTGAAACCACCAATCTCGTTACTCCCTGTTACTCGAACAGCGTGACAGGTGTGAACAGTCACGTCATACGGGCCTTCCCAACCCAGAGCAGACCACTTTCTGCACAGTACTTTCAGGTACACATATCCAGGAGCAGCAAGATCAGTTTCTTCCCCCGGAGTAACCTGAGAGGTGACCTGTGCAGAAACACTGGAGGCAAGAGCATACAGCTGATCCCAATATGCTTTTTGGGGAACATAAGATGAGTTAGACATCCACAATAAGGTACCTCCGTCCTGCAGGACCTGCCATAAACCTGTCAAAAGTTCATAAGGTGAATTACCCAGTGGTTCTGTGAAGAGATTGTCTAGTGTGAAGAAGAGCAATAGGCAGAGCCTGGAGCCAATTGAGGCCTGTGGTTGACATAATTTTAGCCAAAATAGATTTTAGGGTCCTGTTGACCCGCTCAACCATCCCCTGCGATTGAGGATGGTACACGGCCCCAAATTTGTGAGTCAGACCAAACATTTTTTCAACTTTTTGGAGAGAAGAATTGTTAAAGTGTGTTCCATTATCTGAGCGCACAACACAAGGAAAACCATGAGAAGGGATCCAAACATTGGTGAGAGCTTTACACACGGAGATCCCGTCCTCCTTAGCGCAGGGTACAGCTTCAACCCATCTGGTAAAAGAATCAACCATGACCAAAAGGTAGCGTTTACCACAGACTCTATCGATCATATCTGTAAAGTCTATAACAATTTCTGCACCTGGAAAAGGCGCAGGGTCAAATTGGCCTACGTGTGGTTTGAGTGTAGGTTTGACATCATAGAGTTGACAGGTTGAGCATTGAGAGCAAAAATCAGAGATCATATCCGTCATGGATGGATGGTACCAATTTCGTAATCTAACAGACATTTGTTGTGGAGAGGCATGTTGAGGACCATGGGCCTCTTCCAAACACGCTACTTTGAGTGACATAGGCAGGACTGGGTTACCATTAGGGCCACGCCACAGTCCTGTCTCGTCCGCACAGCACTGTTTCTCAGCCACACGTTTGTTTTTCTTCTGGAGAGGCTGTGTTTTGAGCAGAACTAATAAATTGTGGAGTGAGTTCCAATTGGGCTTGTGCAAGTGGCTGAGAAGATAACATGTACTGAGAAACATAGCCCGCAGCTTGTTTAGCGGCCAAATCAGCGGCATTATTTCCTCGAGCTGTAACAGAGTCAGATTTAGAATGGCCAGGACATTTGAGAATAGCCAATTCACAAGGCAAAATCACAGCTTGAGCCAATCTTTGTACAACATCTAAATGCTTAACAGGTAAGCCTTTGACAGTTTTGAAACCATTTCGTGTCCATGAGGCTAAATCGCAGAACAGAACACTAACTACATAAGCTGAATCACAATATATAGTTACCTCTTGTCCTGCAGCAGTCTCCAAGGCCAAACACATGGCTATGAGCTCAGCACGTTGAGCAGAGGGCTGTTCTGTCAAGACTTCACTTACCAAAGTTTTGTACTCCCCGGACTCGGGAAAGTACTCGACTACTGCAGCAGCAGCAGAGAGCAGACCATCAGTTTTTCTGAAGCAACAGCCATCAGAGAAAAGAACACGTCCAGTGTTGAGAGGCTTGACCATCAAGTCTGGTCTGGCCAAGCTAAGGGTCAGGACAGCTGCAGAACAGTCATGGGGAGTGCCTTCAGTGCCCCATGAGTCAGCAATGTTATGCAGAGAGGTCTCCCCCACGAGATGGGGTTGTTCAAGAACCTTGAGTAGGCGCGTCTGTCTAAGTGAGGACATAGTAAAAGAAGAAGATTGAACCAATGATACAACTGTGTGTGGTTTGTAACCACATGTAAAGGATGAGACATGACAACATGCTCCGTCTTCTGGATCAGAGACGCGACCCCTGCCGCCATCTGAACAAAAAAGTTGTTTAGTTTCAATTGGTTCAAGCAATGTGCTAACATACAACAACACACACGTCTGCCAGCGCTGGACTTCTGATACAACACACCATTTGCTGTGCCCCTGGAAACAGAACAATCAAGCCAAAAGGGTTGAGAAGAGTCTGGAGTAGCCAAAGCAGCTGCCTTGGCCAGCTCCTGTTTCAGTCTAAGAAAGTCATGTGTTTGCCTCATCAGTCCATTCTAACTTTGCAGTCAGATTGCGCATGCCTTGTTGTCTTATCATAGCTCTTAGTGATTGGGTGGTCAGTGCGTAGTCAGGTACAAAGGACCTACTGTAGCCACAGAGGCCTAGAAATGTGAGCATGTGTTTCACTGTCACTGGTTTTGGGTGTTGTTGTAAAATGTCTTGTTGGTGTTTAGGGGACATCTGACTACCTTGCCCTGTGATGACCCTACCAAAAAAACTCAACTCTTTTTCTGCAACATTGTAGTTTCTTTCTGGAGCCTTGAGTCCATTTTGTTCTATGCATTTTAGTATCAGAACAGTGGCCTCCAGCACAGCTCTGGAGTTGGGCAGCAATAAGAATATCATCAACATATTGCATAACAACTACACCATCTGGGAGAGTGACCTGTGACAACACAACTTTTAGACATTGATTAAAAATTCCTGGACTTAATTTGAAGCCTTGTGGCAGTCTTGTGTATTGCAGTTTACATCCTTTGTGTGTAAACGCAAACAGGTGTCTCACCTCTGGATGCAGAGGTAGGCAAAAGAAAGCATTAGCCAAATCAATCACTGTAAACCACTGGTGACGCGGTGTTAGGTTTTGAAGCATTCTGTATGGGTCAGGTACTGGAGGACATGGGTCCAATACAATGTCATTGATAGCTCTAAGATCATGAGCTGCTCTGAATTTGCCAGGTTCTTCTTTGGTACAGGAAGTAGAGGGGTGTTATATGAAGAATCAGACACCTCCAATACTCCTGCCTCCCACAAGCCTGTGAGAGTGTCATCAATTCCTTTTGCGCGGCTGCTTGAGATTTGTGTCTATATTGTGGAATATAAACATGTGTCTTGTGATCATATTTAAATGTCACACCTGGTGTTGTGGAGCAATGTCCTACGTCATGAGGGCCTTGTGACCAAACAGAGTCAGGGACCTTTTTTAGTTCAATGTCAGTCATTTCATGGTCTTCCATCTCACGTCCATGATCACGAGATATTGCACACCTTTCACACAGTCCTGTAACAGTGAGAAGAGAGTCAGGTGTTATTTGAAAAGCATTCTGAGACTGAGAAAATAACACGTTTGCGTTCTCAGTGGGTTTCCAATCATTAACGTTCAATAAGCGCTTTACCATGGGACCTAAATCTTTGGCTTGGTGCCTGTGAGACAGTGCAAGAGACACATGTGGGACCGCGTCAGGTGACCTGTACCACAACAACTGGGTGGGGGTGAGGTCACATGATGCGGCCACACCTTCTTGGGCTATGAATAATTTAGTAATGACAAAAGTCCAATCTCTCTGATTGATTTGAGCATCAAATTCTTCTCTATACACCAAATCACCTTCCCTGTCATAGAACACAGTACAGTGGAGTGGATCAGTGGGCGGGTAGTAAGGAGCTAATTGTTCCACCCAGGGCTTCCAGGTTTGCCACCACGAAGTGAGAGAATTAGGACAATGTAATCTGGTCCAATAAATGTCCGCAGAAGGTTCAGGTAGACTAGTTCCTCCCATCAGATATTGTCCATTGCCTCCTGAAACAAAACAGTTTTTTACATAGCCACCAGGAAAAGTCACTGTTAGTCCCTCCTTTGTGCATAAAATTTCTGCATTCATTTTCATTAGTAAATCTCTCCCCAGCAATGAGACAGGTGTTTGTGGTGCCACAACAAAAGAATGGTAGACAGTTTGTTTTGCAAGTTCAGTTTTCACGGGTTTAGTGAGCGGCAGATTTTGTGTGTCCCAGCGAATCCCACTAGTGACACGGTTCTCTGTGAAACAAGAGAATGTGGTACAGGCTGATTTAGCGATGACATAGTAGCTCCAGTATCAACGAGCATGTTAACAACTTTGCCTGCCACTTTGAGTTTTAGCATGGGGTCTGCCCCTGCCCCAGGCTCGGACTCGCCTGGGCACCTCTAGTAGTACTCTTCTTCATACTGATTGCCAGTATCATCATGTTGATAATACTGGCCTGCTCCTTGCTGCCATGGTGCCGGGCCTCTGTTTGGTGGGGCCCGTTGCCTCGTCCTCGTGCGCGGCCTCCTCCAGCTCCTCCCCTGGGCCTGGAGCCTGGAAGTGACCTTGGTTCAGATTATCAGAGTTTTGTGAACACTCTCTGTGCCAGTGTCCATTCTGGCCACAAATGAAACACGAATCCTCTCCAAACCCGCGCCCCCTTCCACCTCTAGGTTTCCCAAAACCCCTACGGCCACCCCTGTGTCCACTCCCCTGTCTCCTGCCCCCTTGATAAACCACCATCTGTTTTTCTGTTTTTTCAGCTTTCTTTTTCTCTTTCTCTTTTTTGTTGTTATCAGTGTCTCGAGCCTGTTTTAACTGTAATTTCAGTAATTGAGTAGACAAGTCTTTCAGTTCGTCTCCGTCTTTGTCTAATTTCTCTTTGTGTAATTTTAGTAAATGCACTACATGTAATTTAAAACGGTCTTCGTCCCATATAGCCAATTCTGGGTTTGTTCAACTCTTCTTTCACAGGTACAGGTAAGTCAGTCAGTATAGCACCTTTAAAGATGGC
This sequence comes from Periophthalmus modestus, assembly GCA_019594935.1. Taxonomy (NCBI): domain Eukaryota; kingdom Metazoa; phylum Chordata; class Actinopteri; order Gobiiformes; family Gobiidae; genus Periophthalmus; species Periophthalmus modestus. The sequence continues at coordinate 154,167 of JAIEZT010000158.1, read as the reverse complement.
ACTAGTGCTCTCGCTTCTAAATGGGTGTCTGTTAGTCTTGTCAAGCCAGCCAGTCATAGCTTTTCTATACCACTCAGCAGGGTCCTGGTCAGAAGTCCATTTTGGAACAGTGGGGGCTGTAGTCTGTGGGTCTGGAAATACATCACGTATAGCGTCAAAGTAGTCTTTTGCGTGTGGTCCCAAGGCAGCCTCATCTCCTACCCCATCTGTGTTTGCAGTGCGTTCAATAGTTACCAGTTCGTGTCGTGAGCATGACGCGGAGAGAAGAGCTCTTACGTCACCCATAGCAGCCTGCTGACCTGTCATTAGTTTCACAAACTCACTCACCCAGAAGGAGCCTCCTTTGATCAGCGGCGGGAGCCTGCCACCCATTGCCTGTAAATCTCTGTATTGGAATGGTTCATAACCACCCAGTTGGCCTTGTGCAGTTACTCTCAATGGATAGTTACCTGGATACTTACTCTGTGTCTTACTCTGTTGTGTACTCCGTGTCCGAATGGGAGATCGTTCGGGGATGTGGCTTTTACTTCCTCTCTTCCTCCCTTTTGAGCTGCTTTATGTAGTAATTTTTGTCATGGCTGCACTTTCTGTCACTTCTTTCTCTGTCTCTTGTTCCTCCTCACTGTCCTCTGAGTCACTGAATTTAGTTTTAGTATCTTTGTAATCATAAAGTTCAAGAGGGTTTACTGCGGTCTTCACACTACCTACATCAGAGGAGACTCTCTGCTCCTTTGTGTTTTCCTAGCCCTCTTCGAGTCTGATCCAGTGTTGCCTGTAATGCTGCATTGTCGATGTCTAATTCTCCCTTTTCTATTTCTAATGCCCTCACCTTGTCTTGACTTGCTTGTAATTCTCTTAGTAAAATGTTCTGTTATGTTTTTAATTTCTTCTTTCTGTTTATCTTTTCCTGTGTTTTGGGCTATAGATATATGTGGGTCATGAAGCGCTGCTGCTCCTACCCCCAAGGTCAGGTCAGATAGTGACCCATATCTGCGTAGTTTTTTTTCTTTACCTCGTTTTGTGTTGCTCCGCTAATGTTAACAAGTCTTCCTCACTCTGTAATTCAGTTTTTATATTGCCTGAGAATTTCATTACTGGGGCCATTACCTGTGTCTGGTCTGTATATGAAGAAGGAGGAAGTGGTGGTGCGCTAGGAGTTGCAGGATACACAGAACTAGTCCATTTCAGTTGGTTTTCGTCTGTCCAGTCCAGCTTTTTGGTCACTTGCGTCTGTGTGTGTCAGGTTTAGGTGTAGTTGTGCGTTTACTTACCTTGGTGAGTGCTACGCATGCCACAGCACAGCTGTGCGCCACCCGTCTTATCTCCTCAACTGCTTCCTCCTTTCTACTCAGTGCTTTTTTCTGAAATAGATTTGCTTTTAGTATCTCTTCTGTGATCTGCTCCAACTCAGAGTGTGCTTTCTCCTCTCGTCCTATCCACAACTTACACATATTTTCCCAGCATGGATCTGTCTTCATGTCTTTTGGCATACTCACCTGGGCGCAAATCCATTCCTTATTCAACCTTTCTTTTTCCTTTGGCCTTCTCTTTTTTTCAATGCCGAGAGCACTTGCTCCTCCACTTTTTGCCACATATTTAACCATTCTCCACCCAGTAAGTCATTGCCATCATCTAGTTGCGGACATCCACCAAACTCTTCACACTCTCTTGTAAACTCTTCATCCATAGTTTTGTTTTTGTTCTTTTGCTTATTTTTAAGTTTTTATTATATTTCCTTGGTTTTATTTTAGTTTTTTTTTTTTTTTTTTTTTTTTTTATAACTTTATTTTGTTACACACAGGAATTTTAACCTGTTTTACTATCAGGACTTTAACCTGAACACGGCCTTTACCTTTTTTTTCGTGAGGGACTTTAACTCTCACCGGGGACTTGAACCCCGTACCTTTATTATTTTTGAGGGACCCAAAACTCCCCAGGGAAGCGCTGTACGCACCCAGCTACGTAGGGACACGTCTGCCCACTACACCAGTCCACGGTGGGTCACAGGACTTTAACCTGTTCACAGGACTTTAACCTGTTTTACTATCAGGACTTTAACCTGAATATGACCGTTAATCCCGTAACAATATTACACCTGTAATTTACTCTACTCTAACCCCGTAGCCCTTCTGTCCCTGAAAAGCGATTTTAATTCGGTCAGTTTGCTAAATTTCACCAAAGGCAGCACCAGACAGCACGGTGACTTCCTCAATTTACATGTACTCAATATGGAAGTTTTGAAAGGTCTTCCTTACCTCTTTAGTTTGCCGCGGCGGGAAAGTCACAATGCGTCCAGTCGCCTTGGACCTATCCTCGAGGTTCGGCCTCCGTCCCCAGGACCTCAAGATCGGATCACGTCGAGGTCACCAAAATTGTAGGCGTGTGGTTTAATCAGATCAGAAGAATCACTGGAGACCAGGAGAGTAGAATCACCCGAGGTTTTATTCCCTATACATACAATTCTAATACAAGTCAGGCGCGGTGCTGTCCCTAGTACGTGCACGTGCAGGGGAGATCTCAGGGGCGCTCCCGTGTTGATCTGAGTGCCTTGCCCTGCGCGCCACACAATATACATAAATCATGAATATGCAAGTAGCTGGGTGTGGACATCTCCTCCCTTCCGGCACTCCTCTATCCTCCAGGTGCCTCGCTGATGTGACCAATTTTGGAGTTGTTGCTCATCACCCATCCTTTTGCGTCACCTCAGCATTTATCTGTAACAGCTTAATCAAAGAGAGAACATGCTATGCTATACAATCTAGTACATTCTGTTTTTATGCGATAGAGCAAGAATGGAGTGTGTTTGTGCCATGTTGCGTGCAAGGCCTAAACCTCCTTTAATCTACTCTTTTGTTATTATGAGCAATGATGTACCCGTCCTTCAGTTCTAATGTTTCCTCATGTGTTTTTCTGTTTCATTCATGTTACATGTTTAACTCACAAACCTGCACATTTAGGCTGAGTTCTTCTCTCAAACTGAAAACACTCTGTTCCACCTTGTGATGTCATCATGTGGTAATACAGGAAGTGCGGCCCACAGAGAGGCCCACACTGAGGCCCACAGAGAGGCCCACGGTGAGGCCCACAGTGAGGCCCACAGCGAGGCCCACAGCGAGGCCCACAGAGAGGCCCACAGTGAGGCCCACACTGAGGCCCACGGTGAGGCCCACATTGAGGCCCACAGTGAGGCCCACACTGAGGCCCACAGTGAGGCCCACAGCGGGGCCCACACTGAGGCCCACACAGACATATTGCCGATGACTCAGACGTTTGTAGAAATGTCTGGATGTCGTGTCTGAGCTGGTGCCAGAGTCTCAAATCTGTTCCACTGATTCTCATCATCGAATGATCCAGATCAGTTTGTTTTAGTCCAATATTTGAGAATGTTTCTGCTCAAGTCTCTGTCCCTGCTCCAGCAGCGAGAGTCTGAGCCGTGTCAGGGTTTACACAGCGGCAGAGTGGTTAGCATTTCTGCCTCACAGCACGAGGGTCCTGGGGGTCAATGCCAAGGTCAAGTGGGGTCTTTATGTGTGGAGTTTGCATGTTCTAAACCAGGACTAAACCAGGACTAAACCAGGACTAAACCAACGAGACTAAACCAGGACTAAACCAGGACTAAACCAGGACTAAACCAACGAGACTAAACCAGGACTAAACCAGGACTAAACCAGGACTAAACCAGGTCAAGATCTAAGATCCAAGATTTGTCTTCTAACTTGGCCTGGTTGCTGCATGAAGAAAGTCATTTTAATGTTATACTGTGGAACTTTCCTGGCAAAGTAATACTGTCTCCATGGAAACAAGCATATGGCGCACCTTCCACCTGAAAAGTTACACAGTGCACCTTTAAAGCAGTTTGGTTTCGTCAGTGCAATAACAAAAAGTCCTGACTGTGCTCACACTGGAGGTTTGAGACTGGTCCCTGTCCTGAGTCACAGACTGATCCCGTCCCACGTGAGTAATACGACTCATCAGTGTGTTTTTAAAGTACATGTGCTACTGTTAGCATGTTTTTAAAGTACACGTGCTACTGTTAGCATGTTTTTAAAGTACACGTGCTACTGTTAGTATGTTTTTAAAGTACATGTGCTACTGTTAGCATGTTTTTAAAGCACACGTGCTACTGTTAGCATGTTTTTAAAGCACACGTGCTACTGTTAGCATGTTTTTAAAGCACACGTGCTACTGTTAGCATGTTTTTAAAGTACACGTGCTACTGTTAGCATGTTTTTAAAGTACACGTGCTACTGTTAGCATGTTTTTAAAGTACACGTGCTACTGTTAGTATGTTTTTAAAGCACACGTGCTACTGTTAGTATGTTTTTAAAGTACACGTGCTACTGCACACGTAGCTTGTTAGCACGTTGTTGGTTAGCGTCCGCGATTCGTTATTTGAAAATTTTAAAAAGTCTGTGAAAAATAAATTGAAGTGAAACTGAGGCGTCACTGTTGAATTTCATTGTTGTTTTTGGAAAATGAGAAAATATAAGATGATATTTCTGCACTTTTGTCTCCATAGAGATGTTCTTATTTTACCTGGAATGTTTCTCAATATGGCTTTACCTGTCTCTATGGAGACGAGTAAGTGACAGACAAAATGAAAGTAAAAGTTGGCCTCATAAAACAGACAAATGTTAAATCTGATAAATGGATTTTACTTTTAGTTTTACTTTGCACAAGAAGGAGGGCGCTGTTGAGCTAAAGCAGAACTAAACCAGGACTAAACCAGGACTAAACCAGGACTAAAGCAGGACTAAACCAGGAACTAAACCAGGACTAAACCAGGACTAAACCAGGACTAAAGCAGGACTAAACCAGGACTAAACCAGGACTAAAGCAGGACTAAACCAGGACTAAACCAGGACTAAAGCAGAACTAAACCAGGACTAAACCAGGACTAAAGCAGAACTAAACCAGGACTAAACCAGGACTAAACCAGGACTAAACCAGGACTAAAGCAGGACTAAACCAGGAACTAAACCAGGACTAAACCAGGACTAAACCAGGACTAAAGCAGGACTAAACCAGGACTAAACCAGGACTAAAGCAGGACTAAACCAGGACTAAACCAGGACTAAAGCAGAACTAAACCAGGACTAAACCAGGACTAAAGCAGAACTAAACCAGGACTAAACCAGGACTAAACCAGGACTAGACCAGGACTAAACCAGGACTAGACCAGGACTCACTACTGAACTAACTTTTTCTTTACATTTTCTTCTTATTAAACCACACTGAGAATAAACATCATTTTAATATTTGATATTTATCAGATTGTTTTTATTTGAACTAAACAGAAAGTTCACAGTGAATCACATGTTTCAGACTCAGACGACGAGGCTCTGAGCTCAGACTCAGAATAATCATGTTCCCACTGAACAAACACCGTCATGGAGGAACAGGCCAGGACACTGCTGCAGTTAAAGCTGCACTGTGGACTTTTCTGCTCCTGGCTGGTCACTATGGAGATGAGGGTCGTCTCTTTCACACGATGATTTGGGCGATGGACTGATCAGATTAAAGTGAAGTACAGAGTGTATCAGGAACGCCTCATGTGTTGGAGCTTGTTCTGTTGTTACTCAATCTGAACAAGTCCAAACTCCTCGAGTGAAGAACGTCTCTCGTTTGTGACGTTTTTGTTTTGTTCCCATCAGCATCTGCGACGTCAGATCCGACGATTTATGTTTCACAGCTGAATATCTACAAACGTTCAACTGAAACAGTTTTACACCAATCGAGACTAAACCAGGACTAAAGCAGGACTGAACCAGGACTAGACCAGGACTAAACCAGGACTGAACCAGGACTAAACCAGGACTAGACCAGGACTAAACCAGGACTGAACCAGGACTAAACCAGGACTAAAGCAGGACTAAACCAGGACTAAACCAGGACTAGACCAGGACTAAACCAGGACTCAAACTGGACTAAACCAGGACTAAACCTGGACTAAACCAGGACTAAACCAGGACTAAACCAGGACTAAACCAGGACTCAACCTGGACTAAACCGGGATTAAACCAGGACTAAACCGGAACTAAACCGGGACTGAACCGGGACTGAACCGGGACTAAACCGGGACTAAAACAAGACTAAACTGGGACTCAACTAGAGACTAAACCAGGACTAAACCAAGTTTAATCCAGAATTGAACCTGGATTAAACTAGTACTAATCCATGTTTAAATAAAGTCTGACAAACACAGTCTCAGATCTGGAGGAGAGTCTCTGGGCGACAGGTTTAACCCAGAGACGAGTGGGTCACATGCAGAGGATGGATCTGAAAATGTTTTAAATATATGAAGTTTTTAATTATATGAGTTAGTTTGATCTGACCAGGTCTGACTTCAGAGTCTGTAGAAACATGTTTGAAATCTGTCATGTGTAAAATTCTGTTTCAGTTTCTGTCTCTCAGACGCTCGGACTGTGATGTAACAGAACAATTCACGTTTTCTGCTGTAAATCTGTGACATTCTTGAGAATCCTCCGAGTCGTTCAGCTTCAAAACATCCAGGGTCAGATTAAGTCTCAAAAATCACATGTTTCAGACTCAAAATCCAGCCCGACTCTGAGCTCAAACCCACAAGAGTCATGTTCCCACACTGAGTAAAGGCGCAGTGCGGAACTTTTCTGCCACTTTCTCGTCACCATGGAGACTGGGCTTGTCAAAAGTTGTACCAAAATCACGATCCATTGTCCAAATAAAGAGAAAGAACAGAATCGGTATCGAATATTGAGTCTGTTCTTTAGTATCGGTATCGTCACAGCTCTATGTAGGTCATGTTCCACAGTGTGGCATTAAACTGTGTGGCATTTATTCAGTTACATGTGTTTTTAACAGATATTTGCCCATTCTGCTTGTCTCCATGGAGATCGATAAGTCAATGCCATACTGAGGAACATTCCCGGTGAAGCAGTGACCATGGAGACAAGGAGGCGGTGAGAAAAGTTACACGGTGGAGCTTTAATTTACTGCATAATCTGGATCAAACTTGGACGAATCGGGTCAAACAGCAGCTGTGAGTCATTCAGGCTTTGACATTTAAATAAACATCATCTCTCTTTCTCTCCGTCCTCTTCCCGCTGTTTTTCTCTCTTCTATTTCTCTCTCTTTTCCTCTGTCCTTTTTCCTCTCTCTCCTCTCTCTCCCCTTCTTTCCTTCTGTTCTTTCAACTCTCTCCCCCTCTCTCTCCTCTTCTCCCTCTGCTTTTCCCTCTCCTCTTTCCCCCTTTTTTCTATTTTCTCTCCTGTTCTTTCCCTCTCCTCTTTCTCTCACCTCTGTCTCTCTCCTCCTCTCTCCCCTCTATACTCTCTCTCCTTCCTCTCCTCTGCTTTCCCTCTCTTCATACAACTCTCTCTCCTCCTCTCCCTTTGTCTTTCCCTCTCCTCTCCCTTCCACCATCTTCCTCTCCTTCCTCTCTCCTCTTCCCTCATTTCCCTGTTTTCTCTCCTAGTCTTTCCCTTTCTCCTTTCTCCCCCTGTATCTCTCTCCTCCTCTCTCCCCTCTTTTCCCTCTTCTCTCTCTCTCTCTCTCTCTCGCCTCCTCCTGTACCCCCTCTCCTCTTTATCTCCCTCCTCCCCTCCTCTTTTCCTCCCTCGTTCCCTCTCTTTCTCTCCTCCTGTACCTCTCTCCTCTCTCTCCTGTACCCCCTCTCTAACCCTCTCCTCTCCTCTTCTCCCTCCTCCTCTCTCCTCTCCCCCTCTTTTCCTCCCTCGTTCCCTCTCTTCCTCTCCCCCTGTATCTCTCTCCTCCTCCTCTCCCCTCTTTTCCTCCCTCGCCTCCCTCTCTTCCTCTCCCCCTGTATCTCTCTACTCCTCTCCCCCCTCTTTTCCTCCCTCTCTTTCTCTCCTCCTGTATCTCTCTCCTCTCTCTCCTGTACCCCCTGTCTACCCCTCTCCTCTTCATCTCTCTCCTCCCTCGTTCCCTCGCTTCCTCTCCCTGTGTATCTCTCTCCCTCCTCTCCCCCTCTTTTCCTCCCTCATTCCCTCTCCTCCTCTCCCCCCCTGTATCTCTCTCCTCCTCTCTCCCCTCTTTTCCTCCCACTCTCTCTCTCCTGTACCCCCTCTCCTCTTTATCTTCCTCCTCTCTTCCTCTCTCCTCCCTCGTTCCCTCTCTTCCTCCCCCTGTATCTCTCGCCCTCCTCTCTCCCTCTTTTCCTCCCTCTTTCTCCTGTCCCCCCCTCTCCTCTTTCTCTCCCTCCTCTCCCCCTCTTTTCCTCCTCGTTCCCTCTCTTCCTCTCCCCCCCTGTATCTCTCGCCTCTCTCTCCTGTACCCCCCGTCTACCCCTCTCCTCTTTCTCTCCCTCTCTCTCTCCTCCCTCCCTCGTTCCCTCTCTTCCTCTCCCCCTGTATCTCTCTCCTCCTCCTCTCTCTGATCTTTTCCTCCCTTTTCTCTCTCTCCTGTCCCCCCTCTCCTCTTTCTCTCCCTCCTCCCCTCCTCTTTTCCTCCCTCGTTCCCTCTCTTCCTCTCCCCCTGTATCTCTCTCCTCCTCTCTCCCCTCTTTTCCTCCCTCTTTCTCTCTCCTGTACCCCCTCTCCTCTTTCTCTCCCTCCTCTCCCCCTCTCTCCTCCCTCGTTCCCTCTCTTTCTCTCCTCCTGTATCTCTCTCCTCTCTCCTGTACCCTCTCTCTACCCCTCTCCTCTTTCTCTCCCTCCTCTCTCCCTCTCTTCCTCTCTTTTGTGTCAGTAGGAGCCGGCTCTGTGAATGACTCATTTCCTTTGAACCCGTGACCTCGTGGTGAGTGGGCAGTCGTCGGCGCTGTCATCTTCCAGGAATCCCTCTCCCTCGTCTCCGCTGTCGAGCGCAGATAACGCCGCAGAAATACACTTTTACTTTTTATTTTGATCCGAAAATATCACAATTAAAGCCTCATTGTGCAACTTTTCCTGGTTCCTGAGCAGCTGCAGCCTTTGTGACCTTAAAACCAGTTTCACTCATTAAATCTGATATTCGGAATTCAAATACATTTTTTATATTAACCACAAATATCCAGGTAATCTCCCTCACATCTGATTGGACGAGAGCCTCTGCCTGCCCAGGTGGAGGTGAGTGCTGCGTCCTGATTGGCTGGGAGCTTGATAATAGCCCCTCCTACTTCCTGGTTTGAACAGAAAACAGTGGGAGCAGGCGGCTGCTGAACAGAGGAATAACCCGAGGAGCGTCTGAGCTGAAGGACGAGCAGAACCTGTGAGTCTGGGGCTGGGAAAAAGAACAAAGTTGTGGAAAAGTTTAGAAATTGATGAGTTTGAACAGTTTGTGTCTTGGAAGTTTGCAACTTTTTTTTTGGGAATACTTGGAATTCCTTTGTCCTGTGGTGAGATCAGACATTTATTATCTGGGAATTTTGGGCTTTGTATCGTCTGGGTTTAGAGTTGGACCAACACTTTTGAGATACTTGGCCTTAAAACATATTAATTAAACTAAGTGATTACATTTTTTTGATAATTTTGGTTATTTTTTTTTTAGTTTTACTCAAATTTGAATTAAAAGTAAAAAAAAAATTAAGTTGTTTTGTTGTTTGACCTCCAAAGTCATAAACTGGTGAACAAAATCACTCCAATACTGCTCTTCATTTAGGTTTTAATGCAGGATTTATGGGACTGAGGTTTGAGGTTTGAGTTTTGAGGTTGGACTTTTGAGGTTCTGAGTTTTTAGGTTCTGACTTTTGAGGTTCTGAGTTTTGAGGTTTGAGCTTTTGAGGTTGGAGTTTTGAGGTTTGAGCTTTTGAGGTTGGAGTTTTGAGGTTGGAGTTTTGAGGTTGGAGTTTTGAGGTTGGAGTTTTGAGGTTCTGAGTTTTGAGGTTCTGAGTTTTGAGGTTCTGAGTTTTGAGGTTCTGACTTTTGAGGTTCTGAGTTTTGAGGTTCTGAGTTTTGAGGTTCTGAGTTTTGAGGTTCTGAGTTTTGAGGTTGGACTTTTGAGGTTTGAGCTTTTGAGGTTTGAGCTTTTGAGGTTTGAGCTTTTGAGGTTTGAGCTTTTGAGGTTGGAGTTTTGAGGTTGGAGTTTTGAGGTTCTGACTTTTGAGGTTCTGACTTTTGAGGTTCTGACTTTTGAGGTTCTGACTTTTGAGGTTCTGACTTTTGAGGTTCTGAGTTTTGAGGTTCTGACTTTTGAGGTTCTGACTTTTGAGGTTCTGAGGTTGGACTTTTGACGTTTGACTTTTGAGTTTACCTGGACCTATTCTGCAAACTGAACTTTTCCGAGCATCATTTCAAACCATGTTATTCTTGTCCCTCACCATCTATGCTGTATTTACAAGTTTACATGTTACAAATCCATTTTAATGCAGGTCGGGGAGGGCATCTGACGCACAGGGACCATTCACTACCTAAACAATTGCAGCTGTTACACTTAAACTTCACTCACATGTGTAAATATTCTGTATCGAAACCTTCAGTCACCATATTTGAATCTGTGTTTGGTGATAATGTTTGTAAAAAGTCTCACTGTCCAAACCTCGTTGTGTTTCGTAATTTAAAGCGACTCCGTTTTCTGACCTTTGACCTTAATAACTGGCTTGACATTGTTGTACCGTTTGTTAAATCAGTAGTTTGTTTTGGCGTAGCGCTGGTGCCGTTTTCTTAGCTTTTCTAGCGATAAGTTTGAATTAAAATGGAACCAAAATATTCTTTGACGTCTGGAGATGTGTTTTATGAAACTATTGACCCAAAATGTCACAAACGGCTCCAAATGAGACGCTACAAAAGATAAAAACCGTGATGCTAGCTGAGCGAACGTCGCACAGGTCCAGGTTCAATTCTCCTGGAGGCTGTGGGCTCCATTATTTTCTCAGACTTTTGATGTTCCTCTTCAAAGTGGCTGGTTCATTGTGGGAAAACTAGAGCCAGAGGAACCTGAGGATTGAAGCTGTCAGCTGAAGTGCCTGGAGATGTAGGGCCTGGAGATGTAGGGCCTGGAGATGTAGGGCCTGGAGATGTAGGGCCTGGAGATGTAGGGCCTGGAGATGTGGGGCCTGGAGATGTGGGGCCTGGAGATGTGGGGCCTGGAGATGTGGGGCCTGGAGATGTGGGGCCTGGAGATGTGGGGCCTGGAGATGTGGGGCCTGGAGCTAATGTAAGAACTGGCCACATAAACAACTAGTAAAGCTGAAAACTGTTTTGGTCCCACATTTTGGTCCCAGGTTGTGGTCCTGGTGTGGTCCCCGGTTTAGTCTCTGATTTGGTTACTGGTTTGGTCCCAGGATTGGTCCCCAGTTTAGGTCCTCGGTTTGGGTCCTTGGTTTAGTCACTGGTTTGGTCTTCGTGTGGTCCCCGGTTTACTTCCTGGTTTAGTCTCTGATTTGGTTACCATTTTGGTTCCTGCTTCTAGTTCCTGGTTTTGGTCCCTGGTTTGGTCCCTGCTTTGCTCCCAGGTTTAGTCTTTGGTTTGGTCCCTGTTTTGGTCCCCAATTTTGGTCCTTGGTTTGGTCCTAGGTTTTGGTCCCTGGTTCGGTCCCTGGTTCAGATGTATCGTGATTTCCTGGTTTTAGCCCTGGTTCCTGTGGCACTAACATGTGTGAGATGTTCTTTGGGGCCATGGAGACACTTGTTGCTTTAAAGTCTCTGTTGAGCGCGTCTTGTGTAGTTGTACTTCGTGTCATATCATCATCGTGTGACCTGCTGACAGAGCGAAGGACGTGCAGGAGCCGGTCTGAGCCCAGAGGCAACGGGGATTCATCGCTACGGTTACCCGAGTCACTTTAAAGAAGCAGTACGTCACATACTTTTACAACTACTTGAGTCATATATTGTACAGGCGACGATATGAAATGATTTGGCGTTTCTTGCAGTTCTCCTTCAGATATGATTTAGTTCGGCTCATTTTTGTGTCTGTCCTTTTGAAAATACTAGTTTTGTGTATTATTTCATGTTTTTCTGCTGCATTACATATGTATATTCTGTTTAATTAAAGGTATTTTAAAGTGAAGGGAAAAAAATACATATAAACACACTGCATCAAAATTAGGATTAAAACAGGACCAAAGCAGAACAAGTTTAAATGTTGTAGGCAGTAGTAGTAGTTTTAGGCAGTAGTAGTATGCAGCAGCAGTAGTAGTAGTAGTAGTAGTTTTAGGCAGTAGTAGTATGCAGCAGCAGTAGTAGTAGTAGTAGTTTTGGGCAGTAGTAGTAGTAGTTTTGGGCAGTAGTAGTAGTAGTAGTTTTGGGCAGTAGTAGTAGTAGTTTTAGGCAGTAGTAGTATGCAGCAGCAGTAGTAGTAGTAGTAGTTTTTAGGCAGTAGTAGTATGCAGCAGCAGTAGTAGTAGTAGTAGTAGTTTTAGGCAGTAGTAGTATGCAGCAGCAGTAGTAGTAGTAGTAGTAGTAGTTTTGGGCAGTAGTAGTAGTAGTTTTGGGCAGTAGTAGTAGTAGTTTTGGGCAGTAGTAGTAGTAGTTTTGGGCAGTAGTAGTAGTAGTTTTAGGCAGTAGTAGTATGCAGCAGCAGTAGTAGTAGTAGTAGTTTTAGGCAGTAGTAGTATGCAGCAGCAGTAGTAGTAGTAGTAGTAGTTTTAGGCAGTAGTAGTATGCAGCAGCAGCAGTAGTAGTAGTTTTAGGCAGTAGTAGTAGTTTTAGGCAGTAGTAGTAGTTTTAGGCAGTAGTAGTAGTAGTTTTAGGCAGTAGTAGTATGCAGCAGCAGTAGTAGTAGTTTTAGGCAGTAGTAGTATGCAGCAGCAGTAGTAGTAGTAGTAGTTTTAGGCAGTAGTAGTAGTTTTAGGCAGTAGTAGTAGTTTTAGGCAGTAGTAGTAGTTTTAGGCAGCAGTAGTAGTAGTAGTTTTAGGCAGTAGTAGTAGTAGTAGTTTTAGGCAGTAGTAGTATGCAGCAGCAGTAGTAGTAGTAGTAGTAGTTTTAGGCAGTAGTAGTATGCAGCAGCAGTAGTAGTTTTAGGCAGTAGTAGTATGCAGCAGCAGTAGTAGTAGTAGTAGTAGTTTTAGGCAGTAGTAGTATGCAGCAGTAGTAGTAGTAGTTTTAAGCAGTAGTAGTAGTAGTTTTAGGCAGTAGTAGTAGTAGTTTTAGGCAGTAGTAGTAGTAGTATGCAGCAGCAGCAGTAGTAGTAGTTTTAGGCAGTAGTAGTAGTAGTTTTAGGCAGTAGTAGTATGCAGCAGCAGTAGTAGTAGTAGTTTTAGGCAGTAGTAGTAGTAGTTTTAGGCAGTAGTAGTATGCAGCAGCAGTAGTACACGGTCCCTCCCTGTGCGTTTTGTTTGAGTCAATAGAAAACGTCACAGCTCCATCGACCATCTGTTCCCTTTGTGACTAAACACAGCTCCAGGACCAGACAGGCCCAGCTCACCCAGACGACAGCCCCATGACGGCACTCCAAACGCGGGTCTGAGCACATCCCCGTCTCCTTTAGCTCCAGGACCAGATGAGCAGGCGACAGTTTTATGGTATAACTTGTTTCAGCACACGAGGTTGGAAGTAGAAAGTAGTAGTAGTAATAGTAGAATTATTTGTAGTACTATTACATCACTTTAGCTTGTGTTCATTCTTGTTTGAGCCCCGTTCAGACTTTGGTCCTGTTATAATCCTGGTTTAGTTTTGGTCTAGTCCAGGTTTAGTCCCAGTTTTGATGCTATGTAATGTGCCCTCTGCATTTGACCCATCCTCCAGTCTCTGTCTACATTTGACCCATCCTTGAGTCTCTCTCTCTACATTTGATCCATCCTTTAGCGGTTGTTTACATTTGACCCATTCTTCAGTGTCTGAGTTAAACCTGTATTTGACTGATCCCCCAGTCTCTCTGCCTGTATTTGACCCATCCTCCAGTCTCTCTACCTGTATTTGACCCATCCTCCAGTCTTTCTACCTGTATTTGACGCATCATTCAGTCTCTCTGCCTGTATTTGACCCATAATTCAGTCTCTCTGCCTGTATTTGACCCATAATTCAGTCTCTCTGCCTGTATTTGACCCATAATTCAGTCTCTCTGCCTGTATTTGACCCATAATTCAGTCTCTCTGCCTGTATTTGACCCATCATTCAATCTCTCTGCCTGTATTTGACCCATCCTCCAGTCTCTCTAGCTGTATTTGACCCATCCTCCAGTCTCTCTCTAGCTGTATTTGACCCATCCTCCAGTCTCTCTAGCTGTATTTGACCCATCCTCCAGTCTCTCTAGCTGTATTTGACCCATCCTCCAGTCTCTCTAGCTGTATTTGACCCATCCTCCAGTCTCTCTACCTGTATTTGACCCATCCTCCAGTCTCTCTACCTGTATTTGACCCATCATTCAGTCTCTCTACCTGTATTTGACCCATCCTCCAGTCTCTCTACCTGTATTTGACCCATCCTCCAGTCTCTCTATCTGTATTTGACCCATCCTCCAGTCTCTCTGTCTGCATTTGACCCATCCTCCAGTCTCTCTGCCTGTATTTGACCCATCCTCCAGCCTCTCTGCCTGTATTTGATTCAATCGTCATTCAGTCTCTGGGTTAAACCTGCATTTGACCCATCTCCAGATCTTGTTAGTCTTGAGCGCTTGAATTAAACCCACTCAGACACAGAGACCAGCTAACGACTCTGCCACTGAACCGTCGTTAGTGCTGTTTGCAGTGCATTCTGGGTAGTGTGAAATGCATCATGGGTCTATTATTAACAGGCTTTTCCTGCACACGGCTGAAGTCCTGGTACAAATGTGTTTTTTTTCCTCTTAAATGTATTGATCTGTGCTGCGGCCGCGAGCTCAGGGACACGGGGACATTCATAGAACAGTAAACAGATGTTATGTGATCAGTCAGAACGAGCAGGAGGAGAATCTGCCACAGCTTCAAACTCCCGACATGAACAGAGAAGGTACACAAACTATTTTTTACATCGTCAAATTCTAATGCTGTTACCTCCTTGTGATGTCATGAAGTGGTAGTTTTCAAGTTAACAGCTCCTTTTACATTTAGTTCAGTCAGACATGAGCAACTGCAGGGCTGAAGTCATCGAAATGATTCTAGAAATGAAGGTGTGTGGAGTTTAAAAACACTTCCTGTATTACCACATGATGACATCACAAGGTGGAACAGAGTGTTTTCAGTTAGAGAGAAGAACTCAGCCCAAATGTGCAGGGTTTCTGTGTTAAACATGTGTGAATGAAACAAAACACGACTCCAGGTCCGTTTGTGACGAGGAAACGTGATTCGACTTGTTGGAGTTTGGATGTTTTCTGTTTCCATATTTAAATTATAACTGGAGCGTTTTTTTTTCCATTCACTGATCATGAGCTGCTTAAGGAGCCAAGGCATCAACTTCAGTACATCCAACTAATGCTTTTGCCTTATTTTAACTGATTCACTTCAGTGGCGTTTGTCTGGTCCCTGGTTTGGTCCCTGGTTCTGCTTTAGTCCCTGTTTAATCCTGGTTTAGTTCTAGTTTAGCCCTGGTTTGGTCCTTGTTTAGTCCCTGGTCTATTTCTGGTTTAGTCACGAGTTGTTGTTGTTTTTTTTTTTTTTTAGCCCTGGTTTAGTCTTTATTTAATTGGTTTAATCCCATCTTAATCTTGAGTTTAATACTGATTTTGGCTCTTATTTGGATCCTGGGTCTTGGTACCTAACTTTTGAGCATTACCTTATAGGCCCTAGCTTTTTGGCCACTAGCTTTTTGGGCCACTAGCTTTTTGGGCCACTAGCTTTTTGGCTACTAGCTTTTTGACCACTAACTTTTTGGCCACTAGCTTTTTGGCCACTAGCTTTTTGGCTACTAGCTTTTAGACCACTAGCTTTTTGGCCATTAGCTTTTTGGCTACTAGCTTTTTGACCACTAACTTTTTGGCCACTAGCTTTTTGGCTACTAGCTTTTAGACCACTAGCTTTTGGGCCCTAGCTTTTTGGGCCACTAGCTTTTTGGGCCCTAGCTTTTTTGGCCACTAGCTTTTTGGGCCACTAGCTTTTGGCCCCTAGGTTTACTTCATAATGACGAGGTATTAAAGGTCCAGTACTTTTTTAATATATTCCCTGTTGTTTCACAGACTAAAGACTAAAGCAGACCTCACCTTCCCAAGATGGCGTCCGTGGCTCCGTTCTCGCGCAGACAGTGGGCTTCTCAGTCTCTTCGTGTCACCGCCAAAGAACTGTCCATCGTCCGAGGAAAGAACAGCTCCATCGCAGAACGCTTCAACAAGTAAAACAACTTTTTATTACATTTCTACAATAAAGCTTTAAACTCCTAAGACTTTTATCAGTCAGGTTTACACAGAAGAGCAGTTTGTCAGTTTACCCTGAAAACATTTAAACCAAAAAACACAGCAATCCCACAATATAATTATCATTTTATCAACAATGTAAGCAAATGTATAGAAAACGGGAGGATACAGGAGGATGGGAGGGCGTCTGACACACAGGGGAGCACTTCCTGTATCACCCGATGACATCACAAAGTGGAAAAGAGGCTGTTAATCTGCAGGATTTGTGTGTTAAACATGTGTGAATGAAACAAAACACAACTCCAGGTCTGTTTGTGATGAGGAAACGACATTAAAACGGCTCTTCCTGAGGCCCTGAGGTTCCTGAGGTCCTAATCTTTTACATCTTGTTCTTGTAGTTGTCCGTTCCAGCCACTAGAGGGCGACAGTCTGGAATTGTGGTTTCTGGTTTAATCTAATTCAGTAAATGAGGGATTCCCCAAGTCTTTGATTCTTCCAACACAGAACTGCTGTGACCTTGTTCCTCATTTCACGCAAATTTCCTTTTTATTTTGAGGAACAATTTCATTTTTTGGTTGTTTTATATAATCTGTGTGTCCTCCAGGTATCAGATGGCAGCAGAAGAAGGCAATGCTGAGAAGAAGAAATCAGTGAGTGCAATTTATTTAAAAAAAAAAGATGCTTCACCTGATTTATTTTTTATGTTAAAAACGTAAAAAAAAAAGAACTACCTCATTTTAAACCATTTGCAGTGGTCCAGTGTTATTCCTCATTCGTCTTATGCATTGAGAGCATCCTAAATATTCACCAAGATGAGTTTATAAGCACTCTTCATAAGCACTTTCTGAGACCTAAGCGTGGCGGTAAAATTAGCAGGTTAACCATGCACTTCCTCTCTCAGACAGCACACAGCAGACTTATTTTGACCTCAAGAGCTGCTTATACGACACATTTTGCTCAAATACATGAAAAAAACATCTGGTACAATGCATTTAACTAAACATACAACATTACAGAAGTATTTCTCAAGGATGCTGTGAATACCTGGTTCTGTTTGTCAGCGCTAAAAGTAGCTCCAGACTCATTCATAGTAAATCAGCTCAGTATCCTCGTCTGTAACCCGACTCCTGTGTCCTACCTGATCCGTGCTCATAGACTGGGACAGGGAGACGGATCAGGCAGGGGTCAATAAGTTCATCTCTGTCCCTTTTATTGATTTAGCGTAATGGTTTCAGCCTCATTTCTGGAATTAATCATCGGTCAAGCCTTTACTTTACACGCACGTGGTCGGCTGTCCTCTCACGTCTTTATATTATTCACACTGTCACATAGAACGCATTTATACACTGTATATATAAATGGACATAGCTAACCTGGTAGCTGCTGCATCTAAACAGGAAGTGGTCATGTGCTCGTTTTACTTTGTAACTGCTGCTGTCAGACTCGTTATTTTGGTCTTAAATGTTCGTATTAACCCTCTACATGATCCTGTTTTTTTTTAAATTTCGCTATTGTGTCTGTAAAACAAGATTTGAAAGTTAATAACAGACAAATTAGGCAACTTCTTTCCCCGAGGTCGCTCCTGCTAGCGTTAGCAACAGGCTTGATTGACAGTGTTGCTAAGCGCCTGCTCCATGCTAAACTGTGGGTGCGGGCAGGAAGGGGCGTTACCTTCAACAGCCTCGCTCCTGATTGGCTCTTTGGTTGCTATGATACTCACGGCCAGAACTCAACGCCAAATTAGCCGCTACAACTGCTAACCTCGATGAGCTTCATTTGACTGGAGCCAAACGCTGCTCCCTGTCCACTGTCTGACCCTAACCTCCTGACCTCTGACCTCTGACCCGCCCGCAGCTCCCTGTCTGCTGCCTCATCTTTAAATATTTATTCATTTTAGCGTCGACAAAAACCTCAGAGATAAAACTGAAAGGAAGCAGTGACGCTAACAGTGCGGTTGCCAGGTGCTGTTGTGCAAAACCTGTTAATCTCGACAAATCTCAAATTTTGTAAGTTTAGATTTTAAATTCCACAAACCCGACCTGCCTCCAGATGTGACATAAACATGTTCAGATCAGAGTTTTTACCCACAACAACCGACCCGTTTATTTTGTGTTTTGGCTCAAGACGAGTGTCCAATCAGAACGAGCCTCACACGACTCTCTCATTTACGTTGCCAGTTCCAAAGCTGAAATCCAGCAGGTTTAAACCTAAAAGGCCTGTCTCTGGTAGTGCTTTTTTAAAACTGCAGGTTACATACAGTTTCTGTAAGTCCCATGGAATTGTCTTAAAAGTTCTCTCTATCTCTCCTTCTCTTTCTCTACTTCTCTCTCTCCCTCCCTCCTTCTTTCTGTCTCTCTCTCCTTCTTTCTCTCTGCTATTCTCTCTCTTCTCTTTCTGTCTCCTTTTCCTTCTCTCTGTCCTCCTTCTTTCTCTCTCTCCTTTCTTTCGGTCTCTCTCCCTCCTTCTCTTTCTGTCTCTCTCCTTCTTTCTCTCTCCTATTCTCTCTCTTCTCTTTCTGTCTCCTTCTTCTTTCTGTCCTCCTTCGTTCTCCCCTTCTCTTTCTCTCCTTCCTTCTTTCTTTCTTTCTCTCTCTCTCCTCTCTCTCTCCTTCCTTCTCTTTCTGTCTCTCTATACTTCCTTCCCTGTCCCATTCTCTCTCCTTTCTCTTTTTCTCTCTTTCCTTCTTTCTTTTTCTCCCCCTCTCCTCTTTCTCCTTTCTCTTTTTCTCTCTCTCTCCCTCTCCTCTCTCTCCTTCTCTCTCTTCTCTCTCTCTTTTTCCCTCTCTCCTTCTATTCTTTTCTCTCTCCTTTTCTTTTTCTCTCTCTCCTTCTCTCTCTTTCTGCAAACTGATCGCCCTGAGTCTGACCCTGCGCTCGCTCGCCCCCTGCACCTTTGCCTCATTTCCTGGACTCTCTCTCTTTCTCTCTCTCTTTCTCTTGCTCTGTTTTTGATTTTCTGCTCTCTCCACGCCCCTCTCCCCTTGTCTCTCTCACTTCTTTCCCTTTCTTCTCTCTCTCCTTCTGCAGTAGTAGGTAATAGTCTTTCCTCCTCCTCCCCCTCTCATTCTTCTCCCTCTCTCTCTCTCTTACACTTCCTCTTTTCCTCGTTCTCCTCGCTCTTATCTCATCTCTCTCTCTCTTGCAGTAGTAGGTAGGTGGGCTGTTCTCCCTCCCTCCCTCTCTCTCTCTCTCTCTCTTTAGGGGCAGGGCCGCTCCTCCCTCCGTTCACATCTGGACCCCCTTCCTCCTTCTCTCTCTCCGTCTCTTCCCTCTTTCTCTCATACGACCCTCTGCACGGCTCCCGGCTCCACGGCTCCTCCACAGACCCTCCTCCGAAGGTTTCACACTTTTTAAACTTTCTTCTTGTAGATTCAGACATTAGTGGTGCATGTTTTACCCTGTCACGATGTGGTTTCCGGTTCTAACCTGCGGCTGCCTCTTTCCTCTTCTCTTCTGCTGCTCCACTTCTTCTTTTCTCTCAGGTTTGAACTAAATGTAAAATAAGTGTTTGAAAGTGTCGTTTAGATCTGGGTTTGTCTCGTCTTTTTCTCACGTTTTTCACCGGTTTGATCCAGAGTTGAACAAAAACAACGGTTCCAGGTTTAGATTTTAGTTTTAAAGAGAAACTCGGCTCAAAGTTCAACTTTTAGATCAGTTTTAATATTTGAGAGAAGATTGAAATCTGAACTGGTGCAATACAGGAATGTCATGTATTTAAGAACGAGTTAGGAGAGGGAGGAGAGGAGAGGGGGAGAGGTCTGAGAGGAGGAGAGGGGGAGAACAGGGGGAGAGAGAGGGGGAACAGGGGGAACAGGGGGAGAGGAGAGGAGGAGAGGTCTGAGAGGAGGAGAGAGGGAGAGAGAGGGGGAAAGGAGAGGAGAGGGGCAAAAGAAAAGAGGAGGAGAGGTGGGGGAAAGAGAGGGAAAGAAGGAGAGAGAGGGAGAGAGGAGAGAGGAGAGGAGAGGGGGGAAAGGGGAAGAGGAGAGGAGGGGGATAGGTGGAAAGAGGTGAGGGGGGGGGAGAAAGGGGGGGGAGAGAGAGGAGAGGAGAGGGGGAGGGGAAACTAAAAGAAGAGGAGAGAAGAGGAGGGGGATAGGTGGAGAGAGGTGAGAGGGGAGAGGGGAGAGGGGGGGGAGAGGGGAAAGGAAAGGAGAGAGGAGGAGAGGAGTGGGAAATGAAAAGAAGAGGAGGGAAAAGAAAAAGAAAGGAGAGGAGAGAGAGGGAAAGGGGAAAGAGGGGGAAAGAAGGAGAGAGAGGAGAAAAAGGGAGAGGAGAGGGGGAAAGGAAAGGAGAAGGAGGGGAGAGGGGGAAAGAGGAGAGAGGAGAGGAGAAAGAGGAGCGGGGAAGGGAGAAGGAGAGGTGGGGAAGGGAGAAGGAGAGGTGGGGAAGGGAGAAGGAGAGGTGGGGAAGGGAGAAGGAGAGGTGGGGAAGGGAGGAGGAGAGGAGGAGAAGAGAAGAGAAATGAAGAGGAGGGTGGAGGGGGAAAAGGGGGAAAGGGGAGAGAGAGCAACAGGAGGAGGGGAGAGGGTGGGAGGAGAGGAGAGGGGAGAGGAGAGAGGGAGGAGAGGAGGAAAGGGGGAGAGGAGGGAGCAAAAATGTACTAGAGTATGAGTACTATTACTCAAAATATTACTCGAGTAGAAGTACAAAGTAGAGGTCCCAAGTAAAAAGTTATTTGGGAAAGTACGATTCAAGTAAAAGTAACTTAAGAAGTAACTGTTGGGACGTAACCTCAGATTTATAATTTAAAGTGAAGGAAAGTATCACATTTTATGCTTTATTTTGTCTAAAATGAGCCAAACTGAATCAGAAGAAACAAGAAACACAAAAGTTCAAATCATTTCATATTTTTCCATAAAACTCACTTTAGTTTGACCCAGTGGGACTTTGACTCCTGCTTCAGTCATATTTTATTGAAGTAACAGTACTCTTACTTGAGTAAAAGTATGGGGTCTGAAAACTACTCTGAAAAGTACAACGTCTTTAAAAAGTTACTGTAGTAAATGTAACTTCCAGCTCAGACTCGGGGTTTTCAGGTTTGTGTTTTAGTTGTTTGGGAAACGCACTTTTTGAGATTCACTAATTTTGAACATTCAAATCTGATCAATCCTGTAGTTTAACCAGAGACAAATGTGACCGAACGAGGACCAAATGAGGACTAAACTGGGACCGAACGGGGACCGAACGGGGACCGAACGGGGACCGAACGGGGACCAAACGGGGACCAAACGGGGACCAAACGGGGACCAAACGAGGACCAAACGAGGACTAAACGAGGACTAAACGGGGACCAAACGAGGACTAAACGGGGACCAAACGAGGACTAAACTGAGACCAAACGAGGACTAAACTGAGACCAAACGAGGACTAAACTGAGACCAAACGAGGACTAAACTGAGACCAAACGAGGACTAAACTGAGACCAAACGAGGACTAAACTGGGGGACCAAACGAGGACTAAAACCGGAGAGACCAAACGAGGACTAAACCGGGGGACCAAACGAGGACTAAACCGGGGGACCAAACGAGGACTAAACCGGGGGACCAAACGAGGACTAAACCGGGGGACCAAACGAGGACTAAACCGGGGGACCAAACGAGGACTAAACCGGGGGACCAAACGAGGACTAAACCGGGGGACCAAACGAGGAGGACTAAACCGGGGGGACCAAACGAGGACTAAACCGGGGGGACAAAACGAGGACTAAACCCCGGGGGACCAAACGAGGACTAAACCGGGGGACCAAACGAGGACTAAACCGGGGGGGACCAATCGAGGACTAAACCGGGGGACCAATCGAGGACTAAACCGGGGGGGACCAATCGAGGACTAAACCGGGGGACCAATCGAGGACTAAACCGGGGGACCAATCGAGGACTAAACCGGGGGACCAATCGAGGACTAAACCGGGGGACCAATCGAGGACTAAACCGGGGGACCAATCGAGGACTAAACCGGGACCAAACCCGGGACTAAACGAAAAACCAGGACCAAGATCAAATCAGGACCAAACCATAAGGATGTCCTGCATTTTTGAGAACTTTTCACAATTATTATTATTGTTAATCACTATGACAACGGCCCTAATTTTCCACAGCTCTGAAACCCCGAGATAGACGAAGGTTTTCTACACAACACAAAACACAATATTCATGTTTTTTTTTCCCTCCAGACTGAAAAACCTCTGACTCTGAGCTCGGGGAACCTGAGCGCTCTGAAGAAACGTTGGGAAGAACCAGAGCAGAGCCAGGAGCCTCCTCACCCCCTGACCCCAGAAAACCCTCTCCTCCAGCGGGTACTCCTCACTCACTCTGCCCCCAGAACGACAGAGGTACTCCCACCCCGAGACCAGAGCGAAGGAGGCATGGACCCGCCTCAGGGAGCACCTCAGGGAGCGCCTCAGGGAGCACCCGAGCTAGTACCACAGGAAGAGAGGCCGAGTGTCCCCCTAAACAGCCTCAAGAAGATGTTCGAACAGGTATGAGCAGTTTCATGCACAAAATATCAGATTTATATTTGATTTCTGGACACAAAATTGACTTTATTATTAGTCTGTAACATCTCCAAACGCTCTGTTCCACCTTGTGATGTCATCAAGTGGTAGTTTTCAAGTTAACCACAGCCTTTTTACTTTAGTTCAGTGGAGATAAGTGGCAATTCCAGGACTGAACTTCCATCCAAATGATTCTAGTGAAGGTGTGTGAAGTTTAAAAACACAGTGGAGCACTTCCTGTATCACCACGTGATGACATCACAAGGTGGAACCTAGTGTTTTCAGCCTAAATGTGCAGGGTTTGTGTGTTAAACATGTGCGAATGAAACAAAACAGTGTAATATTGGCTCTTTTAAAGATCGGATCAGATTTACTGTTTTATGCCACTTTATGTCACTTTTTTATATTTATTACTGTCTTATTTTTATTTTAGTTTCATGATTCAGTTCAGTCAAAGTGCATTTTAAACTCGTCCTGGAGCTTTAACGTTTGAGGGAAGAGCAGACGTCCTTTTACACGTTTGATTCCGAGTCTTTAGTTTGAGGAATCGTGCAGAAGGAAGAAGAACTTTAGATACTTATTTTTTTTTTTTTTTTTTTTTTACAGTATATGAATGTGCATTGTGTTCTGCGTCCTGATTGGCTGAGGAACTGTAGACCATTGTGTTCTGCGTCCTGATTGGCTGAGGAACTGTAGACCATTGTGTTCTGCGTCCTGATTGGCTAAGGGACTGTGGACCATTGTGTTCTGCGTCCTGATTGGCTGAGGGACAGATAATACGACACATAGGAACAGACCAATAAAACAGAAGAGGCGGGGCTAGTGTTAAATGCCAGGGAGAAGAGGCGGGGCTAGTGTTAAATACCAGGGAGAAGAGGCGGGGCTAGTGTTAAATGCCAGGGAGAAGAGGCGGGGCTAGTGTTAAATACCAGGGAGAAGAGGCGGGGCTAGTGTTAAATACCAGGGAGAAGAGGCGGGGCTAGTGTTAAATGCCAGGGAGAAGAGGCGGGGGCTAGTGTTAAATGCCAGGGAGAAGAGGCGGGGGCTAGTGTTAAATGCCAGGGAGAAGAGAAATGCGGGGCTAGTGTTAAATGCCAGGGAGAAGAGGCGGGGCTAGTGTTTAAATGCCAGGGAGAGAAGAGCGGGGCTAGTGTTAAATGCCAGGGAGAAGAGGCGGGGCTAGTGTTAAAATGCAGGGAGAAGAGGCGGGGCTAGTGTTAAATGCCAGGGAGAAGAGGCGGGGCTAGTGTTAAAATACCAGGGAGAAGAGGCGGGGCTAGTGTTAAATACCAGGGAGAAGAGGCGGGGCTAGTGTTAAATGCCAGGGAGAAGAGGCGGGGCTAGTGTTAAATTCCAGGGAGGAGAGGCGGGGCTAGTGTTAAATACCAGGGAGAAGAGGCGCGGCTGGTGCTAAATACCAGGGAGAAGAGGCGTGGCTAGTGTTAAATACCAGGGAGAAGAGGCGGGGCTAGTGTTAAATACCAGGGAGAAGAGGCGTGGCTAGTGTTAAATGCCAGGGAGATGAGGCGGGGCTAGTGTTAAATACCAGGGAGAAGAGGCGGGGCTAGTGTTAAATACCAGGGAGAAGAGGCGGGGCTAGTGTTAAATACCAGGGAGAAGAGGCGGGGGGCTAGTGTTAAATACCAGGGAGAAGAGGCGGGGCTAGTGTTAAATACCAGGGAGAAGAGGCGGGGCTAGTGTTAAATACCAGGGAGAAGAGGGCGGGGGCTAGTGTTAAATACCAGGAAGAAGAGGCGGGGGGCTAGTGTTAAATGCCAGGGAGAAGAGGCGGGGCTAGTGTTAAATGCCAGGGAGAAGAGGCGGGGGGGCTAGTGTTAAATGCCAGGGAGAAGAGGCGGGGCTAGTGTTAAATACCAGGGAGAAGAGGCGGGGCTAGTGTTAAATACCAGGGAGAAGAGGCGGGGCTAGTGTTAAATGCCAGGGAGAAGAGGCGGGGCTAGTGTTAATTCCAGGGAGGAGAGGCGGGGGCTAGTGTTAAATACCAGGGAGAAGAGGCGCGGCTGGTGCTAAATACCAGGGAGAAGAGGCGGGCTAGTGTTAAATACCAGGGAGAAGAGGCGGGGCTAGTGTTAAATACCAGGGAGAAGAGGCGTGGCTAGTGTTAATGCCAGGGAGATGAGGCGGGGCTAGTGTTAAATACCAGGGAGAAGAGGCGGGGCTAGTGTTAAATACCAGGAGAAGAGGCGGGGCTAGTGTTAAATACCAGGGAGAAGAGGCGGGGCTAGTGTTAAATACCAGGGAGAAGAGGCGGGGCTAGTGTTAAATACCAGGGAGAAGAGGCGGGGCTAGTGTTAAATACCAGGAAGAAGAGGCGGGGCTAGTGTTAAATACCAGGAAGAAGAGGCGGGGCTAGTGTTAAATACCAGGGAGGAGAGGTGCGTTTTCAGTTGCAGTTTAAGACTAGACTGAAGAGAATCTGACAGGCAGAGGCCCAATTTGAACAAAAGTGACTGTTAGCTTTGTGCACAGCGTCACGCTAGCTAGCTCACTGTGTCTCAGAGTCTATTGACCCAGAAAGTCTCATAATGTTTGAACTTTTACTTACACAAAGCCGTTCTGTCGTTTAACTGAGCAATAATTAACAGTGACGTAACACATTTGGATCAGTTTTGTCTTGTTTTAAGTCTCTGCTCTGGTATCGAGAGACTTAAACCTTTAGTATCGGACCTGAAAAAGCTCAATCGTTGCCTCAATGTGCTATAAAAATGATCGTTTAACCTGTCGACTTCGAAAACAATCGTTACCAGCAGCCACAGTCTGATCTAATTAAATTCACAGAGTCCAAACCCTCGTGTGGTTGCCGGTTTGACTCCCTGCGGTGTCGTCAGGTCACATGTTCTCTGCTCGCTCTCAGCTGACTGCTCCTGATCCGTCTTCGTCTTTTATTTGTGTAAAAGTGAAATATTCAGTCATGCTTTTCCCTGAAGGCCTGTCCGATGCTTCGATGTAAAGAGCCGTAGCCGCGGTGTGACGGTGCTGTAACAATGCTAACAGTGTCCGCGCGGTTTGTTCTGCACAGACGGTTCATTTAAAGTTTGAGAGGTCGTAAAAGTACAATGTAGAGCTTTAAAATGCAGCGCTGTGAGCGTGTTAAGAGCAGCGTGTCAGTTTAAAAGGCTTTTGTTTGGAGCCGTTGTGGTGGAATTGGACACAGATCGCAGTTATTAGCTTGTTGCTAGCTTAGGGAAAAAATGTGTTTTCTTCAGAACTGGACCGATCTTAATTGTTCTACTTCGAAAAAACGAAATAAAAATGTCTTTCAAAGTTGATTTCATGAGCGTAAACGATACAGACGTAAATTTAAAGCCACAATATGTCATTTTTTTAGCCGAAAGATTAACCACAGCACTGAAACACTCGTAAAACCCGTGTCTTTACTGTGAGCGGGCTCGCCTCTCCACAAACCTGACTCGGATTTGGCTTGTTTCCATGGAGATGTTGTTCATTTGACTGTAATCTTCCACAGTATGGCATTAAACAGATCTACGTCCGTGGAGAATGTTCCTGAGTGTGGTTTTAATGTTCTAATAACATGGAGTCGTGCATGTGATGTGACACCTGCAGAAAGTTACATACTGAAGCTTTAACACGGTAAAAGCACGTGGTTTTGGAACAGACAGAAGACAAACTATTTTTACTGACAGTAGAACTTTTAAATACTGTAAAGCCAGACAAAGTCCACTTGTCCACACACGTATCACTTATTTTAAGTTCTGAAACAAAATACTTAAGTTTCCTGTTTTCCTGATTTATAAAATTACCAAAACTACCTGTGTCACCCTCCTCACCCGAACCAGAACGAACCATCCAGACAAAGATCAGACAAAGACAAAGATCAGACAAAGATCAGAAGTTAAACCCAAAAGACGAAGACTCAGCGACCAACGGAAGTAGTTTAAATCAGACACTGAGCTTGTGTTGCTCTGTAACTATAATCTGTGACACTTGTGGATCGTTCTGGTATAATTTACTCATTTTAAATCACAATATTCATCGAAATCGACTTAATAAAAGAAACAAATCCGCTGACCTCCTCGTTAGAAAACTGCAGTGTCCAGTGGGAGCTGACGTCGCTGTAAACATCGTCACAACAAAGCGGCGTGTGGCTGTCGGCGCCCCCTATGGACAGAGCACGTCACACTCGAGCAGCACATTTTTTGTCATTTGTACCAAAATGACGACGCTGGATCCTACGAGTATCGACGATTAAGAAAATAAAACTGGAGGAGGAAGTGCGGACGTCTCTGTGGGCGTGTCTCTGTGGGCGTGTCTCTGTGGGCCGTGTCTCTGTGGGCCGTGTCTCTGTGGGCGTGTCTCTGTGGGCGTGTCTCTGTGGGGCGTGTCTCTGTGGGCGTGTCTCTGTGGGCCGTGTCTCTGTGGGGCGTGTCTCTGTGGGCGTGTCTCTGTGGGGCGTGTCTCTGTGGGCGTGTCTCTGGGGCGTGTCTCTTTGGGCGTGTCTCTGTGGGCGTGTCTCTGTGGGCGTGTCTCTGTGGAGGTGAAAACGGGGTTTAATCGGCAAAATGGCGTCTTGAAAATGAACGATTTTAAATATTACTAAAACATAAATCACTCCAAATACAACTTCAGACGAAACGACGAGAACCTGGTTAAAACCTCTGAAAAGTCCAGTCTGGCTAAACTTTAACAGAACTTCTCCCTTCAATAGTGTGATTTCCATTTGTCGTTTGCAGATTAACCAGAAGCAGCTGTAGTTTAATGAGCCTGAATAATCGTCATTGTTTGTATGATCGTTTCTGGGACGAGCTGTTGGACTTTAGCTTCACTTAACGGGATTTAAACCTGATTATTATAAATATGTCGACCATAAAAGACAAAGGGAGTGAGGCTTTGAGTCGGGGCTCACGTCACAGCCAGAGCATCCTGTTTACACTGACGAAGACGACCACCACACATCGTTTAAAGGAGCTGGACTCGTGTTTGATTGAAGCACATTTATCTGGTAACAATTCTAATACTTTATGATTTATTCTTAATTACAAAATGACACTGGACGATCAAAGAGCAGAAGGAGCCGCACCTGAGTCATTTGTTTTGCTAGTTACAATTTTGAAATCCGGTCGTTTTAAAACTCTCTGATCTGAATGGTCACTGCCTGAACCTAATCGTGCTAGTGCAGCCTCTGCAGCTCAGTGAGTGAATCTGGAGGTTGTTTCACATGAGGCCTGTCCATCAACTAAAAGACTCAGTTTGTCTCTGCAGGGCGAGGCTCAGATGTGACTGTTGTACAGGGTGGCCCAAAAGTCACTGACGGATGAAAAAACGTAATAACTCTTTTGTTTCTAAATATTTTTCTTTTATTTCTTCAGAGCATTTAGAACGACCCTTCCGACATTAATCTGAGCAAATCCAGCACCGAGGAACGAACCCTCATTGTACAGTGGTACTTTGAGTCACATGGGTCAAATTCACAAACCCAGCAGTGTTACCGTCGACATTTTAATACCAGAGATGCCCCGAGTGTAAATGCCATTAAAGGAATAATAAGTGTTTTTCACAGACAGGGGGCAGTATGTGATCTCCACAGACCTGACTAGTCCTGAAGAAAAGGTGTTTGTGAATAAACCTCAGACAATAAACGACTTAAAACGTAATATCAAGGATCAAATAAGAGCCAAATTAGGTCATTTTTACTTCCTCTAGTTTAAGTCGTGATAAGTTCAAGTGTAAGTGAACAATTATAACTGTATATATTGCCAAAAATCTCGGAAGGTTCAGTTTATCTACTGCTAAAATTCGGTGAGTATAACTTAAGAATTATAGGAGCTACTGAAGATTTAAAAGTGTCAGTGACTTTTGGGCCACGCTGTACATTTTAAAACATTAAAACCGCTTTTTTATCTCTGTCTTGTCCTCCGTCTGCTCTCATCCCTCGTTTCTACTAAATGTTGAATAATTCTTAAATGAGAGAACGGTAGAGGAAGTGAGCGTCGTCTTGTCTGAACAGTTTGGGGACGTCCTCGAGCGCTAACATAATCTGTACAGTCCAACCTCTCACGGCTGCACAAAGGCCCAGTGTGCAGAGCCTTTAGCATTAGCCTTTAGCATTTGACCTTTCACCTTTGGCCCGTGTGCAGCTCATATGATGTAATGGTCTGTTTGCTCCTGATGCAGACGCCTGATAAACACAAAAATCATCTGCAGAGTTGAGTTGGACAAAGGGAAAGTTCATCTGCAAAAAAATACGATGAAGTTCAATCCCCTCGACTATAAAATACAGAGAAAAATATATAAAGAGGCTGAAAAATCATTTAATTTTGACATTATAAACTAACAAAATGTCTGTTCTTGTGTGATCAGCCGACACGACGCCACAGACAGGAGCAGTTTGTGATTCGTGGTGTAGTTAGTTTGAATAAGGTGACAAACGATAGCTGTCTGTGCTCAAACTGGTTCATGGATAGTCTCTCTCTCTCTCGTTCTCTTTCTCTTTTTTGTTTCTCCTCAGTTTGAACCTCAGACTTATTGAACCTCCTGCCCTCCTCCTGTCTGCTCCTTATCTGAACCACTCCTCCCCTCTGCACCTCCTGGACCAGGGGCTGATATCAACCCACTGTCTCTTTTTCTCTGTTTGTCTCTTTCTCTCTCTATGTGTGTGCCTCTCTTTCTCTCTTTCTCCCTTTCTCTCTCTCTCTGTGTGTGTGTGTGTGTGTGTGCCTCTGTCTCTTTTTTCTCTTTGTCTCTTTCTGTTTCCCTGTTTCTCACTTTCTCTCTCTCTCTTTCCTTCGCTCTGTTCATCTTCTCTCTCTCTTTTTTCTGTCTTTTTCTCTCTGTCCTTTTCTCTGTCTCTCTCTCTCTCTCTCTCTCTCCCCCTCTCTCTTTTTCTCTGTCTTTTCCTGTCTCTTTCTCTGTCTTCCCTCTTTCCCTCCTCCTCTCCGCCCCACAGCCCCCTCTCTCTTTGTCTCTTTCTCGCTCTCTTTCACTTTGTTTCTCTCTCTGCTCTTTCTCTCTCTCTTTCTCTTTCTGTCCTCCCTCTTTCCCTCCCTCTCCCTCCTCTTTTCTGCCCACAGCCCCTGTCCCGCTCTTTCTTTCTCTTTCTCTTTTTCACTCATTGTTTCTTTCTCTTCCTCTCTCTCCCTCTCTCCCTCTTCCTCTCTCTCCCTCTCTCCCTCTTCCTCCCTCTCCCTCTCTCCTTCTCTCTTCTTCTTCTCTCTCTTCTTGTACCAGATGCTAAACCCCCAAAGCTCCGCCCACTCACAGTCTGGGGGCCACAGAACAGAAACTTAATGTGAAACTGTGACTCATGAACTGAACTCGGACTGAACCAGGAACCGGGACTAGACCAGGGACTAGACCAGGGACTAGACCAGGGACTAGACCAGGGACTAGACCAGGGACTAGACCAGGGACTAGACCAGGACTAGACCAGGGCCTGAACTTGGGCCTGAACCAAATGGGGGGGGACTAAACCAGGACTAAACCAGGACTGAACCAGGACTAAACCAGGACTAAACCAGGACTAAACCAGGACTAAACCAGGACTGAACCAGGACTGAACCAGGACTAAACCAGGACTAAACCAGGACTAAACCAGGACTGAACCAGGACTGAACCAGGACTGAACCAGGACTGAACCAGGACTGAACCAGGACTGAACCAGGACTGAACCAGGACTAAACCAGGACTAAACCAGGACTAAACCAGGACTAAACCAGGACTAAACCAGGACTAAACCAGGACTAAACCAGGACTAAACCAGGGAGCTGTTACATAGAAAAAGTTCCAGACTGGGCTCAGTCTCTCTGTGGTTCATGGTTTTCAAAATTAAAAATCTTGGATTAATTTTTCTTTCACTTTTCAAGCACAAAAGCGTCTTTATGAAGCTGGTAACTAACAAAAATAACCAAACCCAGGACAAATGATCAGCTTTTGAAACCACAGTCTGTGTAAACCCCCGTCGTCCAGGTCTGACCCAGAGCAGATCAAAACTTCGTCTTTTGCTGAAATAAAAAGTAAAAACTCTCGACTGTAGTGGTCTGTGTACTTCTAGTGACTCTGCTTCTTTCTCAACCATGACACAGTTTTTACTTCATCATCTCAGGGTCCCTTTGGCCACGCCTCTTTGGGGAATTAAACCCCCAACCCCCCGATCCACCACCTGCTCCCTCCACCCTCCCCCTGTCTTTATATCGCTCCATCTCTCCTCCTCCTCCCTCTCTCCAGTTCAGTGTCTTTTTGTCGTCTGCTCACATCCAGCGCTCGAGGTACAGCCGCTTTTATTTTTCTATAAACAATTTCATATATCGTATTTGTTTTTTCCTTTATTCGATTAATCGGTTGCTGGAGTCAGACTTATTCAGATTCTGAGGATTTCTCTGGGACGACCACTAAAAGGTGAAGTTGTGGTATTTTTTTGTATTTAAATGTATAAAAGTCAGATCAGACTCATGATTCATGTTTTTTTTTATATAAATGCCTTGTTTCCTAGAACTTTTCCTGCATAAATAGTAGTTTGTTGCATGAACTCCCCCTGCTGGTGTCGTCTTGTAGGTGCAGTTTGGTCAGATACAGAGATATAAGCCTGAGTGAGTGTGTTCTCTTTGTAAAAGTGAAGATTTATGATGAGATCTGAGCGGTAGAGGGTTGAATAAGTCACTTTTATGGCTAATTAGAGTTTTTTTCTGTTTTTGTTGCAGCTCGGGCCTTTTTTAATGATGCTGTCTGTGTAAAAACGGTTCACTGGGATTATTTTTGTTTCTTTTACTCTTTATCAGTGGGTGAAGGTGATTTCTCCACAAACCTGACTCTTATTTGGCCTCCTCCTGCTTGTTTCCATGGAAATTTTGTCCTTTTGGCTATAATATTCCGCAGTATGGCATAAAACTTAATGGAGAATGTTCCGAAGTGGGGCTTTAACGTTCTACTTTTCCATTTCATTCCATACTGTACCTTTTTATAAATGAGCATGTGTTTGTATTGAAATTAGAACAAGTCCAGTGAAGGTGTGTGGACTTTAAAAACCCAGAGGAGCACTTCCTGGTGAGGGAGGGCACCACCTTATGACATCACCAGGTGGAACAGGATGTTTTGTGCTCCGGAGAACCGTTAAAAGTTGTTGAGTTCATTCTTCTTCTTCAGAAACAGAAATCCCCATATGTCTTTGTCAGATAGATACGAGATTTTATTATTTTAAGTTGAAAATGTATTTATTTATGTATTTTAAAGAGAACCGCCGGCTGTTTCTAGAGACCGGACTCCATTTTTGAATTGCTTGGAGGAATTGCAAGCATAAAGTTGGATTGTTTTGTCAGATTTAACAATTTAACTGTTGAAATCCAGTAGTTAAAGTAATGACTGGTCCCTTTTACACGTGCTGCAGTGACTGGCGCCCCCTTGTGGTGTTTGTGAGACTCAAACACTCGCTTCATTCATTCAGGTTTTGTTTCTTTAGATTTGAGATGTTTTCACTTCGGTTCAAAGCCACTTTTTCATTTTAAACCCTGTCGTCAAAGGTCTTGTGTTAAGACTCAACCAGGACAGCGCCCTCTGGTGGTTCACAGCCGCTGCCTGTTGAAGTTTATGGCGATATTTCTGTCTGTCCTTTAGTTTACGAGCCCCGGAGCCGTGTTCAGGGCTGTTAATGATGGACAAAACACCAGGAGAGGCCAGTTTATAAGGTGTTTGGTTTGTTTAAAGAATGAGTCACTGTCTGGTTGTAGGGCTGGGAAAAGAATCGAGAATCGGACACGAATCGATACTGCAGCGAGTATCAGAGCAAGTATAAGACGCATAGACTCGTAAACGCCCATGGACCAGTCCCAGCTCCCACAGGTGAGAAGGAGGAGGAGGACTAGAGTCGAGAGGGAGGAGGAGGACTAGAGTCGAGAGGGAGGAGGGACTAGAGTCGAGAAGGAGGAGGACTAGAGTCGAGAGGGAGGAGGAGGACTAGAGTCGAGAGGGAGGAGGAGGGACTAGAGTCGAGAGGGAGGAGGAGGGACTAGAGTCGAGGAGGAGGAGGAGGGACTAGAGTCGAGGAGGAGGAGGAGGGACTAGAGTCGAGGAGGAGGAGGAGGGACTAGAGTCGAGAAGGAGGAGGGACTAGAGTCGAGAAGGAGGGACTAGAGTCGAGAAGGAGGAGGGGGGACTAGAGGCGAGAGGGAGGAGGGACTAGAGGCGAGAGGGAGGAGGGGGGACTAGAGGCGAGAGGGAGGAGGAGGGACTAGAGTCGAGAGGGAGAGGAGGGGACTAGACTCGAGCGGGAGGAGGAGGGGGACTAGACTCGAGAGGGAGGAGGAGGGACTAGAGTCGAGAAGGAGGAGGAGGAGGAGGACTAGAGGCGAGCGGGAGGAGGAGGGTACTAGACTCGAGAGGGAGGAGGAGGGACTAGAGTCGAGAAGGAGGAGGGAGGAGGAGGACTAGAGGCGAGCGGGAGGAGGAGGGTACTAGAGTCGAGAGGGAGGAGGGGACTAGAGTCGAGAGGGAGGAGGGGACTAGAGTCGAGAGGGAGGAGGGGGACTAGAGTCGAGAGGGAGGAGGGGACTAGAGTCGAGAGGGGAGGAGGGGACTAGAGTCGAGAGGGAGGAGGAGGGACTAGAGTCGAGAGGGAGGAGGAGGGACTAGAGTCGAGAGGAGGGAGGAGGAGGACTAGAGTCGAGAGGGAGGAGTAGGGACTAGAGTCGAGAGGGAGGAGTAGGGACTAGAGTCGAGAGGGAGGAGTAGGGACTAGAGTCGAGAGGGAGGAGTAGGGACTAGAGTCGAGAGGGAGGAGGAGGGACTAGAGTCGAGAGGGAGGAGGAGGGACTAGAGTCGAGAGGGAGGAGGAGGAGGACTAGAGTCGAGAGGGAGGAGGAGGGACTAGAGTCGAGGAGGAGGAGGAGGGGACTAGAGTCGAGAGGGAGGAGGAGGGACTAGAGTCGAGAGGGAGGAGGAGGAGGACTAGAGTCGAGAGGGAGGAGGAGGGGACTAGAGTCGAGAGGGAGGAGGAGGGACTAGAGTCGAGAGGGAGGAGGAGGGACTAGAGTCGAGGAGGAGGGGACTAGAGTCGAGAGGGAGGAGGAGGGACTAGAGTCGAGAGGGAGGAGGAGGGACTAGAGTCGAGAGGGAGGAGGAGGAGGACTAGAGTCGAGAGGGAGGAGGAGGAGGACTAGAGTCGAGGAGGAGGGGACTAGAGTCGAGAGGGAGGAGGAGGGACTAGAGTCGAGGAGGAGGGGACTAGAGTCGAGAGGGAGGAGGAGGAGGACTAGAGCTGAGAAAGGGGGGGACTAGATCCGGGCCGTCCTGAGTCAGATCTGCTCTTGTGTCTGGTCTTTGTTTGGTCCTATCCCCCAGAGACCCCCCTCGTGTTCCGGGCAGAACCCCACACACGTGCTCCCAAATCGGATACAGACGAGCCAGACCCCCCCGTCCCGCCCCGTCCCGTCTGACAGAGCTGCTCCTCTGCTCTGGAAGATTATCCTCTCCTGGGACGTTGTGCTGTGGAGCCTCTTTGTTTCCTGGTTTTGTTTGAATCATTTTGAAATCGGTGCTTTTCTGTGGTACGTGATCTATTTATTTTATGTCTTTGCATTTTAAAAACACAGTAGAGTTTCACCTCATTTCATCATTTAGACTCGTTTTAATCCGGTGTGAACTTGGTCTAGTTCTGATGTTTTTGTGTTTTAGATAAAGGCATTAATGAGAGGTTGCAATTTTATTTATTTTTTTAAACTGATTAGAAGAATTTTAGTCTGTAACTCTGCTGTTTTTACACTAAACACAAGAAAAACTCTAAATTTGGCTGAAAAACTGCAGAAAAATGTTATGTATGAAGCTCTGGTTGTGGCACCAGGGGCGTTTAATGGGGGGGGGGGGGGGGGTTTCCGGGGGGCCCATGGGGCAGAGGGGGCTGTTGTCCCGGGGCCCAGGGTCTTAGGGGCCCAGAGTCTGAGTCTTTCTATTCATTTATATTGGTGTTTATAATGTTGAAAGTCTCCATCACTTTTACACAAAACAATTTAATATAATGACTTCAGATGAGCCGAGTCCGACTAATGACGTCATAGTGATGTCATAGTGATGTCATAATGATTTCATAATGACGTCATAATGATGTCATAATTATGTCATTAAATATTAAAGTCTCTGTACCTGATTTTTACCGCCTGAAAAAGTAAAAAAAAAAAAAAAAAAAACGTGGCTAGTTCATTTTAAACAGTTTGCAGTTTGTCTCACTGACCTTAAGCACTAAAAACATCCTAATTACTCATTTTATGAGACTTTTTGCAGCTGAGACCAGGGCAGGGTTTTGTTTGTTTGTTTGTGTTGTTGCGAAAAGCTAACAACAACTAGCATGCTAACTGCGCGCTTCCTTATTCTCTGACAATTAAACACTTCAGATGCAGACGGACTTATTTTGACCCCAAGATCTGTTTATGCGATATATCTGTTACTTCTATGGGGTATTAAAGAGGAGGTATTTACCTCTATGGGGTACTCTCCTTTTGCTCTCTGTGCTAAGCCCCTCCCCCTTCAGAGCACTATCACAATCAGCTGCATCACTAATGAAACTACTGCACATCACACCAGGTTTGTGAAGTCGTAGTGCACAGTTTTGTCTCATATTTTTGTAGATTTATGGAGAATTGTCAGGTTGAGCATGGGTGATGTACGCTTGTGGGCGGAGCCTCGTACTCAATCTCACAGCTGCACAGTACGGAGTGTTTGAATAGGGCTCGGAAGAGATTTTTAGATTACTCAAACACACATGGATAATTTAAAACCTCTTTAAGCATGTTTTTGATGAGGGGAACAGTGTAAAAAAAAGTAGATTTTGCGTAGTACCTCCTCTTTAATAAAAATCAAGTTTGCATGTGTGATGAATGCGTTAGTTTTTATTGCCAAATCACCGTCATAAAAATCAAACCAAACGTGAAAAGCTCTTGACTCGGCTCGTGGAGGTTTGTGCAGGTGGTGCCACGAGCTGAGACCTGCTGCTCCAGACGTGTCGGGACGGAGCGTTTCAGGGCACAAAATGGAGGAGCCGACAGTTCTACCTCCAAAACCCTTCTCTGCGGGCACGGGTCGACGCCCGGTCCAGACTTGTTCCAGAAGAATGTGAAATACGCAGAAGATGTCATTTTTCTGACATGTTTAGTGATTAGCTTCGGCCGTCAAACGAGCAGCGGGGCTTCTGTTCAAATCCCGACTAATCTCACTTTTCTAATGAACGTGTGGAAGTCTAAAAGTGTCTCTGTTGTGTCTGGAGCCGGTTAAATCTGTCCCTGGACGACAGCAGTGTCCGCTGTGCCAACGAGCAAGGCACGTCCACCTGTACAACACTATTTAAAGGGGCTATATCACTATTTAAAGGGGCTATATCACTATTTAAAGGAGCTATATCACTATTTAAAGGAGCTATATCACTATTTAAAGGAGCTATATCACTATTTAAAGGAGCTATATCACTATTTAAAGGAGCTATATCACTATTTAAAGGAGCTATATCACTGTTTAAAGGAGCTATATCACTGTTTAAAGGAGCTATATCACTGTTTAAAGGAGCTATATCACTGTTTAAAGGAGCCATATCACTATTTAAAGGGGCTATATCACTATTTAAAGGAGCTATATCACTATTAAAAAGAGCTATATCACTATTTAAAGGAGCCATATCACTATTTAAATTAAAGGAGCCAGATCACTATTTAAAGGAGCTATATCACTATTTAAAGGAGCTATCACTATTTAAAGGGGCTATATCACTATTTAAAGGGGCATATCACTATTTAAAGGAGCTATATCACTATTTAAAGGGGCTATATCACTATTTAAAGGAGCTATATCACTATTTAAAGGAGCTATATCACTATTTAAAGGAGCTGTATCACTATTTAAAGGAGCTATATCACTATTTAAAGGAGCTGTATCACTATTTAAAGGAGCTATATCACTATTTAAAGGAGCCGTATCACTATTTAAAGGAGCTATATCACTATTTAAAGGAGCTATATCACTATTTAAAGGAGCTGTATCACTATTTAAAGGAGCTGTATCACTATTTAAAGGAGCTATATCACTATTTAAAGGAGCCGTATCACTATTTAAAGGAGCTATATCACTATTTAAAGGAGCTGTATCACTATTTAAAGGAGCTATATCACTATTTAAAGGAGCCGTATCACTATTTAAAGGAGCTATATCACTATTTAAAGGAGCTGTATCACTATTTAAAGGAGCTATATCACACAAAACTGACTCTTCTGAGCTTTAAATCATGTTATAATGTTTCCTCCTCAAAAACAGACCTGGAGTTGTGTTTTGTTTCATTCACACATGTTTGAGTCGCACTTTATTATCAGTCTAACATCTCCAAAGCTCAAAATGCTCTGTTCCACCTTGTGATGTCATGAAGTGGTAGTTTTCAAGTGAACAGCTCCTTTTACCTTTAGTTCAGTAGATGATTCCAGAGCTGAAACGATCCAAATTATTCTAGAAATTAAGGTGTGTGGAGTTTTAAAAGCACTTCCTGTATCACCTCATGACATCACAACTTGGAACAGAGTGTTTTGTGTTTGAGAAAAACTCCTAAATGTGCAGGAAACATGTGAATGAGACAAAAGACGTCTCAGTGTTTGTGAAGAGGAAACTTTAGATCAGATCAGTGAGACACAGGCCCTTTAAACTCTGGACTAGAGTTAATCTGTGTCTCTGCTCTGAGCTGCTCAAGAGATTAACCTGGAGTCCAGACCTCTGCTCCGTCTGCTCCTCCTCTCTGCTCCTCCTCTCTGCTCCTCCTCCTCTCCGTCTGCTCCTCCTCTCTGCTCCTCTCTCTCTGTCTGCTCCTCTCTCTCTGTCTGCTCCTCTCTCTCTGTCTGCTCCTCTCTCTCTGTCTGCTCCTCTTCTCTGTCTGCTCCTCCTCTCTGCTCCTCTCTCTCTCTCTGCTCCTCTCTCTCTGTCTGCTCCTCCTCTTCTGTCTGCTCCTCTCCTCTGTCTGCTCCTCCTCTCTGTCTGCCCCTCCCCTGTCTGCTCCTCCTCTCTGCTCTCTCTCTCTGTCTGCTCCTCCTCTCTGCTCTCTCTCTCTGTCTGCTCCTCCTCTCTGCTCCTCTCTCTGTCTGCTCCTCCTCTCTGCTCCTCTCTCTGTCTGCTCCTCCTCTCTGCTCCTCCTCTCTTCTCCTCTCTTCAGGAGCTCTTTATCTCCTCATTAAAGTGGAGGTGTTGTCAAGCGTCTGGGGACCTGGTTTATCTGGTTGTGACCTTTTGAACCTGCCCACTCTGCTTTTTCTGTTTCATTTTGTTTTTTCTAAACGAAGATGTTGGATTCATCGAAACTGCAGTTAGAATGTGAGTGGATCTCTCCTTCATTGTGGTTCTCCTCGAGTTTTCTACTTTTCCCACAGGGTTTTGGAGTTTTTCATTGCCGAGAAGGAGGGTCTAAGGACAGGGGATGTTCTGGGACAGTTATTCATTGCTTGTTTTCTGTTGATTAATTTGCTTGTCTGTTTCTAATTTGCTTGTCTGTTTCTGTTTCATTGTTTATTTTCTAATTCTGTTGGTTAATCAACTCCATGTTCAGCCCTAAGAGGCGACTGCTGTCGTGATTTTGGGCTCTACAAAAATAAATTGAATTGAATTGACCTTTTGACCTTTGACCTTCTCATTTCAGGGCTCGGAGCAGACGGTCAGAAGTGGCAGCATGGACAGTCTGCTCACAGGTAAAACTCACCTCCTCGTTCAAATACAACATCGAATATCTGCACTGATACTGACAAATGAGCCAGATCTGGTATCGGCTCCGTGGTATCGGTTCATCTGATATCCTGGTCGGGCCTTTAACTGTAATAAGTCGAGAGCGTCTCATGTGTGACCTGTTCTCTCAGAGCTGCTCGTCTGAAGATCCAGGTCCATAAACAGCTGTGATAAATAAACTGTGTTTAAGGAAATAAAAACCTCCTCCGCCCCTTCACTGGGATCGGTTAATAAGGAAAGGTATCAGTATCAGTATCAGAACTGAAAAAGCTGGATTGGTGTCTGACTCAGGACGAGTTAAAGCTTCACATGTAACTTTTCAGCCAAAAACAGACTTCACATTCTGATGTTTGTATTGCACTAAACGCCTTGTCCTGACTCTGACCCTGTGCTGCCACCTGCTGGTCGACATGAACGTGGTAATGTTTTGTCTGGAATATTCCAGTTTGTCTTTAACCAGCATGTCTCCATGGAGACTGTTAAAGTTACACGGGGCTCATAAGGGAAGAGGAAGTGGGACACTGTAGAGGGGCTTATGCCCCCTGCTGGACACTGTGGAGCACTGCATTTAAAAGTGAAGCTCACACTGTGACGTTCCTGAATCGTCCACGTCCCTCAGACTCGGATCAGACTCATGAGGCTCAAAGAGTCACACGACTGTCCTCAGGAGGTTTTATGTTTCACACTGTTCAGAAACAAGAGTGAACTTTAACGAAGAAAAACAAAAGCATCTGCTGCAGAAGTCACACCTCACTGCAGCTGTGCTCTTAAAGTACTCTTATCAGAGTATTTATGAGAGTATTTATAAGTATTCTTCTCTTCTCCATGTAAACTCCAAACTGTCGGTGTCGTGCAGCAGACGACGGCCTGTCCGAGTCCACTCCTCTCAAAGACAGGATGAAGTTGTACCAGGCGGCCGTCTCCAGAGAGGCCACGCCCACCTCAGTGAGTAACACCTTTAGAAATAAAACTGCGTTAAAAATAACTCTTTTGAGCAGTGCGCACTTTTTACTTTTACTTGAGTAGAAAATGTTTGTACTTTTTCCACCACTTTCCAAAAAGTGCATCTGCAGAGAGTTTAAATGAGAATCATCTGATAATAACTGAACCTCAGAGTTACACTTCACTCTCACTTCTCTGTGTGTGAGTTCCAGAGCCACAGCTGCCCTGAGACAGACTAAGCCTCATGTCTGCCGCTCTGCGTCAGTCACACATCTTAAATATTCAGACTGATCATGTTGACTTGTTAGCTCCGCTCCCCTCAGTGTGAAATGACCCTGTGATGACCCTGTGATGACTCTGTGATGACTCTGTGATGACCCTGTGATGACCTGTGATGACTCTGTGATGACTCTGTGATGACCTGTGATGACTGTGATGACCCTGTGATGACCCTGTGACCCTGTGATGACCCTGTGATGACTGTGACACTGTGATGACTCTGTGATGACCCTGTGATGACCCTGTGATGACCCTGTGATGACTCTGTGATGACTCTGTGATGACCCTGTGATGACCCTGTGATGACCCTGTGATGACCCTGTGATGACTCTGTGATGACCCTGTGATGACCCTGTGATGACTCTGTGATGACTCTGTGATGACTCTGTGATGACTCTGTGATGACTCTGTGATGACTGATGATGACTCCTGTGATGACTCTGTGATGACTCTGTGATGACTCTGTGATGACTCTGTGATGACCCTGTGATGACTCTGTGATGACCCTGTGATGACTCTGTGATGACCCTGTGATGACCCTGTGATGACCCTGTGATGTGATGACCCTGTGATGACTGTGATGACCCTGTGATGACTCTGTGATGACCCTGTGATGACCCTGTGATGACTCTGTGATGACCCTGTGATGACTCTGTGATGACTCTGTGATGACCCTGTGATGACCCTGTGATGACTCTGTGATGACTCTGTGATGACCCTGTGATGACCCCTGTGATGACCCTGTGATGACTCTGTGATGACTCTGTGATGACCCTGTGATGACTCTGTGATGACCCTGTGATGACTGTGATGACCCTGTGATGACCCTGTGATGACCCTTGTGATGACTCTGTGATGACTCTGTGATGACCCTGTGATGACTCTGTGATGACTCTGTGATGACCCTGTGATGACTCTGTGATGACCCTGTGATGACCCTGTGATGACTCTGTGATGACTCTGTGTTGACCCTGTGATGACTCTGTGATGACTCTGTGATGACTCTGTGATGACTCTGTGATGACCCTGTGATGACCCTGTGATGACTCTGTGATGACTCTGTGTTTCAGGGCGAGCAGGTCGACGGCGTAGGTGCCAAACAGAAAGAAAACGTGCCTCCGTTTAATCTGGACACGGTGAGTTTCTAAAAGTTTTAAATGAAATAATCTGAAGTGACGGAGCTCCTCTTCATCATTTTGGATTACGAGTTTTTAAGTCAAATTTGTGGGTTTTTTTTTTTTTTTTTTTTTTTTTTTTAATGTGAGTGTTTTTTTTCTCAGAGCCCAGAGTCGGACGTTTCAGTCGCCAGAAAGATATTCACTCCAGAGAAGAACGGTAACTACCTCCTTCTTTCCCTCTCTCTCTTTGTCTCCCACCCCCTCTTTCTCTACATATTTCTCTTCTTCTTCTTTCCCTCATCCTTCTCTCCCTCCTTTTCTCACTTTCTATCTTTTCCCTCTTCCTCTTTTTAAAACTTTTCTCTCCTCCTTTTCCCCTCTCTCCCTCTCTTCAATTCCTCTCTTCCTCCACTCACTCTCCATATTTCTTTCCCTCATCCCCCTTTTTCTCACTTTCTATCTTTTCCTGCTTCCTTAAATTTTTTTCTCTCTCCTCTTCCTTCCCCTCTCTTTTTCCCCCCCACTCACTTTCTCCATACTTCTCTCTTCCCATACTTCTCTCTTCCATCTCGTTCTTTCTCTCATCCCTCTTTGCTCACTTTGTCTTTTTTTTTTCCCTTTTTTCAAACTCTCTTCCTTTCTTCCATCCTCCCTCTTTCTCCCCCTCTCACTCTTTCTCTCCTCCCTCCTCCCCTCTCTCCCTCTCTTCTCCTCTTCATGACATCGCTCTAAAAGAACCTCTTTTCTTCTCTGTGAGGTCCTCCTCCTCGTAGACCTGATCTGGTTGCGTTGCCGGGGCGACCACACAGTCTTTTGAGTTTATGACTAAACCTGAACATGTTAAATCAGGAGTTTTTAACTGCTGGTTTTATGTTATTTTGTTCAGTAATTTCCTGGTTCTGGACAGAGGGACGTCGTCTTTTCTTTTGTAACTTTCTAACTTTGAAAACCCCCTCAGTGTCTCCCTCTAGTGTTCACTCCAGGCTGTTGCGTTTGTTTTAGGTGCTGCTGCTTCTCTGATTCACAAAGACTCTCCTCTCGGCCCGAACGCCCCGGGTGAGTCCCCACAGCCTTAAACTCCACATGAACGAGCACGATGCAAAGCATTCTGGGAAAAGATGGAAGCTGGAATGATTTGAGCTCATATTTTATTAAGAAAATAAAAAGAAACAAACTCAAACCACTTTATTCAAGCCATTTCAGTTTATTTAAATGGGTCATAACAGCTTTTATATGTTTTAAGTCGTGTTATAACAGTGTTTCCTCGTCATTATTTCACTCAAACCTGCAGGAAACAGCTGAAATCTTGAAAACTATTTTGTTTAATCTTGTATTTTTTCGCTTTTGACACTTGAGAGCTCAGAAAGTTCCTGTTTTCTCCTCCCTCCTGTCCCCGTTTATGTGGGTTTATTATAAAAATACAAACTCCAGATCAAAGATGTTGGGTTAAAAATGTCAGAGTCATTTTTCAAAATAAAAGTGCATTAAATCTGCTGGTTTTACTGTGAAGGAGACGGTGTCAGTGCAAACAGGAAGTGAATTAACCTGTTTCTATTTGAGTCAATACAGACGTTTATAATGAAAGTAAATACAGATCTGTGTTTGTTGGAGCAGTGTCGTCTTTAGTTGTGTCGTGTTGTGTTGTGTTGTGTTGTGTTCTCATATCTAAGCTCCTCCTCCTCCTCCAGAGCTTCGGTGCGTCTCGGGAAACCTGCGTCTCGTGTCAGAAAACAGTTTATCCTCTGGAGCGACTCGTGGCCAATCAGAGTGTCTACCACAGCGCCTGCTTCCGCTGCGCCCACTGCAACAGCAAACTCAGGTGAGCACCGGCCCAGAAGTCACTGACACTTTTAAATCTTCAGTAGCTCCTATAAATCTTAAGTTATACTCGCCAAATTGTAGCCGTAGATAAACTGAACCTTCCCAGATTTTTGGGAATATAAACGGTTATAATTGTTCACTTAAACTTGACCTTATCACGACTTAAACTCTGCAATGACAATTTTGCTGATGTCCAGGTGCCAGGGCTCAGACAGGATGAAGAAATGACTTGTAAATGACATATTTCTGTAAAAAAAAAAAAGGCAGAATAGTTTCATCTTTCATGTCCAAATGTCCAGCTCACTCAGTCCAAACTTTCTGAAACTAAACCTGTGAACTCAAACTCGCTGCAGGTCACATGGAGCTTGGACCAGACTCAAGATCTTCTACAGTAACTTTGTCTTAAACTTTTGTCTTTTCCAGTTTGGGGAACTATGCTTCTCTGCACAATAACGTCTACTGCAAACCTCACTTCTGTCAGCTGTTCAAGGCCAAAGGAAACTACGACGAGGGCTTCGGACACCGGCCCCACAAGGAGCTGTGGGGGCCCAAAGCTGAAGGAGACGTCCCAGAACAGAGCCCCCCGACCAGGCTCCATCTGCAGGAGCACAGCCCGTCCTCCACCAAGGGACCAGGGACCGGACCCGACGAGGACCAGAGGTACTGGGACCATCACAGAGGGACATTTAGAGGGAATTATATTTTCAATTAAAGATCTAAACAGACGTCAGGTCTGCTCTGGTTTTGAAATGGTTTAGACCTGGTTTAGACCTGGTTTAGTCCTGGTTTAGTCCTGGTTTAGTCCTGGTTTAGTCCTGGTTTAGTTCTTGGCTGGTCTGGGTCTGGTCCTGGTTCAGCCTCTTTTTTTGTCTTAGTTCAACTTGGGTTTAGTCTCTTGTTTAGACCAGGGCTAGACCAGGGCTAAACAAGAGAGACTAGTCCTGGTCTAGCCCTGGTCTAGCCCTGGTTTAGACCCGGTTTAGCCCCTGTTTAATCCCGGTTTTGTCCTGGTTCTGCCCTGACCCT
Organism: Periophthalmus modestus; assembly: GCA_019594935.1. Lineage (NCBI taxonomy): Eukaryota > Metazoa > Chordata > Actinopteri > Gobiiformes > Gobiidae > Periophthalmus > Periophthalmus modestus. Next base: position 110,670 of record JAIEZT010000158.1, on the reverse strand, counting down.
CTGAGACCTCTTTGCTTATATACTTGTATACATATACACATATATATACTTGTGTACATATACACACATATACTTGTGTACATATACACATATATATACTTGTATACATATACACATATATATACTTGTATACATATACACATATATATACTTGTGTACATATACACACATATACTTGTGTACATATACACATATATATACTTGTATACATATACACATATATATACTTGTGTACATATACACATATAGTCTTACACTTTTTATTTATCACATTTTTCTGGTCCTGTGTGTTGGCTCAGTCCTTGTGTGGAGGATTCGCCACTCGCCAAAGTCACCGACCTGACCGCCACCATGGAGGCTCGGGGTCAGGGGTCGTCTCCCGGACAAAAACCAGGACAAACCGAGTGAGACGAGAAGACTGAAGATCTCATGGCCTCCCAAGACCGAACCGGGACAAGACCAAGACTGCGGAGGGTCCAGACGACGAGGTCCAGGCCTGCGCTAAAGCCGCCAAAGCAAAATGGCCGCCGGAGGAGAAGGAGGAGGTGAAAGAGGAGAGAGAGGAGGAAGAGGAGGAGAGAGGAGAGAAGGAACAGAGGGAGGAGATGGAGGAGCGAGTCCCAACCAGCCCAGAGTCTATGGAGGAGGACAAGACCAGTGCGAGTAAGTACATAACCTGTAATAAATACTTTAACAGCTGTTTGAACTGTAGTTGTGGGCGGAGTTTACTCTAAAGTCATTTTCTCACTCTCAGGTCCGATGGAGGAGGAGCCCAGCGCACAGTCCTCCCCCAGCCACACACCCCCAGCCACACCCCCAGCCACAGGACAGAGGACAGCTGCGTGGACGTCCACAGCGGCTCGGAGGACGACCCCGAGAGAGACCTGAACGACCCGGCCCACGAGCATCCATCAGGGGCGGAGGAGAGAGAGGAGGAGGAGGAGGGTCTGCTGAAGGAGGCGCAGGAGTCCAAACAGCCCCCCAACATGTGCTCCTCGGAGGGGGAGGTGGAGGCCAGCCGCTCCTCCCAGGTACAACACAAACACACTTCAGATATGATCAGGTGCACAGTATATAAGCATTTTGTCCTCCGATAATCAGGAAGTATGTGCTTAGCATGCTAGTTGTGTTGTTAGTGTTACAATCATAGTGAGAGTTGTGAAAAGTGCTTAAAGTCATCATGGTGAATAATTAGGATGTTCAGAATGTATAAGGTCAGTGAGAAGGAACTTTGGACAACTGCAAATGGTTTAGAATGAACTAGTTTGGTTTTTAAGACAAGTCCTGGTTTAGTCCTGGTTTAGTCCTGGTTTAGTCCTGGTTTAGTCCTGGTTTAGTCCTGGTTTAGTCCTGGTTTAGTCCTGGTTCAGTCCTGGTTCAGTCCTGGTTCAGTCCTGGTTTAGACCTGGTTTAGACCTGGTTTAGTCCTGGTTTAGTCCTGGTTTAGTCCTGGTTTCCTGGTTTAGTCCTGGTTTTTCAGTCATTTTTTGTTCTGGTTCAGTCCTGGTTTAGTCCTGGTTCAGTCTGAGGTCTCGTCTCGTTCTTGTAGGAGCTCAAAACCTCGATCGCTGTAAATACTAGAAAACATAAATCCGTTTTTTTTTTTTGTTTTTTTTTACCCGTAAACTTGACATATTTGTTTCTTTTTCCAGGACGTGGGTTTTTTGGGACAGTGAGGAGGTGGAGGACAAAGAGGAGCTGACTGTGGAAGATCTGATCAAACGAAACCGATACTACGAAGAGGAGGAAGAGAACGCCTGAACGAGGAAGAGGAAGAGGAGGAGGAGGGTGAACAAAGCCTAGAACAGACTTATGAACTGAGCTACTGCAAAACGACACATCTGCAAGAGTTAAAATGACATGAGCTCACAATATCTTCTTTCTCTGAATAATTTGGACTGGTTTAGAAGTTCAGATGATGTTGGACTTTAATTTGGATTAAAAACCATTATTCTACGAGCTCCTGGTCCGAGGTTTGTGACGGCCTGATTCAAAATGGTGCCAAAAGTCCAAAATATGTTGAAGGTGAAACTTTTTGGACCATACGTGTCCCTGATTGGCTAATCCACCTGTCAATCACGCCCCCTCTGGGAGACTCAAGTCGTGAAGAAGTTTGTTCTGAATCTCAGGCAAACGATCTTCCAAAGTTATAAGAAAATCAACCTCGAGATTTAGAAAACGACTGTAATCCCTTTATAACAGTCTAAGCAGGGACTCCCACACTTCCCTCACCCCAGACACTTCCTCCAGGGCGAAACCTCAAAAACTAAACGAGTCTAAACTTCAGTCTGTTGAATCTCGTCATTTAAACTGTTGTAAATGTGATTTTGCTCTGACTGTGCCTCGCGTCTCTCTTCGGGACAAAGCCATTCCTACAGTTTCTACTTTTTTCTGCTGTAGATCGAGATGCTGCGAGAATCTTTTTAAATAAATAATAAAATTCATTTTGCACCGAAATGTTGAAATCGTCAGAAATCCTCAGAGATATTTTTACTAAACTGGAAATGTGTTTTTGCTCTGCCATTTTTAACGAAAACTGCACAAAAACAAATGTCTAGATTCAAAAGAGCTGGATTTAAAGCTGCACTATGTAACTTTTCTGGTTCGCTACACGCTTGGCTCCATGGAGTATTGCCTGGGATGTTCCGCAGTGTGGCATTAAACCTGTGTATGAACTGGCTCGCCTCTCCACAGACCTGAACTGGAACTTGACCTGCTTCGCTTCATGGGGATTTAAGCAAAGTTTAAAGCTCGTCTTTGGTCCAGTCCAGGCAAAAGTGATCACATCTCCATGGAGACGCACGCCCCCAGATGAAGTTCCAGAGTGCGGCTTTAAATATTCATCTTGGTTTAAGTCGTTGTGACGTTTTTTTTTAGGGAAAACGGTTCTTCTCATGACATGATTGTTTCACGAGGACAGAAATGTGGCACTTTCTCATTCTTCTCCCTCCATTATTCACATTTCAGATGAACATCACCGTCATGTTCTCAAAGTTTAAAAGGCGAGTTTTACGAGGGTCTTGATTCGAGTTTGAACAGTTGTAGTCGACTAAAGACACGTGCTGCCGGGCGATTGGTCGAGTAAAAAAGGGGGCGTGGCTAAAACTCTCAGAACTATTGCGTATCTGTGTCAGCGGTGTCCAAACTTTCACCGAGGGCCACATCTTGAAAAATCTTCGACACAGAGGGCCACAGAGGATAATTCAGATGCTGCATTTAACATAGTTTTGATTCATACTTTAAATCAGATTTTAAATATTAATATCAGGTCTGTACGACAATGAAATGTGACGTTATTTAAGTTGTATCGTAGGATTACTCACATTTGCTGTAAAAAGTACTGATTATGATCAATTGGGCCGATTCAACTGAAGGTCTGAGGCCATAGTTTGGACGCCCTGCTTTATGTATTTGACCCAAACTGCACCCACAAGACGACACCAGCAGGGGGAGCTCATGCAAAAACTACTATTTATGCAGAAAAATACTATGAAAAGATGTATTTATAAAAAGTCAGATTAAACTCATGAATCACAAGTTTAATCTGACTTTTTACTTTTTCTTCTGCCACGTCTGTCAGTCAAACCAAAATCTGGATTAAAGGAGGAGTGACTGAGACGCCATTGATCGATTAATCGAATAAAGGGTTAAAGTCCCACAGCTCTGGATGTAAGATCAGACAGAGATTCTGCCGATGACTCGACCTGGAGCCGTGTCTCGCTGTTTTAAACTTGTAAAAATGCTGTTTTTTTGTTTTTTTTTCCAGTGTCTTAAATCGTCCAAAACGACTTGAACCAAAATGAATATTCTGATTTCAGGTCAGTGTAACTTGAGTTTCTTGCAGTAAAAGTCCGTCTCTCTGTAAACGCTTCACTGTCGCGTCTTCAGCCTGTGTCACTTTGTTTTTATGTGTTAATCTGGGACCAACATGAATAAATATAAAAATAAAATCACCGACGTTGGGCCTGGGGTTTTGTTTTTCACTTTCACACATGGAGCCGTTTAAGATCCAAATATAATCTCGTTATGAGCAAAATAACAAGATTATATTTGGACCTTATAATTAAAATAAAAGTATTTGACGTGATCACTTCCTGTAGAAAAAGTTTATACTAAACACTTTGACCTGTTTTGTGACACATGCAGCAGAAGGTAATGAAGTAAAAGTAGTAAAGTATTTGTACTTTTATCTGTACTTTTTACTTTTACTTCACTACATCTGAGAGCAGTATCTGTACTTTCTCCTCCACTACATTTTTTTGAACAGGATTGAAAAGTAAAAGTACTTTTCCTCTGCTTTGAGGGGTTATTTTTACCTTGTTCGTGGAAACTTCCTGATCTCAAACTCGAGCTTCGGGTTTGAGCAAAACAAAAAAACACAAAATTCAGGAGAAAAATGAAGAAATGGACCAAAATCTGTCTCATTTTGAATCTCCACATTTACTCTTAAATGAACACTGTGTGAAATACTTTTACTTTTCACTCTTAAAGTACAGCCACACCCACAAAATGAATCAAGTCTGTAGTAATTTACATAAAAAAAGAAGTATTTTTGTATGATTTTATTGAACCACATGCATCTGAACAAGGCTGTAAAAAGTGCAAGTCAAGAAGCAAAAATTGTACAAAACCGATTAAATTTAGTCGTTTTGGTTTAACCGAGATAAACCTGAATCGCCACATCTGCTGGTTCAGAGTATCAACTACTATACTCAAAAGTACTGCAGTAGAAGTAGAAGTAGTAATCCAAACAGAGGTATAAATATGTGAAAATACGACCACAACTGAGCGACTTAAAGAGGAGGTAATGTTCCTGTATTCACCCAAAACGGCGTGTGAACATGTTTTAGAAGTTTGTTTCGTTTTTGCTCTCCGTGCTAAGTCCCTCCCCCTTCAGAGCACTATCACACCAGGTTTGTGAAGTCGTAGTGCACAGTTTTGTAGATTTCTGGAGAATTGTCGTGTCGCTAAACCGTCAGAAGGGTTGGAACAGCGCCTCCTCTTTAAGATCAGACTCATGATTTACAGTTGAAGCATTTGCATGAAACACAGATGAGTATTTAACCTCACAGCGAGAAGGTTCCAGGTTGGATTTCCAGGTCACGTTTGCATGTTCTCCCTGTGTCCTGAGCGCTGGACTCGGGGGATGTGTTCGCTCCTGGAGGTTTAAGTCAAGTCCGTCCCACTGCAGTTTACACATTTTTCTTCATTTTCTCAACATCTCCAGCAGCTGTTAAGTTTATTTTGACAAACAAAATAAGAGATTCTCAATAAATCAGTTTTTAAAATCTCCAAATGGCACAATAAACTTAAAGGAACTGTATGTAAGATTTTAAACGTGACCAGGCACGAGGTAAAGGTCAAATCAAACAGAGTCTAATCCTGATTTATTCTGAATTACAAAAACACTGGACGTGACGGACAAGTTGTTAATGTTATAATTTGGTCCAATCAGAAGCAGCCTGAGCCTCACATGACCCTCTCATTTGTGTTGCCAGTTCCAAAGCTGAAATCCAGTTGGTTTAAACCTAAAACGCCTCTGTCTGATTTTGTAAGAGCCATTTTGAGACTCTTGTATGTTTGCTTCCTGTTTGGTCTTACCAGGTGAGCCCCAGGTGAGCCCCAGGTGAGCCCCAGGTGTGCCCCAGGTGTGCCCCAGGTGTGCCCCAGGTGTGCCCCAGGTGTGCCCCAGGTGAGCTCAGGTGTGCCCAGGTGTGCCCAGGTGAGCCCAGGTGAGCTCAAGTGTGCCCCAGGTGTGCTCAGGTGTGCCCAGGTGTGCCCCAGGTGAGCTCAGGTGTGCCCAGGTGAGCCCAGGTGAGCTCAAGTGTGCCCCAGGTGTGCCTCAGGTGTGCCCAGGTGTACCCAGGTGTGCCCAAGTGTGCCCAAGTGTGCCCAAGTATGCCCAAGTGTGCCCAAGTGTGCCTATTTAAGGGCTAACGACGGAGGTGTCAGTGCTACAGAGCAGAGGCAGTTTTTGACTGTGGTTGTGCTGGATTCTTCACTGGACACATGAGTTTTCGGCTCTTTAACCACGTCTAACCTTCAGGCTTTTAGTCTAGTAGCTGGTGGCACAGAGTCACTGGGCGCTACAGATCTGAACGATCTCCACCTAAACCCCAGCACCTGCAGAACAGTCAGGACTCTGAGTGAAATGTGGAGTTGTTTTCACATGAGGCCTGTCCATAACTGTCTGCAGGTCGAGGCTCTGGACACGGGGTCAGATTTGTGTTTTTCGTACATACAGTTCCTTTGATTCTCGAGAGTTTCAGCATCTGTGACACCTGCAGATCAGAAAAAAAACATCTGAATAAAAGCTTTGTATCGGCTCAAGTTTAAGTTTAGGATTGTCTCAAAAAAAACAAGTTACTCACAGATAAACCGGGTTAAAGACAAACACATAAACCTGACTCGTGCGCTCGAAAAGTCAAACCTTAAAAAGCTGCACTTCGGAACTTTTCTAGTTTGCCTGAAACGTTCCACAAAATGGCCTTAAACTTTTCTTTCTCCAAAGCGACACGACGCCACCGGGTCAAGTGAGTCGACCAGAACAACTACAGTGGAAACATAGTAGGTGCATTTAAAGCCAAACTGTGGAACATTCTCGGCAAAGCACATGACATCTCCATGGAGACAAGAAAAGTTGAGCAGTGCGCCTTTAAATAAATGTATTTTCTATTTAATTATTTTGGATATACAGGAAATATTCTGAATTTTAAGGTAAAAATTCAAAAGGTTTAAGTGGAAAAAGGAGACATTTGTGTGACATTTTGTGTTATCTTGAAATCCCACCGTAATAACTCAAATATAACTTTTTTTTTTAAGTTTTCAAAGTGCGCTGTACAAAAACACGTTCCCTGATACAGTATTAAACTCATGTTAGGTTCACATTGTTAAATTGTGTAGAAAAATACTTTGCACAAACTTCTAATCTGACTTTATAACATGGCAATATCAATTTCATCACTGTGGTTTTAAAGCAGAACTAAGTAACATTTTTGACTTATCAAACTGCTTTGTAAGTCCCTGTGATGGTTAAATTTATATTTTCGGGGAGTTTTAAGTGTTGTCTCCCTCTGCTGTCTGAAAACCAGCCTTACAATATGACTGACACGACTCTTTTTGAAAATATATGGCAACATTATTCACTTTCTATGTGATTCTACTGCCTTATTTCAGTAAAAAATAAAGAAAGAAAAGGAAAAAAAGCACTTCTGAGTCCGTTCCCTGACAGCGTATTCTCATAAATCAGCTGCAGGAGGCGCTCTATCACTAAAAGTTACTTGGTTCTGTTTTAAAATGTGTAGAATATTTATTTTTGATTTGTGGTGTATCATCCTCCACAGCTGAAGAGGAGCTGTATGTCCCTGATCGCCCACAAGAGGGCAGCGTCTCCCTGGTGCACGATACAGAACATGCTTTTTTTTTGTTTTTTTTGTACAAAACCCTCCACTAATGTTGACCAATCAAATCAGAAAAACAAACCAGAAGGCAAACAAAAGGTTTTTCAGTCACATATTAATAAAGAGACATATTGTGCTCTATAGTTAAAATATATGACACCGCGATGATAATAAAAACACTCTAGAATATGATTTTACACATTAAATATTCTTTTTACTTTGTTTTCTATTCTCATGTGTGTTATATCTGTGTAATCCCTCAGTGTCCAGTAGGTTCATAGTGTCCATGGTGTTTATACGAGTCTATGTGTCTTATACTTGTGAAAAATACACCTCAACATCACTAAAGTTATTCAGGAAAGGTTCATTTTTTGCCTGTGAATGTGACTTTTTTTAGTACTGATTCCTGCTCAAAAGTTTCGATACTAGTTTTAGTATTGATTAGTATCTGATTTTCGGATACTTTTGACAACCCCCAGTTGCGTGCGATTCCCGCCTGCCCCGGGAGTTGACCAGAGCGATGATGACGTCTTGAATACAGGAGATTACACATTATACTCAGACGTGCATGAATCACTCTAAATTACAACTCTGACAGGGAAAATAACAGGGGGAAGACATTATAACGGGTTTAAAGGCTAATAAAAGTAAATTTGCAACAATATGTCTCTCCTTTAAGTGAAAAATCTTGCCAAAGCCACGTGTGGCATTACAGATCTGAGCACAGGCACAGTATCAGTGGGGGGTTGTGTGTTACAGTCATTTAAACAGAGGAAAGACTAGAGCACGTGTCCATAGAGGGCTCCTGGCGGCCATTTTGAGGTCCATACTGCGGGTCGAGGTTTAAGTCCAGGTTAAAGTGCATGTGACCGGTGATAGTTAGACTACAGACTTCACTAAAACATAACACCAGTTTCAATTTTAGAGCTTTTTTGTTTAGTTCGGTGACGTTTACAAGTTTACTTCCTGGTTGACACACGGGCGGCAGCAGCTATAGGTCATTTGTGTAACCGTTACCTAGCAACCGTAATGTAAAACAGGGGCCAAGACGTATCGTAACTATTGTTCAATTTAAAGTTGACCAATAAAAATAAATGAAAACAACCTTTATTTTGTAAATGAAGGTTTAAACTGTCAGAAAAATGAACTATCCCACCAAACCAAGTCAGAATGAGAAAAAATATGAAAACCTGTCACATGCACTTTAAGACCCAGTTTTAGTCCAGGTTTTAGTCCAGTTTTAGTCCAGGTTTAGTCCAGGTTTAGTCCAGGTTTAGTCCAGGTTTAGTCCAGGTTTTAGTCCAGGTCTAGTCCAGGTCTAGTCCAGGTCTAGTCCAGGTCTAGTCCAGGTCTAGTCCAGGTCCAGTCTAGTCCAGGTCTAGGTTCCCGGTCTAGTCCCGGTCTAGTCCCGGTTTTAGTCCCTGGTTTAGTCCTGGTTCACCCACTGAGAGGGTGAAGATCCACTTTAAACCTTCTCCCCACAGCTCAGCAGCATCCCCACTGTCGGGTACAGTCCACCAGGGGGCACCACCATCTCCCTGCGCCCCATCAGCTTCCCGTTCCTGGTGAAGAAGACCTGCACAACCACAAGGGGGCGACAGTGAGTTAAATAATTATAATAACATTTCTGTAAAAATGCGGATTAGACCCACAGACTGTGTAAAAGTTTAGCTCCAAATGAAGCTCATCGAGGCTAGAGCTGTTATAGCGGCTATTTGGAGTCGACTTCCTGTTTGGGATTCCGATCAGGAGTATCATAGCAACCAAAGAGCCATCAGGAAGCGAGGCTGTTGACGGTAAAACAAACTCTAGGATCATGTAAGGATTAATACGAAAATTTAGAGACCAAATGACGATCTGACAGCAGCAGTTACAGAGAGAGGTCAAGGTTTTTCAATGGAAAGTGAATTGGAGCCAAATTTGATGCTATGTCCAATTATATATAGAGTCTATGATTAGACCTTAGACCAGTTACAAGTACATATTTTACAATTCAAAGTTCCAACGTTATTTTGAGCATCC